>KZ308552.1:359832-440307 GCA_000376725.2 Ladona fulva
CCTTATACTAATTATACAACTACAATTTTAAATAAAAGAACATGCGACAACATAAGTCATACTTATGTGTCATACAAATGGATCTAATGTATGAGAAGATATAATATACAGTACAGATGTGGCAAGGGGTAGATAAATAATCATTTAGTGATGGTTTATCTACCGTTTGCCACATTTGTGCAACTGTAAGAATTTTGCAAAACTTCAATGGAGATTGGAGAAAAGGAGAATTTTTAGTAGGAGGCGTAGTATTGGCAGCGCGAAAAAGACAGTATTGTCCGCTATTTTTTAATATAAAGGTTATTCGGAAAAAATCGCTAATAATGTGCTATTTTAGTAGTCATTTTATGGAATTAAAGGAATGGAAAATGTTGTTTGAAATTTGAAGTACTCACATGAAAGAGAAGCGAAGAAAGACTGCAGGACTGATAGCAATACAATGATCAGGTGCACAAGGGCAGATAATACGAGTACCTAGTATAGCCCACTACACAAATAAGTGGAAAGCAGGCTCTTTCCGATATTTGATCGAAAAATTGCAGAATCTGCTTGTAAGGATTTACTTATGAGGAAATGGCTGCAAGAGCACTTATGAAGGCAGAGAAATTTAGAAAAAGTACGAGCATTATTATGATCTGAATGAAAAACGCATGTATGTTCCTGAAAAAGAAAATAATAGGAGTTATATAGAATGCAAAAGCCAACGATAAAGGATGATATGTATCCCAAACTGCTGGCGTAATAAATTCGTGCATTTATGAACTGGAGTAAAACAATGAAATTGGTAAACGTGTACGGTTGAAACAAAGGATATTAAGTATTCTTTAGAGAATGTCACTGTACGAGTGTCAGCTTCAAGTGCGGATTGTTTGATAGGCGCACTTGGCGCTTTCTATAGGCCCTTACCTTTTCTTCTAACGTCAAGAATAGCATACAATAGTAGTTTTAAACAATTTTACGCTCTGACTCATAGGTTTTATCTTCTAATCGCCGCGGTAGCCTTTCTACCAATGTTGCGCTTTTGTTTCAAATCCTCAAATTGACGCTTTTTTACGAATCTCGTTTCTTTGTTTCACTTATAAGCAGTTTACGTTCCTATATATTTCCTTCGCACATCTGAAAAATCACGGTGCATCTTATGAGCCCGGAAATACAGTACTTAAATATATTTACATTGGCATGGAGCGTTTACTATGCTTTTTTTTCAAATAAAAAAGGTTCATACCGGCTGAAGAATTCTACGAAGAATATATATGTTTAAAATATATCACAAAAATTTACATTTCTATGTAAAATCCATTACTCAATGCAATGGATAGAAACGCCGCTCATAAATCAATACTTATTCTTGCCACTGCAAATGAGCTGAATCATTAACAATTTGTAGATCGGTGTGTTTTGTAACGAAATGAGTAGTTTAAACTCTGAAGATTCCTAATGAGAACTCGAACTGATTTTGTACCTTTTGCTTTTAAAAGATTGAATTAATTTTTGATCAGATCACCTGGAAAAGTCCAAATTGCTCATCCGTTTTTAGTGGGAAGACTACGGCTTGATTTGAAGTCATACGTTATTTGTTATGTTTCTTTGATTCCATTTCCATATTGCTGCTGCGACACTCACCGTGAGCCATAAATATTTATTTAAATTATTGGGAGAACTGGACTCGAGTCCCAGTAATGCCAATATTTTCCACTTCCCTTTCTCCTTGAAACCTACCATAGTTTATCTTAACTGGTTGAACAGTTATCGCAATAGTAATAACAACAGTCGGATGCTAATGAGGCTCACAAAGGTAAGGTAGGCGTGAAAAGAATATCTTCTAGACCAATTGCGCATAGTTTTTCACGAAGAAAGAAACATAAAAGAAGAAAATAACTACTTACAAATACTGAGCGTGTATTAAACGTAAGATTCTGAGGCTTTCTTTGGAAACTTGCCTAAGGAGGACCTTAGTAACAACAAAAGTGTCTCATTCTTTTTCAAAAGGTTCTAAAATATTTTAAATCACAGCGTGCATTTTTTTCTTTTTTGTCCATTAATAAACTGAGCAATTTAAACGAAGAAAACAATCTTGCAAAATAGGAATAACACGTAGCGCTAAAAAAACCAGTTGCTTATGAAAGTAAAAATTCCTTTACTGTTGCTTTTATCTAACTTTCACATCATTAAATACGTAATTCGTATCTTTACTCACATAAAAGGTGGCGAATCAAGTAATAAATTAAAATAACCACCTTGTAACTATCAAGGTAACAGGAAAGTGCTATTTTATTTCAAGGTAACGTTTTGGAGGGAATAAAATTATCGTATCGTAAAATATAGTATTGTATCGTTTCCAAGAATCTAAGACGATGATTTTTACCCTTATCTGCTTCTGAAGGAAAGGAAGATTGTTCTTACAGCTAAGTACCAGTTCCGGACGTCAATTTGATATCTCAATCCAGATAACTACGGTTAACCGTCATATTTAATAAAATACATACATCAGGTGACGATGGCATGATACTGATATAATGATATATCTTGTTAACCACTTCTCTGACGCACCCTCGATATCTCGTAGAAGAGAGTGGTTTGAAATCCAGTCAAATATAAATAGTCCATATATATCTCGTACTTAGAATTTTCTGCTTATGACCATTTTTTACTCTCAGAAAGATATCTCAGCTAAGTTGTCAAGCGTAAGTCTTGTCTAGCATGCTTTCTTTTATCTGTGTTACATTTATACGTCACTCTTGTTTTGCTCAACATGTGGATATACCGTAAACAGGTTAAAATTGAAGGAAAGAAAAAGTTGAAATATAATATTAAATAGCTATCCAAGGGGATGAAAGATGTTCTGTCCGTTCTTAATTGGAATTAAGGTTGTGGAAAAAGTTGTGAATGATCCATCTATCAATAAGGTATAAAATGTTTAAAACAGTGAGTAGCTGTGGAAAAAAACAGTTTTTATGTTAAGTATAAGCACATAAGTTAACGAATAAAATAATATGCTATTTTCCAAGTCCAACTTATATTACAAAATATTTATCACGGAGGGGGTTCATCACATCGATTGCTACACTAAAATATTTCTCTAGAGGAGATTCTAAGGAAGGAGATCGTATCGGAACCAGATTCGTCTTAAATCCGTACAAATTCGGCACAATAAAATGGAATAAAAGATTATAATCTATTTTATCATCATTAGTATTACAATAAATTAAAAGTAAACAACAACATAAAGGAGCCTGAAAATCCAATCGTAATAGGGAAATTTATGAGAGAACTAGGCATCTGTAATTACATCGATTATAAAAATTCTCCCCTCCATAGCTCTACAAGGTATGCAATGTACCAGTATCAGTGTATAGCGAAAAGAAGTGTAAGTTCCACATAAGGACTTCCTTTTACCATGTATCTATCGAGAATGTCTCACTATAGACCAAAATAATAGAGTACAAAAATAAATTAAATCGATGATTTCGGTTTTACATGATGGAATTCATTACCAGAGCGAATGAGTTGAGAAAGATTTTTTTATACGAACCTCAATATAAGGAGCACGACCCGAGTTATGATATGTATAATATAAGCAAGTATGCTTGCACCTGATGTTATATCGCGCATCGAAACCCGCGTAGTGCTCCTTATACTTTTTTTGGTTCGTGTAAATAAATCTATGCCCCCTGCCACGCGCCGAAAGGCGGCTTGCAGGGTTTTTACGTAGATTTAGATGTAAATAAATCTAATTGTCAACTCACTCGCAGTTAACACTGAACAATTACTTTCCAAAAAGAGAAATTGAAACAAACTAGATACCAATTGATACGTAATGTAATGCGTCCCACAAGTACTACAACATGTGGGACTCACCAGTGTAAAGGACATGCATGTACACTCGAGAACAAGGTTTCTTCTCAAGCGATGTTCAACCTACATTCATTTTGAAAATTTTCTTGCCACTAAGGATCGTTTTCATTAATTCTTTTTGCGTAAAACACCACCAATCATTTTCATTTATATAGTGTGAATCTTTTTCAATGAATGAAAATTATAAATTAGCGATTAATATTCTCCCTTCACGAAGATTGCAGAAGTACCTATACGGATTTTACCTACACTCTAATAAAAGGAAGCTTTGCAAGATAATCTCAAAAAATCTATTTTCAGTTTTATACGAAATAAATCTTCTATTCATTGCGGAGAAGCTGCCTCAAGTTACACCAGAATCCGTTGAGTCTGAAATAGATAGCAAGAAGCATGTAATGATATTTAGGCGTATTGTCGTTAGATGTGACGAAAAAGTTAGAGAGCGATGTTATTTTACGTTATTGGGCCCCATTTGGAATATGCATCAAGGATATGGGATCCGGAGGACGAAACAAGCACCCGTGAACTCGAGAAAGTATGAACAACGGAAAGCGATACGTTTTGTTAAAATAATAGAACGTAAAATAAGAGAAATAGATGCTAGGACAAGTCGTTTTAAGAATTCATTCTTTCCGCGAACGATAAGCGATAATAATAGGTTAAAAAAAATAGTCCGAATGCTCGGGGTTTAACCCCCTGCCACACGCCGAAAGGCGTCTTGCAGGGTATTTATGTAGAAGTAGATTTAATGATTTACTATCTGAATTCACAACATATAGTAATCAATATGGTATTATCTGGCTAATTTTTAAATAACATATGTACCAATAAATTGGAATGCTTATGGAATATCGTGAAAATTTCAAATATTATCATAAAGGTAAATATCTTATCCTAAGAATATGATACAATCTGAAGTTCAATATAGGATACGAAGAGGAAGATGGAGATTTTCTGGAGTAGAAAGTCCATGTTTCCGACCAGTTACTTTTCATGCTGTATTTCAGTTATCTTAATCAGGTTCTATAAGGATGAGATTAGGTCCGAATGAAACGATGGTTAAAGGTGCCAGAATAGAACAGGTGGAAAGATACGAATTTCTAGGGCACAAACGCGACACGGAGCTGGAAATGAGAAGTGAGAACAGGGATACAAAAGGAAAATTTCCAGAAAAAGCGAAAAATATTAACAAAATTTAAAACATGAGGAGAGGGATTGTGTACTACCTGGTAGGGAGAGTTTTTATTAGGTTGAAAAATATAGGCTCCCATCAAGAATTATGTGAACTTTGGAGGAATGGGTTAAGGTACTAAAAGTCAGGAGTTAATAAGAGCTGAGGAGAATCTAAAGGAAATAAAATTGATTTATGTAATTAAGGAAAAATAAATTCGATAGGGCATACATTCAGAAGAAATTGATCACTGAAAGGTGTGTTTGAAGAAGCAGCAGAGGGAAAAGTGAAAAAGAGATAGAGAAGAATGAAGGTGATTGAATGTTTGGAGAATGGAAAAGGTTTTGTAGAAATGAAGAGGACAGAGGATAGGAAAAGATACCTATAAGCTAGACGATCAGATTACCAAGGATGGTGGTTATCAGATTTGTCGCTTGTACTCCTGATGAAACATCACTTAATGCAGGTTTTTTATAATTATCCCTATTTTTAGACGAAGCGCCACCATGAAGAACTCAAACGCTCACTGGATGGAATTTTCTAATCTTTAGTTTGCTTGCAAACAACGGTTTTTAGGAGCTTTTCTCGAACTCTAATGTATCATCACAGCCTAGTTCCTTAACCTTATAGATTCTCAAGAACTGTATCGCAAAAAAATTGCCATTGGAAAACGAATTGTTTGCAAGTATCGCTTGTTAACGGAAGATGACCTGACCTATCTTTTCTGATATAATTCGAAACAGGTTTAAAAGCAATTTTCGAATACGAAAGAGGTATATCACACCTTAGCTATTACCAATATCCCATTTTAACTCCAGGAAGTACTTCTTTTCAACGCCTTATACAAGGAAAATGATGCAACTACCCTTTACTAAACAGAATTGTTACGGGAAATTCGACAAATGTGTAATATCAAAACGAAATACTTATTTTACGCTTTCCAATCGCTGATTGAAGGTATTCTACTCCTCATGCAAGAAATTTCTGCAATTAATTATTCCAAAAGAGCAGTCGCAATCATTAAATTTCGCGCAGTTTTCTCCATCTTTTCAATTAAAAAACAACATTCCGCCGGTTATTGCACATCACATGGCACATTGCACATCCCACTATCATTTCATTTTCCCTTTCCTTTTGCATTTCCATTCTCCGTCAGTCGAACTTGCGCGAGCTTTCTGCTCATGTACATTATGCATGGCGAATAGTTAACGCAAGCATTGCAGGGGAATTTGACCAGAGGAAGATCATTTGGTGGATCCGAAAAATTAAATAAGAAAAAAGTGAGCGAAGAGAAAAAAATGCCTTTCGTTGAATAATTTTCATAACGGGTACCGTTACTTTCAATTCGCACGTAATACACACATGCACAATTTGCACATATATCATTCTGTTCTTGGAAATATTAAGGAAACGGATAAAGAATCTAATAATAAGGCGCATAATGATAAATACCGATTTCAAAATATTTTAATGGAAAGAACATAAGCCAAGTGTTAAAAGGAAAGGATTAGGAAATATAGTTAACCTCTCAATTTAAGAACTGCAAAATAGTTGTTTTTCATAAATATTAAGTTTCCACGTTGAAACAGAGAACAGAAAACTACTGATATTCGACTCGTAACTGAGGAGTAGTTGATTGAGTAGAACATATCGCCTGAACCAGTTCCGAAAGAAAGAACATGTTTCAGACAAGGGCTTAGAAATAAAAGCATCACAATCTATAAAAAGCTGTCCTGTTCCGAGAAAAGAACCTAACATTAGGTAAATCTATTGTTAATCGAATGCATACAATTTTGAAACATTAGAATTTGGCTGTGAAGCTCATTCCTTATGCCACATATTTATTTACTCCTTCCTACTTCTAAAATACTTCTAAATCAGATACTGGAATCTATTAATGGAAAATTCACAAGGACCCTCACGAAGTTAATGCTCGGAAAATTTAAATTGACATTTACTTGATTTCGAAACCTAAATTTACGACAGCTAAATGAAGATTCAGTACAAAGAGATTGATGAGTACTATCTTAATCACGAAATAAATGGATCAATCATTTGTATACAAGTAGAATAGGCCCTTATGGTCTTTAATAGCTTTGGTAATTTATAAATACAACTGGTACATATCATTTTGGAGTACCTTTAGACTTAAGGTGTAGCAAGTCTAGATTTGTTGCTGATGCCTCAGCTCCATTAAGGAAACAGTTATCTTTCGTCTCCAGGGACAGAATAGAGGATAGTATGCCTAGCATATTCTTTTGTCTTCTTCTTGGCTGTGATATTTGAAAACGACTGAGGTATGAGTTTCCTTGAAGTAACTAGCTTTCCTCTTACATTTTCCTAATAGAATGCTGAGGAAAACAGAGTCATTTTCCTGCACTTACTTGAAATATTTCCAATCGTAGCTTCTGCCTCAGCAGGAAAACCAAACTACCTCACTCATCACTTTGGTTTTGAGTGAAAATATGCTAATTATGATGTAGCTAATAGTATTCCATCCATATCTAAAATTCAGTGAAATATAAGATCACTATTTGACGCCTCTTGGATGTGATTTAAACAAGGACAGAATGGAATTATTTTAAAAGTTGCAGATAGTGCATTTTAATCACAGATACTTGATGCATTGATCGTCAATAGTCCATACATTTCTATTTCTAAAATGTGTAGCGTGATTGAAAATCTAAAAGTCAACGAGACGAGTTAATTTTACTTCCAGTTTTAAGTTGAATTTTAAATAAATGTCTAAAGAATTCCTCTTATTCATTATTATCAATATTAAATATTTTATTTATTTATATTCCTCTTATATATTACTAATATAATATATATTTTCCTGTTATATATTATTATGCCACTTCATAAAATAGTGGTAAGACTAGGCTCTTGAAGGAATTAAATTTCATAATTAATTATATTTTGAACAAATGCTTCTGATTTGCATTTATAATTATTCAGATATTTTCAATAGACTTGGCTTTGATTTGGGATATTACAATGGACAACTTTCTTCTGGGATCATAAGTTTGGGTTTCATTTTAAGTTTCTCGGTCTTCGCACGTTCCTTCCATTACAGGTTTATGTAATTAACTATGTCATTCTTGTCGTATCTACTCTTTAATCACTTTTACAATTGTTGGTTCAGCTCCTGATTTTCCCGTAATTTTTTTCATCGAGTACTCAATCTAACGTTGCAAATAAGGTGGCAAACTAACGAATCGTTTAATCAGGAAAATTAATAATATATGCAAAACTTCCTTGGGCCTAATGAGGGATTTTCTTATTCTCGTCAAATATGCATGAGTCCCACATTTCAATGATTTTATCAGAACCAATGATCCTTGTATCGCGAGTAACTGCTAAGTCCAATTTTCTCTAAAATACGGTATGTAATGTTTTTGTTTAAATGGAAATTTTCCAACTCTTAAATATATGTAAGTAATACAAGATGGGTCACAAGAATTCACAAAATATCCAATGCTTTAATTTGTTGAGAACTCTGTATTGACTTGATCAAGATTAATTCACTATCTTCAAGAAAATAAAAGTTAAACGACTTCAGTTATAATTATCATTTAGGGTTTATGAAACTTCATCTGATTCATATTATTCTTCTTCATCATATTTTATTTCTGATTATACCGAATGTAATTCAATCTTGATGGAGAATTAAGTTGTTATCACATGCGAAATCGTATGCGGTTTTGTTTCACACAGCCTTAGTGAGTGAAGATGAAAATTGGCATGTAGGCACTTGGCATGTAGATATTCACCGAATAGATTATAATTAAGATACGCTTGAGCAAATAAACTTTAATGATAATAGGAAAGAATCAGCAGATTTTCCGAGAAATTCTATCCTCCAGCAGGAATGAGATTCTCCTGAATTTGCATAACTCCGCGAGAATCATTGGCAGCTCTAAATGTAGTCTTCAACGGTCTAAAGGGCATTTTATATCGCAATTTTGATAGACAGAGAGTCAAATTTCTCCATTCCATTTCACGCGATGACGTCTCCTCAGTAGCGAATCCGGTCGCGAAATTGCAATCTGCGGAAAGTTTTCTTCTTCCGTGCCCAATTTCTCTTCAGGATGAGCAAGTAAGCGAAAAAACTTCAGTTCATCATCTAAGGTGAACGTGGTCAGGAAATGGCTCTCACTGCAGAGGAAATGCAGGGGATCGGAATTGCATCGGCCCCGTGCAACTCCGCGACACCCACTCGACGTTCGATAACGAGAAGAGCCCGCTTATTTCCTAATCTTACCGCACTTATACACGGGGACTGCAGAGCTACAATTTGATACGAGCATTTACTCGGGAAAGCTAACAAATGCTGTCGCCGCCAAAGCAAGATGTTCTGAATAATGCAGCGACGATGCATTCTCAGATAATTGAGAAATCTTTCTTTTTTCATCTTTTGTATATTTTCACTACTCCGAAAAGAAATCCATAAGGTCACTTAGGACTTTGATAGCTTCACAATCAAGGGCGGATTAGGCGCAATAGGCGCTAGATGACGGCTTCAAACACATGAGGACTCAATAAGATATGTTCTAATAAATTTTCAATGATAAATTTTTCTCGAATTTCGCGTCAATAAAGAATTTTATACTTGATTGTGTTGATTAAGTCTAAATAATAGAATACATTACGTTGCCTATGCCACTATATAATTAAAAATTCTACTACTATAATTTATAGAACTATTATGCATTGTAACTCGAGATTTGTCTGTTTATTGTTGTCATATTCAAGCGACTAAGGTTACTATTGAATGCATATTTGTATATGTTATGAAAAAATTCGTATTTAACTCATTATTCCTAGTAAGGACCTCAATCTGATCTTCGCGCCTAGGGTCTCTGATAGTGTACATCCACCCCTCTTTACAGTGGTTTCTCTTCCTTAAAATTAGCGCATTCTATTCGGACTAACCAGTTTCATCATCAGACTTCGCACTTGTAAAGTATTATAAATATTGCTTGTGGATCTAATTCCAGAGGTGTCTTTTTGAAGTATTACCTGGATCTCAGCAGATATTTAGCGGCTTAAGAATGATACCCGCAGCGTGGTAGATATTAAAAGGGAGATAAGTGAAAGAAAATTAAGGGAGAGAAAGTATCAATGATATATCAATATAACTACAAATAATTAAAAAGGATCAAGAAATAGAAAAGAATTTCTAAGAAAAACGAATTGAATGGGTCACTTATTGAGAAAAAATCAATATCAAAATAATGTTTGACTGAGATATAATCAAAAAGATAGACGAAAATTATCTCAGAAGCATTTCGACAAATCCACAGATAAACTGAGGATCAATGCGAAAGATCTAAAATTCGCACAGGGCTTCAATGATCTTCGTTACTAAGTTGACTGACAGTAAAAAGAAGAGATGCCAATTTATTTTTGAAAATGTCGCTAGACCCTGAAATGTAGGTAAAATGTAGCTAAACTCAGAGAAATATTTCTACAGAGTAATTAAAAATAAAGTAGCTTCTATAAATAGCAGAGAAATTGCACAAATAAAATTTATGAACATTATGTCTTATTTTAATTGAGTGAATGCTATTATAATTTGAAAATTAGACAAATATATTCGACAAAAGTACGTGGAGAAGGGTTTAAGTAATGGAAAATTCTCCACTGAGTGCGAAAAACGGCTAAAACAGAATAAAAGAAAAAAAATGTCTCTACATATAGCGACAAGATCGCTAAATTGCCAACTGAATCACGCTAAAATATTATATTGGGAAAGCACATTAGAGATATATTTCCCTTCTCTTTCGCTAGAATATGAATAGAAGAGTTCATTTTTCGCTCTTAAATTACAGTGAGATTGTTTTAGATTTTAAGGAGCAGAATATAATATGATGGATGCTGGTAACTTGATATTGCAAGGCTAAAAAGGCAGCTGAACGGCATTTTGGATTTATGTGCGTTGAGCCGGACTCCACGGGGACAATTCCATCGTTTTCCCGCATTAGGAAGCGTATTCCAACCCATCCATCGAATAAAACGCGCACGTCAAAAACGCTGTTTCTACAAGATACTCGCTAGTTTGCAATGATACCAACTAATTTCCTTTTCTTGACTCACAATTTAGAAAGAAAGGCTTAAATCTATCGATTATCATTGAAAAATCGAAGAGAAATGGTTATATTAGAATTCAACGTCATTATTCGTATTTTCTATGAAAGCTTCTGCATCGCATCGAATTTGAACATTTCTGTAAGAAATCGGAGGCCACACGTTTCTGTTAAAATTGGTTTGTTAACCTTTGTATGTTTAGCGTGTTAAATTAACGAAAAGGAACACAATTGAATATTTGACGACGAATTTCAAATAATGTTCTCTAAACTTTCTTTCTCGTCAATTTTTCCAGGTTCTTCCGACTCAAGCCTGCCTTTTGATTAGAGGAAACTGATCAAAGTGACGGAACTCAACGCCGGTTTTCTACTTGTGCAATCGGACTTTTAAGGAAGTATATCGTTATCTTCTTGCCGGAAGAGAGAAAAGAGATGTAGTTAATAAAAAAGATAAATACTGGATTTTTTATCATCATAAGACATCGTTGCCTATCGTATTTCTATCATTAATGAACGACTACTGAATTTCAATTGTAAATCAATAAGTGAAGAAATCGTGAAATAAAAGCTAATATTTCACATGTGTTCTGAATCATGAAATGAAATTATTCAACATTTGTTTAAATAATTGCAATAATAATTGAGAAAAGGTGTTTAAATGAGAAAAATGTCGTTAACTGTACATATCACAATATGACCGATTCTGTGTTCTACACATTTACAAATAAATTCCATATATTTATAAATAGTAGAAAATCCACAAACATTGAATTGAAACTTAGAATGTTTTGATAAATAACAGATACATTTATTATAAAAACGAATAATGAATGTTATAACTATTAAAATGAAACATCTTTTGTCAGGTGTTATAACACTTTCAATAATAATCACGTATTCATTGGATCTATTTCAATCAAGTGTGCCCACTATGTCATTAACCGTCATCGCCTATTCAACCATTCCCTAGCCAATCTGGTCTTGAATTTTTTATATCAAGGCACGCAAACCCCTTCGCCACCAACACCAGCTGAACTTTGTCAAGACAATCAGTAGCTCAGGGTAGTCTTAATCCATGAGAGGCGATCAAAAGATCTAGTTTTCCGTTTTTGGTGTAAGATTTTGGTAGATTTATTGATAGTTAACACAGACGAAAGAAAAGTTAAAAGGTATAACATATATATAAAAGTATTTTTTTAATATTTCCCATCATATACATAATATTGCAATTCTTTATTCAGCTCAAAACAATTTGGATGGACGACAGTGAAATGGAAATTCTCTCATCTCTTAAAGGTTTTTCTCCTAAGGAGAAATATTTTGCTAATGTTCATTAGGAAAAATATCTCGTTAGAAAATTGAGCAACTGGCTGGCTTTCCTTATTATGTCCATATCTCGGCAAACTGTTTGAGACTTAAGAGAGAGAATGCTTCGAAACAGAGATGTATTTTGATGCGGTGAGGGATAAATTAATTATATTGGGGGTGTGTAATATAGATTGTGTTCAATCATGTAGCATCTTGCTGAGCGATTTCCATTTCATTCTAAAATTCAACTCCATTCCATTTCAAAAAATTCCATTGACTACCAATACCCATGGTCGATGAGTCTTCGCTGATATGATAAATGGTTTAGACGTTAAAAAATATTCCGTAAGCCGTATGTCGGCAGGTGTAGCTCGTGTTTGGAAACGATTTCCAGTTGTGGATCCCTTGAAAATGGAAGCTTTGCTTCCGAAACGCGCATAGAGATTTTCCCAGAAATCGGTAATCCGGAACTTCCCGTTGGTCTCTAAACGCGAGTTCCGCCGGCCAACATACGGCTCACGGAGTATTTCTGAGTGTTTTCATACCTTTATTATGCTTACAGTTTCTTCTCTTTCGTGATAAGTGGTGAATATTTTTCCACGATAAAAACATGTTGAAAGTAGGTACTAGAGTCATCATCATCGTTATATCAAGTATAACTTTACGTCAAATTTACTTGTTATTTATATCTCAAATACGGATTATTTTACGATTAAAGTTCTCATATCAAAAATCTATGTAACTATACGTGAGATTTTTGCTATGATATATCTTTAGAAGAAAGAAATTGAATTCAGTACTGCTCACCATTTGAAATCCTCCGTAGCACTCCCGTTATCTCCAATTCACGATGTCACATGCACTCGTGATCACGCAAAATTCCTAGTTCATGGTATTCAAACTACATATCAATATTTCCAGTCAATACCGATATATAAATGGATTTCAAGAAACATGGATTACATAACCTTCTTTATGTTCCTCAAAACTGTCATAAAACAAAACTTGAGCACAAACCAATGACTGCAATCATACTTCCATTAATTATATTGAGCATTTATTTATATTGAGGAAAGCAGGAGCAAGTTACATCACTCCACATCTAAACTAGTAAGCGTCATTCCTTATAAAAGGCTTGTTGTAAAGAATGGGATAGAAGTTTAAAATCCAACCCCCTTTCGGCTGATGACTTTATGTTATGTCATCGATATTTCCTTCATAGAACTGGGGCTTGATGTGACAGATGAGAGTATTATGAAAGAAAAAATTAGAATTCGAGTCTTTACAAAGGACTTTGTACGAAAAATAGCTGATCAAAGTTATAGGCCTCCTTAAGTGGAGTGCGATTTACATAAATAATTTGAAATTTTAAGGAATAATTTTCAAAAATTTTCTTCCGACAGTAACCGAACGGTCTCCCCGCATTTGGCTCGTCATCTGCGCCAATATTTAAAAGGAAATGTCAGTGAAATATACGCGAACGCGAAGACAATAGCCAATTGTACGCAATTAGAGGAAATATATAAATTCATTTCCCTAACATTCAAATGAAGTTTACGGCTTTTATTTATTTCACCCCTCACCTGATCATAGGGGTTTCTTTTATTTGCACACATTTTCATTTCTAGCAAAGCTTGAGCACCTTGAGAATGTTCACATTGCATGACATTCGCCATATTGTAATTCCAATGAGCATTTTTCGTTCTTTTAATGCAACCACTAATAAGCTCAAAGAAACTGACTCCGTCCAGACTGCGTTTTCTAATCATGGAGATGTTCCACCATGTATCGCCAGAATTAATTATAAATGCAACTACGTCTTCTTGTTATACTCCTCTATTATAAAGTAATGTAACACAGTTCCCGGTTTGCATATTCACGAGTAATATTTCCCGAAATCGATAAATTTATCTCGAAGAGTTTCTAATCTGCAAGATTTTAAACGTGGGCTTCTTGATTAGGCGGAAAATGCCGGATATATGAATTTTCTGAATAATTTTCCATTATATTTGACTCTTAAGAATGTTCCAAAAACTGATAATTCTACTAAATTAAGTATCAAAAACAGGTTGTATTAATATGCAAACAAACAAATTAAAAATTCACCTTGTAGAACATTTGGGTTCTCGCAATACCATTACACGGCTTGGATAGTTTAACAAGGGAATAAACGAGATGTGATCTTGAAATTTTCTTGGAATTATATTTCGAGAAAGCAATGATGAAATTGTTTAAATTATGTGCCCAATATATATTAAAATGTGATAAATATTATTACCATTTAATTTTTTATCTCACAAACAAATTACCCATCATGTATCAATTTATTGTAATCACGTAGGTACTCCTTTTAATTCATGCTAGTAATGTTTCGTAGAACGTATACGATGGATGCGTACTGTATTGTATGTATCATGGTGATTTCTATGGTATAATTCATAGAATAATGTTTTAATACAGAATCTTTATTCGGAGTATGACTTTCCTTCTACCGACGTACTTTATATTGAAATATTTCTGAATTCGATTCATCGAAGAGGTAAGAATACATTTGAAAGCAATAAATAAGAGTGCCAATACAAAAGTGGGGCTTTTTTGAGCTGATTACAAACCAATACCTCCAAATTACACTAAACCCTTACGTATGTGTGATATTGATTAATATGAACTGTATTTTGAATTTTATTTTGTATCTTTTTAAAGTGTACTTTTTGCCTTTTCTTGTTTACATTTCAGATACTTCTTAATCTTTTCCGTTTATTCTGTATGTCAAAACATTTCTAACTATCTGTAGGTTTCGCAGGTTTTTCACCCCCCTTCTTGTGGGTGTTTTCCTGCTGTGGTGTATTTTTTCTTAAGCGCAACTTAGGTTTTTAAACCCACGAAGTAGCTTTCTTGCGTGCTCTTTTTTCGTGCTGTCTCTTTTTTCATACTTTGAGGAAGAAGCTGTCTCAATCTCGCCCTGATAAAGACGTTTTATTATTATTATTAGTATAACTCAACGAATGCGATATTGAAAATGGAAAAAACTAAAACTGTCTAATTTTTATTTTTCTTTACAGATATTGGAAATATGACACAAGACCAGATTTTCAGTTGCACAGATGGACAATGAAATTTCTACTTGCATATAATCAAACCCAATAAAGAATTTGGGAAGTGTATAGAGTCTTACGGATGAAAAATGTACAAGCTCCAGACTATGCAGCACTAGAATATGGGATCTCTTAATTTTCATCCTAATAATCTTCTTTCCTCTTAATAATCCTCGGAAAAAACTACGTCCACATAAAAAGGTATACTCCAAATGCTAAGTGAAATCAGAAAACCTATTCCCTCTGCAGAAGACAATAAGTGCCGTACAATCTCCCACATTCTTCGGCCGATACTAAAATGAGCGAAAATAGTGAAATATACGCGAACAAAATATAATAATAGACAAAAATATACATCGTTTCTTAAACACTATTTCCGCAACGATCCGTGGTAGTCATAAGTAAAGGAAATGAGCCGAGTTCTTGGTATTAACAGTTAGTGTCACATCCTGTTTGGCCGCGTCCATACTTTCAATACAGATGTTCATAAGCACCAGATTCCTTCTAGATTTAGATAAATCCACCAAACTTCAATAGTCTGTTTCGCTTCCGTTTATTGATGCTATTATTCCCAATACTAAATGTTTCCGTTTCATAATGATGAATAAAATATAAAAATGAATAATAGATTTTAGAGTACGAATTGTGGAATCTGTAGGATTTCAGTGCTAGTACAAGTTTCAATTAACACATTAATTGGATGCATAGTCTCAACCTAAGTAGCGTGGCATTCCCTAGCTAATAACGTAAGTTAATATTGGTATTTAATTCTAATAAAGTGAAAAAGATAATCTATTATTTGTTAAACAGATCAGATGTTGCAACAAACTTCTGTTGTTTGCTCACACATAGGTTTGAAAACGTACTTCCATCTCAGCGTAAAACAATCATCACGGCATTACCATTTCAGAAATTATTGAACAGAGAAATATGCAGTAGAGGACTAAATAGTAACACCTTGGCTTAACCTTTAGAGCTCGCAAGTAAGTTTCAATTAGCTACTGAAAATAATGTGTGGGAAAATTTACCTAGTAATCCATGAGCTCCAAAATGCAGCTATTTAGTGAAGTAATATGGTAGATTTTTCTTTCATAAGGAGGTATGAAATGAGAAGGGATTTTCCAAAGAACGTTTATAAGAAGTAACGTTAAATTACGGATGTCAACACTCTCTTCTAAATTTCCAATCACCGACATTTTTATTTATTTTCATATGTGTGGTTTTCAATTTCTAAAGCTGTAATATAAGTTAGGATAGACAAAATGGGATCTCAACGAAGAGGCCAAAAATTTGTGGGAAAATAATATAATGCAATATAAACCTATAAAGATTTAACTAATATTTAAATTTTCTTTGCACAAATTTTCAAAAAACTATGTATTTAATTCACTCAAGCGGGTGAAAATGACTCTTTCTCTAAGAGAATTCAGCACGTTCAGAGAAAAGGACTATTTTTCAGCGTAACTCAGTAGAATTTTAATTAATAGAAGTAGAAATGAATAGAAGAAAAGGATGTTAAAACTGGCGCAATCCCACAAAGTATTTTATTGAATAAAAACAAAAAGACTATGAACCGCTTTATCATACTTAAAGAAATTATTCTTAGTTATTTGTATGTTCATAATTGTATCGTCGTTTCCATTTCCTTTAGATATACTCTCACAATTTTTTACATGATCTTTTGGTATCTTAAGTCATAATGTCCTGCCTATAAACGTCCCATACTCATATACAGACACTTTATCCAAGATTTTCAGAAAACGCTCTTTCGATTATTAATTTTACGTGTGAATAGTGATCTATGGAATACGAAACAGAAATAAGATCGTATTTTTCAGTGTAACGAGTTGAAACTTGAACTACAAAAGCATAATATTGCCGAAGAAAGTAGAACGAGTCGAATTGTAAATTAAAAATGGTTTAAAAAATATAATTTTCTAAATGTTGTACGCTTTTCATTTTCTTATCCATGAGAAAATGTGTCATAAATGCAGTTTGGAGAAGTGTTATCCGTAGTTGACATACTAAAGTGATGAAGGTTGACAAAATCGTGAAACTACGCAAGTAATCACAGTATGCAACGATAAAAACCATTGTCTTGTTATAAAATACTAAATATACTTTTCTTGAAACTCCTGTTTGAAAAGACAAATAGAAAATACGAAGATTATATTCGGCGAAATTGAGACTGGAAAGTGCCATTTAATTAATACATATAACGAGAAGAAATTAGGCGGAACAGCATTGGAATTAAGTTGATAAAGTAAAAGAAAAGAAGGTGTGATAACGAAGGGAGTTTACAAATTTTAGCCCAGGAGATTCGCATATTTACGGTTCACGCATTACCTACAATAGAATGTTAAACAGGAGGGGTAGTGCAAGAAAAATGGTATTTGCGTACACTTTAATTACAGATAATTACTACTCTGCGAACTAAAAATTTAAGACAAATCATACTATAACATGAAGAAAGGACAAAATTAGAAATCATTTCCCGGTTTATTACGTTCATCAGAACTGAATTTGAATGTTGAAGTAAAAATAATACCGTTGGGTTGCTGAATGAAGTTGAAAAAATCCTGACTTTAAAAGAGAGCGAGAACTGGTTATTAAAATATTGAATTACTTTGTTCAATAACAATCTAGTTCAAAGGTTAGGACCCTGCAGACATTTCTGCAATTCTTGAAAGTATTCCTGGCACTTAATCCTTTTTTCAGCTTCGAAGTCTTAACCCTTAGAGTGCCGGGGAGCGCGATCGCGCTCTTCCCGTCTTTGGCCAAAAGTGCCGGGAGCGCTATCGCGCTCCTCGAGCTGTATCATTAGTAGATGCTATAATGCTGACATAACCAGGAAACAATATATTTCAAAGATGAAAACAAATGTAATAAAGACTTCCTTAAGTTTCTGAATATGTAACTTCATGTATTTGCAGTACATATGGTTTTTTTTTCTAAACTACTGAAAAATCAACAAAAATGCCCTGGCAATTTTAGCACAGTTTCTGCGAAATTGACTGGCACTCAAAGGGTTAAGGTATAATGGAAGATGTTCCACCCGTGTTCACATTACTCTAACATTCGTTTTCCTTTGTACTATAATTTAAATTATGAACTATTTGACTGTGGGCAATATATCGCTCGGTTGCGCACCGTTGGCTTCATTGAATGTTTTCCTATTTTGGCGTGCGGTGTGTGGGCCTAAATGTGATCTTTTGATGAAAAATAGATTCTTAGCTCCGGATCTAGATACCCTACTATAGATACACTAGATACTTTGTAATTCTCTAAGCTGTTTTTACATAAATCGCAATAAATGTCAGTAGAATGTATCCGAAATTTACCACCAATCAGCTATTGAAGGAAAAAGCTATATCGTAAATTATGCATTTTTATTGCAAGTTCAATAACTATTGTGGATAAAATTGTAGAAAGGAATTAGAAATGTTAGAGTGGTAAATACTGATGAGTTGCGCTCAGCTTCTTTTCCCAAAAATGTATCTTAATTGAAGAATAATATGTTATGTTGTGTAATAGTTTAAGTGAAATAAATAATTCTTAAAGCAAGGCATTTGTTGTCATTTTTAAGGTACCCTGTACCCTGATTCTGGGTATGATACCTTATCTACCGAATTAAATATGTGAAGCACTCCTTTTGCAAAGTTTCGAAGGGAAAGAAATATATCCCAGTTTGGGGTCTTTGACGTATTATCCGTTTTAGTTTCTTTGCTAAAAGAATAAATATTGAATAACAGCTGATGTGCCCGTTGGTTCTCAACTTGTAAATGACGGTCAATAAATACTATACTGATTGGGACTTATAGGACTTTCATAAAAAAAAACTTATTCAATGAAACGAACAGTAGGAAAAACAAAAGGTCATTTAGCCGCTTCATTATTTTAAAATGGAATTGACGGTTGACTTTCGAACACATGTGAGGAATGTGACGAAATACATCAAAAAGAATATCCATCAAGTGTAAATCCAAGGTGTAAATCCATAAAGCGCTAAATACACAGCAAAAATTTCTTCGTGCACCACATTTGTCCTAGAAATTTTACAAATTCCCCCAAAGTGAACCCTTTTCTGCCACTGCACAGATAAATATCTATATATTTCGCCTCATCAATCGTGACAAAGCATTATATAACAGCACAATGCCATGAGCAAAGCCATACTGATTAGGGAATACACCTACATTGTCAAAAGTTTGGTCCAGTGGTCTTTGTAACTGGAAGGCTAAAATTTAAGAAATCACCCCCCCTCAAAAATACTTCTGAATTCTTCCCCGCTACTTTACAATTGGCATAAATTCCCCACCTATTCATACGAGAAACTGCTTTAGCCCGGATTCTCTTGGTCGTCAAAGGTCTCTATTGGCAGAAAATCTGACAAACTTTTTCGGGACGGTTAGGTCAATAAATAGTGTCCTATTATCTTTGCAGGGAAGACATTCAACCGACTTCAAAGTTTTAAATTTGTGCAACCGCTGATTCTCAAGTTTCAGAGGAACGTAAGCATAAGCACACAATTTTTTACTTTAATTATCACCTTTGCTTAAAAGGTCATGAATTTAGCGACATTTAAAAGATAACAATCATGATACCAAGTTTACCTGGTTTTATGGAAATAAAATTGTAAATTAGTCATAGGTAAATATTTTGGCACCCTCTAAAAGACTCGAAAATAAATGTTTATGATACTCATATTGAAATTCCTATGGCAGTAATACGATTAATTCCTGAGCCCAGTAATGAACACCCTGAATCCTCAACTAGGAATACCTAGATATCTACGTATGAAAGGTCCCGAAATCATATTTTGAATCTACTCATTTTACCCTTTTATTGTCTTTCACTGCACAACCAGGCTCTGCTGGAGCTTCTATTGATCGTGATGAGTTATCGAAAAGAAGTCAGAGCGACAACTTTAAATACGCCAAGTCAATTTCTTATTTAGTTTAAGTCAAATTGTCTTAACTTTATTCAATATTGTTTTAAGCTGTATTAAAATTTAAATTTCCAACACATTACTTAATCCAAACACTTATTGATAAAACAATTACACTCTGAATAATTAACTTAATTTAGATTCCCTTGAGTTTCCAGATGATTATCATGGAGTGAGACGAGGAAAATGATTCGCAAATGCAAAATTTAGATATTTCTCCTATAATTAAGGAAAATCTTTCACAGCAATAACGTCAAGTTATTGTTAAAACCACAATAAAATTGACAAACTTGTACAATTCCACAGTATAAAGAGACACGACCGGTTTCGGCGTACTACGCCTTCATCAGGTGTAGCAATCGGAAGAAAATCTTTCAGTTTAACAAAACATATTCTATTTTCCACTGCAAAATTTTATAAAAAAAGTCATAGGATATTCTAATTATTTCGTCCTTCGTTTTCCTACTTTACATTTTGGCAATATAATTCTGTAATTCAAACATTACTTAGTTTCCAAACCAGAACTAATTTCGAAGTAAATCTTTCAAACGTATGACATTATGATAGAGTACATTTTCAAAGAATATGCTTTGAGGGTGCTGTTATGATATATATTTTTGTATACTGTTATATACTACAAAGTACTCTTATGGAATATAATTTGAAGGTGCTGTTATGCATTTTATTGTAACATTCCAAGAAAGAAAACGGAAACCACACATACGATGACTGAATAATGACAATTAAGTAAGTATACATTTAAAAAATAAAAATAGTTGAACTCCTCATACTAAATAGAATCGAGATTTAGAATATAAATTAAGAGCTTTATGCCCTTCATGGAAATGTTCCTTAATATGTGGCCATCGAGTTTTCTTTCTCAGGTAATAATAATATAAAAAGAAAAACTAAATACATACATCTACATTTACATAAGCACACTAAATACTTAGATGTATCGTGCAGGTAAACGTAAAATGTATAGTTGGAAAAATATGAGAAGCAGAAATGCTTAAGATCTAGATGCATAACTCATTATACAATCTTTTTGAAGTTGGTAAAGAAATAAGATATTATATGTTCCACAGTGGAGATTTCCTGAAGATTATTGCCCATGGTTGAAACCGGTCCATCTAATGTATCTCTACTGTGGAACATGCGAAGTTTTACCATCTTAGTATGGCGTCCCACAAAGTGCAGACGTCGCATATTGATTTATTCGATCGTTTAGAGCCTTAGTTCTATCTCCTCTCATTGCATTAACCATCGTTGAACAGTAGTTTTATTAAATCTTCGTCATATTCAACTTCATGGATCTGTTCTGGGCGGGAGGGAAAACATTTTACTGCAAAAACAATCATAAGATCATTTCGTATTCATTACTATTTCATTACGTTGTGACGCTTCACTTTTGAAAAGTACGAATATTTGAGGAAGACGGTTGAGGACGACCAATCGATGCAACCGAATCTCTTCGGACGCAATCGGCGTCTTTCTCCTTCTCGCATTCATCCTAGTTCCGGCGATGCATCTCCAAAGAGTGCAAATAAATGCATCCCTGACCAGTTCCGAGTGCATACAAAAAGCGCTCCCCCCGATCGCGTCGCCCCATTCGGCAGTCCGCCGGTTCGACCCCTTTCGCCTATAAAAATCGCAACCAATAACCAAAGCTCTCGGCGCTCACCCCAATAACTCTTTCTCGCTGCAGCCTCTAATTTTCTGCATAAGATTATCGCCGCCACTTAGTCTATCATTCTAGCCCTTTCCGACAGGACGTCCGTCTCTAGCTGTCCCTTTTTTGTGATAGTGTTGAGTGCACTACGGATTACCATGGATTTGCAGATCCCCGCCGCGCCTGCGTCCTCCGGATCATCCCGTCGCTCCGCACCGGTGAATCTCTAATACACTCCTGCATGCCTTCATTATATCCACACGCATATCTACTCTTAACTAAGTCTCTTACGACATAAGCCGTCCACCTTTCCACGCAGCACACGCGACCCCTTCCGCGTACCGTCTTTTTTAGGCGGCTAATCCCCTCTGATTCCTCCGAGTGCCGTATTTTCAGGTGCATTATGTTCCTCTAAGGGCGTTATTTCAACAAATTTGCGGAACAAAAACCAATGTTATGAATATGTCATTTCGAGCCACGGATATTCCTTAAATTGTAGTAATTGTATTATACTTTATAGGCTTAGTACTTTGATGGGCTTACCAGCACTGCATAAATCTACATCCAATATGAATAGTTATAGTTTACCTAATGATTTATAGGATTTCCTTCTGGTAGAACTTCCGATTCCTGCTACTATATTTAAATGAACGAAATATTTATCATTTATCTTTTGGAAAAGGATAAAGAAAAAAGTCCCTTTCCTTTATTTTTGTCTCAGTCTTGTTCATGGTTGTGATGATATGAAACCTGCTGAGGTATGAGTTATGCTGAATAATAGCATTAAGGTTCCTTCTTATGCAATGTTACGAAAAGTGTTACTCGTAGAGTCATTGTGCTTCACTCACGAGGGCTTGCTCCGCTTATAGCATTCTGGCTCAGTGAGGAAAGCAAGTAAAAACTACCTCACTCCTCATCTTGCCTAGTAAGCCTAACTTTTCTCTCCTAGCCCTTCGTAGCTGAGGGGATGAGGTCACATCCGGCCTTCGAGCTGAAGACAGAAGGAAAATTCAGCGTAATAATATAAAAAAATTTAAAAATTAAATATACCCTCCAATAACATATAAATGATTTAACCAGGTATGCAAATGTAATTTAAATCAATCAATCCGCCAATAATGAGAAATTGTACTTCGGTGAACTTGTATATAACTGAGTAAATTTAGCTAAAGATGGTAGCATTACAGCCTACTTTCCCCATCTACCCTAGTTCACCAGCACATATTTCTGCTCGTATACTAATTGTAAGATAATATTCAGCACTATTAATGGAAAAATCGATCAGAGAATAATATCGACTTAAATTTCCTGCTAACATTTTCTTATACATATAATGTTAAATGAATACTGTTGGAATCCTTGCCTTGACATTCAAATAAAATCTATTCATGAATTGTGGAAATGAACCTCACTGATTTTAACATATTTAACTTTAGATGGTCCTATAACTCTGTTTTCTGATTTTCTTGAGGCCAGAATTATGATGCATTATGATATATTAATCATGTCTTCTACACTAGAAAATACGATACTATGACGAGGAAACTGAAAATACGGGTGAGTAATAATCATAATTATAGACGTGAACAATAACGCTATATGATGAGAATTTTCTGCATTTGATACTTGAATTTATATTACCAATTGCTATACGTATTTATTTATTCAGCATAAAAACTTCCCGCATTGGAATAAAAAGTTCGACGTCCGCCATTTTCAAATCTGCGCACTAAGATTCGATCGATTTCCTTAGAGAACTGATGAACCGAATTCTGCCGCAGTAAGAATAAAATACGAATAGTACATACGTGAACAATTAAAATAAGTATTTAGATATTGTATATTCTAAATGCTGCCGATAAATAACGAAGACTAGCGACACAAATGTTATTTGGTAATGTTAAGAATAGTTAAGGGAATATAAAAAAAATTCAATAATGTCAAAATTGAAGCATTTGATTGAAAGATTGTTAGTCAACATCTTTAGAAAAAAAGGCGTTAAAACCGTAATTATTATAGTTATCACTGAACTACAACCAAGTTTAACCAGGTTTTCTAGTCAATACAAAATTCAATTTCTTTCAAAATAGTTAATTTAATAATATTATTATGGAAATGCAGACGGGTATAAATTTTTCGTAAATATTAAAATAATTCTAACTCATCGGTTCTGAATTACTTATTATTAGTGTGCCTAAAATTTAATTGTTGGCTCTCTTATTGCCTTGTCTTTTGTTAAAATAAAAATTATCTCTCACGTCGAAAATATAAATAAATGTTGCTAAATATTAAAGTAGCAGCCAACTATTATCGTCTTTTACTTTTTTCGGAAAAAATGCAGAAATGAACAAAAAGCAAAGATTGTGGAAAGTATTTTAATCTTAAGGTGAAACGAAGATTATATTAAACTATCATATTGTAGAATAATAGTAATCTTGCTTTCTTTCAACTTTACCGGTAAACTAGTAACTCGCTAAGAAAATATTATACCCTAAACACATCACTAAGTTGTAAATTTGCTGACAGCTCTCCCAAACCCACCAGTATGACCGTTTCCAGAGTGTTATTCATACGAAAAGGTGTGATCTTGGAATCATACCAAGCTTGTGCTCCGATTGCAAATTTCAACTTAATTTTGAAAACACATTATGCACAATTATTTTAGTAGAAATACAGAACAAATTTACGAAAATTAATCTAACGTCTCATGGTAAAATCGCAATGCAGAAAAATAATATTAATATATATATTCCAAAGAAAATTAGTAGAAATAAAATACCTTAAGTTGGTAAACCTCGCGAAAAGTTTTAGAAAACATCATCATGCTAATGAAAGCTATTTTTAGGTTCGGTATATTGCTGCGTTTTGTATTTCCAAAAGTGTTTTTGGAAGGATAGGATATACTTTTATGTAATGTATATTTTAAGAAAAGATATACTTTTTATGTATCATATCCAGCGAATTATGGTTTTAAACGGTTAATTATAAATAAGGAATTATCCTATAAATATAATTTAAGAGATTTTTTTCTTATTATCACAACAAAATCTTTCATTTTGTATAGTAATTTTTGTACTTACAGGAGCTTTAGATTTTACCCATATTTAAGCGTTATAGAAAATGTCTCTATCCTTGTAGATATCTTTTTACGAAGACAGATTTTCTTCGAAGAAAAGTAACGTTCTACGTAATTCGAATTCTCAGTCGTAAATCTGTAAGCCTAAGCAAACACAATCGGAATCAATTTAGCATGGACAAAGGTTATCCTGGAGGTAATCTAAGGGAGATACAAAGGAGAGGTTAGAGCTTTGCCTTTGGAATGTTTCCATTAGACGGAATTCATTATTTCCTCCTCATTGGTGTAATTGAAGAATTATGTGCTGAATTCCCTTTACTTTTCTTGCCGTAGAGTGGAGTCAGAATAGATCATACCTTCGTACAATTGGATGTACGCAATAACATAGTATATATAGTAGCTGGAGTTATTACGAAGATGGTATACTACGAAATAAAAAAGACGAACTCAGAAAAGATGTTTAAAAATAAACAGTTCTCCTTCATTCTTTTACAACTTTTTCTTCAAAGACAGCTGAACTGTTCTGCGTTTCTTAGTATTCTCTGTGTAAGAAAATAGTATTAGTTTTCTGAATCAACTTTCTTTGTTTTGTAAAATATGGTAGAATTTAGCAGATAAAGCTTGATTATTTTTATTCTCAATATCTTTAATCACTAAATATATTCCATTCCCATCAACTACCCTTTCACTTTATTTATTTACAAATATTGTTTCTAACTAGTTTATGCTTACTCAGCTACAGCTTTTGAGCAATATTTTACCTTAAATACCACCAGATGTCACTGAGATGTTTATAAAATGAAAATAATTATAAGGAAGAGCTAAAGAATGCATTTTGCAAATTTTCATCCTGATTGATACTTAGACATTATATTCAAGTTAGAGATTATCAAGTTTTAGATACACGATAAAATTTCTTTGCAAATTAAAAGGCAAATCATACAGTCTTAATTACAAGTTACCCGATACTTTAGCCAAATTTTGTGCAGAAAATAGACCGCGGAATTAAATAGCAAAAAAGACCTCTGAATCCGATCTCCGTTGTTATCTCATTTCAATTGGGAGTCTACATCAGATGCCCAAATGATGAGCTTTGATTCTACTTACCAAGCCACCTTTACACTTTTTTGGTATCGTCCAAAAACCAATCACAATCTTATCCGGTATTAGTACAATAGAAAGCCAAAACTTCGGTGGAAATCACCCGACTGAGATCTCAAGAAGAATGTCTAATTCTCTGATGCGCCTGTCTACACTTTGGGCATACGAAAGTACGATTTTCTACCAAAATTAGCTCCAATATAAGGCACAAGAAGCAAGTGATTTTTTAGGAAAGCGACCACGCTTTTTCTTTGCAAAGGACACTTGGTCTAACCTCACGTTTGCAACATTTATTCAGATATAGACGTTATATACGCAGAAAGGACGCATTATGGCATTTTTCAAACACCTGCATTTGCAGTATAGTTCAATTTGTTTTCTTTCCTAATTTATTCATTTGAAACCATTCCCAATGTCAGACTTTTGTATAAGAAGGTAAATTTTTACTCTAAAATTTCCGAATACTTTTAGGGTAAGCCTCTACAAGTTTCACATTGTTCTTCTATTATTTTTATGATAGTATGACCCTTTATGTCTCTAATACTTTGAATGTTATGTCCCATGTAAATGAAAAAATTATAAAGCACTTTTCCACTATAATTTTCTTGGAATTTTCAATTCAAACCCTATCCATCTTCCTTCCTAAATCACTGCTTAAATATCATCTGATTTGCTGACACGATTAGTGGCAGGAGATCATTATTCGATTTATTACAACGCGATATTTCCGCACTTTATATTCCCAAAGTGTAATACTCAAAATGTTCAGTAACACATGGCCATTGTCTCATATAGAACATAATTTTACTGTAGCCGTGATTATAATGGTACAATAAATGCTCTTTTATCTTAATAAGATTTAAAAAACTTCTAACGAAATATAAGTCATTCTATAAGGTTAACTGCTATTTGAGTTGCGAAACCTTTAGTTTTAGGTCTTCTAATCGTTTTATATTTATTCATATGTCCTCTCGGCATAAACATTTACAATATTCCACAAAATATCAGACAGTAATAGTGTTTTAACTCTACTTTTTAGCACTCCTAATTCAGACATCGATAATGTAACTAAAGAATCCGATTCACGACCAGATACTTTTCTCGAAGATCTGCGACTGAGCATTCTTTCTCGGCATATCGCCGTTGTTCTGCAGCTTTTAAATGTCCTTAAAACTGTTTCTGCATGAAAATGAAAGGACCGACGTAAAGGTTCAGCAATACAGAATTAAGAGAGCTCAAGAGTTAACGGCCTTTAAAACTATGGGCTCTCGAGAAATCGACAGTAAATTAACCTCTTTCTCATTCTTTGATTCGTGAGAACCTTTACTCAAATATTTCAGGACCTAGAATGGGAGTCTCTAGAAGATTGAAGTTTTAAGTAAATATTACTTAATAAGTTCAGAGATAATGCATTCTTAGAAGATGTAGCCGATAGTGTTTCTCCTCCCTGTTACACAAACCGTTCTAATACGGAGAAAAAAATCAGAGAAACAGATCTAAGAATTAGTCGTTTCAAAAATTCTCAATTTCCACAAACTTTACATGAAGGCAATCGATTAGTAAAGTAGATTCATGGTGCATGCACCCCTAACACACGCAGAAAAGCCAATTTTAGGGTACATGTGTAGATGAGAACTAATTGGCGGAGAAGTTTGCTTTACCTCTCGCGAGATTTCGACACACTCCTTAAAAAAGATCTTTCCTTTCCTCTTCTTAGCTAGATTTAGTGATCAGAGAAACTGTGCTCCGATAATTATGCAACAGGACCGAAAAATTTGCCCAAGGTAAACAATTTCTGAAATATCAAGGGTTCTCATAGTAAATATTTGTTAAAATGAATACATAGCCAGTTGACCACTTGAAGTGATTAGAATTTATTTCTACATCGATAATATTATACCAAGATTATCGCTAGACAAGATTAATCATGTACCTACTTGAAATAGGTATATTTTCATCGTCTGCTTTACATCAGAGAAGTTGGTAAATACATAACCTTATCTGAATCAGTTATGTTGATTATCGTCTAAAATCAGTTTTATCTATGATGGCATTTGATACAAAATTTACGGATCTAAGGAAATACGGAGAGAATGATAGAAAACCTGATTTAAAATGCCGTATGAATTTGTCACTTCTTATCCTGGATATAGAAGTTAGAACAGGGACATCAGGAACTAATACCGTTGCAATGCAAAATATTAAAATAGAAATTTAAATTTTAAAATATTTAAGGAAAATCAGTCCTAAGTATTTAAAAAATGGCATAAAAAGTCTGACAATATTGGACGCCTTTACATCCATAGTTATCTTTCCCTCTTTTCCCGTTAAAATTTCTTTGATCTTTCTCCTTTTAATTTCTTTTGTCTTCCTTTTATAGTATCCGCTTAATATCTTGTGGTGTGCATGCATCTTTCAGTCGATGTAATTAAAATGTCAGACTGTTATTGGCCCTTTTAGTTCGCTGAGAAAAACGATCTCAGCATCTATTTCCATTTTTTATCGCAAAGAATCCTGTCGACCTCAGTATCAGGGTTTCATCCACTACGTCTCCTGAGAGAGTATTGTTTCTGAATTTGTTGATCAAGCTTGGCCTGAGATTCTAGTCGAGTTTTCAACTTTCTCTCGAATTAATCCAATGTTACCACAAGAGAGATCCTACATATATGCTAGAGACTGCAGGTAACGATCCCAAACATTTTTTAGAACGATTTGGGTATTTTATTGGCATTTCGCCTTTCAAAACCCGCTTAATTGTAATTGCTAAAGAAATACTTAAGAAGTACTAATTAATGTTCCGCAATTCCTTATAATTTCCACAATATTGTAGTCATCTGAATTCCAACCTACCCTTCGCATTTAATTACATATCCCAAATGGTATGATAACGCGGAAAACAAACATAAGCGATGTCTAAAATCATCTTAAATAATATCTTCAGTGTTTGAGGAAACCTTTCGCAGAAAACCAGAGTCCAAAGTTTCTGAAATACGTCCTGTATTCTCAAGAGAGGATAAAGTGAATATACTCTGCCTCTAGTTGTCATTATTTCTTGAAAAGATACTCCCAGTAATCGACTTATCAATATTTTGTGCAAGAGAAGTACTCTTTCATACTTTATCACGTTAGGTTAGTATGAAATATCTGAGTATAATAAATTGCCTAACGAATTTCCCTGTTTTTTTCACCATAAATTAGGGGCGTATTGTACAAGTAAGTAAAACAAAATGCTTTCGAAACGATGACATTTTTAAGATCCACCACCTCATAGTCTTATTGCTGCAGTGTGTGTTCCAAGAATTCACGTGTTCTCCTGCTAAGTTATTAGTTCAAGCCAAAATCTGCCGCAAATAATGATTATTTAAATAAAATATAAATCCTCCTTTTAAATCACTAATGTTCCTAGAAAATAAAGCACAGTAATTGCTAAACGCTTATTTCTCCATTTCGAACGGCGAAAGCGTTGCATATGCAAATATGCTCTGATTACAAAATTCATTTTGCTTTCAGAATGTTCGTTTCGACTATAGATCGGATATGAGTTACAGTATCATATTTTTTTAATATTTCATGTAAATGCTGCATATTAAATGCAATCATGCTTGCAACACGCAAATGATTGTTCTCCGTAGATTTATTACTCTATAAAGTTATAGAATATAAATAATATTTAGNTATTGAAGCTTATGTAATCTCATACTCTAAGTTTATGGCTACAAATTAATCACGGGATACATTTTCTCAGTATATCGTTTTTCTCGGATGTTGCCGTCATTTTTGACTACATGAGAGGCTAACAGTTACATAATGTTGGAAAAGGTTTCATCATTATCCTACTAATAATACATACGGACATGACGAGTCACATTCCTTTTCATATTTTCCTATGAGACACAGTCAGTTATTTCCATCCAACGACTTCCTATTTGTCCGAATAAGTGTTTTATTCTTTATCCATTATTGATACAGCTATTCCCCGGCAAATAAACCATGCTTCCGACTTTTAATGGACGTACTTTTAGTATATTTTATACTTTAGGACTAGTATACTTTTCCTTTCGTAATCCTAGCTTTTATATCCTTTAGATATCTAGAATTTCAAATACCATCTCATTTATTGACCAAAATGTACGACCAAAGTATTCTATCTCCTAACAAACAACCATGAGCTCATGTGAAACATGACACGATATACAAAGAAGCATAGCGCTATTTACAAGCATATAAAATTACACTTGAAAGATTTTTATCTCAATGACAATAAAAAATTACGTGAAGTACTCGTAAAAGGTACTCATTCTAATGAAGCAATCTTTTTTTTTCTAAATAAAGTAGGATATCTGACTCATTTACGGATAAATAGCCCAATTCTCAGGTAAAAATGAAGTATTTAAGGCAGTACTTACTCGACTAATATTCAGGAATTTTGACCTTTAAAGGAAAGTGAAGCCATAGCGTGAAGTTTCGTGCAACTAAGAATATTCCCAGGGAGAAAAAGACAAGATAAAGGCTAACAGGAGCGGTATATACAAACCCGGGCTTTTGCTTTCCGAGCAATTGCTTTGGGTATTGTACTATGTTGTCACAACATTCATTCCCTTTGCTTAGAAAGTATCCCATAAATGCATGTCTGAATATTCTGGCTAGATCAATAGATATAGGTGTCGTCCGAAAGCGGAAGACCGGGGTTCAAGTCCCATTTTCATGTATGATTCTCCTTGAAGTAGTCATGAAACTCGATTATTCAGGAATACAAATTGGATATTGGATTCATTATTTTTTATAATAAACCTTGAATAAAAAGTTTACTGGAATATTTTTAGTGACTTAATGAAGCTAAGTAAACTTATTATGAAATTATATGCTGGCCACGTATAATGATGTACTACTGAAAGTATATACCTTGCCAGAGGGCCAAATTGCAACGTACTTACGAATAAATAAATAAATACTTTTCACCAATCCATTAAATTTCACGTATACATTAATGACCTTGTGTTAGAGCCAATCATTTGATATACGTTGAAACTGTATCGTTCCCAACTCAAAAATATTCCTACGGATTATTCCATGAAAATATGGGGTTTTTCTTTAATGTTTCCAGGTTGTCACACTTGAAATAACTGAGCTTTAGAAGAGAAGAAAGTATTAAATATAAAAATGTGTAAAAATGTATTTAAATATATATTTGGAAATATAAAAGATTGTGATGAAAGCGTAGCAACTTAACCTTTAGAAAAGAAAGCGTAAATAACAGATTTCCAAACAAACAATCACGCTGGACATTTTCCTGAATTTCGGAAGGTTTGAGAAGAGAATGCTCTGATGCATTCTTCCCCATGAAAATTATAATGGGTACACACATCGACGAGGCCAGTATTCAATGTTACATGCACGTGTCAAACAAGGAATTCCTTCAAGAAAATGCGAGGCACGTAAAGGTCGCCAATTCTGTACACAATACACGTGTCAGAAATTACCGTCATATCGCCATTCTACTTTTGAATAAAAAATGATGGCTCATCTAGAACTGCAAAAACATACTCGTATAAATGTATCGTATTTTATCATAAAGTGTACAATTTATAATGAAACAAGAAAGAACTTACAAAAATGAAAGCAAAACGTTTTCCCGTACCACAAGCGTTTTGTTTTCATTTTTGTCAGTTCCTTATGGCTTCCTACCACAAAGTATTGTCAGAGTCTATTGATAGAAAGAAGAAAGATAAAAAGACCAAACTATATAATATTCATGTCCATTATCCATAAATAAAATGCAGATCTAGTTCAGAATAGCTTTTCTAATTTTGTTGCTCCGCTTACGAAAATGTGTAACATACCTGGAGCAACGGGACTAAACTATCGGGACGTTACAAGTACGGGAGATTTGTGAGTCATAACGTGGACTATTTTCAAGAATCCTACCATCTTCCGAGTTATCTTTTTGCATATGAATTTGTCATAAACCGAGTGCATGAATTGATATACTGAGTACATGAATTGAAGTTTAGGGTGAAACGAGAAATACTTACTAGCACAAATCCGTAAATATACCATTAAATAAGAATTAAAGTATCGATCTAACAGTGACATTCGCTGATTTAATACTTGCATATAAACATCACGAAATCAAAGTGAGCATATGCTGTCCTTTACTTTTGTATTAATTGTGAAGGCTACACATAAATTCTGCTATCATCAATAGAGAATGCGTAGTCTTGTTTATAAAATGGTAGAAACTTCAGCAGCAACATATAATATCTCTCTTCAAGCCAAGATATTAAACTTGTCTCTCATAATTTGTATTCGCTGCAATACAGTTAGACATTCGGCACTGTAGTATTTAAGCAAAGAAAAGTAGGCTCATTGGAAATACCGTTCTTACTATGACTGCAGGTATTTTAATTAATGCACAACAAGACTCAAAAGACCTCTTCCGGAAATTCAATGTTCTGTTCATCGTTAACAGATACAGAAATTTTCGTTGGAATGATTCTTATCAGAATAAAAGTCATACGAACTCGAGATACATTTTTGAGAATTAATGTTATACACCTACATCTAAATATGTGCCGAGTGAGCCGCCTTTAGCGTGTGCACCATGAATATACCTTCTTAATCGATTATTTTCGTGTGTCTTTCACGGAAATAATAAATTCTAGAAAAGAATAGTTCCGTCATCTATTTCTCTGTTTTTTTCGTACTATCAGAAAGGCCTATTTAAGATTGATGACGCATAATATCGACTGCATCTTCTAAGAAAGTACTTTCTCTGAATTGATTATGTACATTAGGCATTTCTTTAAACCTTTATGTCCTAGAGATTCCCATCCTCCATCCTGAAGCATCTGAGTTACGCTCACTGATTTATCGTAGCAATTACTTACAAAACGTAACGCCTTCCGTTTTATCTTTTCTGATTCTCGAATGTAACACTTTTCGGTAGGGACCCCTAGACTAAATGCATCAAGGTGAAGCCAAAATAACCTGAAGTAACATCGGTCACGGGCTTTTTCTTCGCTCCGACCGACTATTCTCTTGATGAATCCGATTTTCTCAAGATATCTTCCACGTATATTGTGGATATCGGTACTCCATGTCAACTTATTCGTGAGAGCTATTCCAGGATATTTCACCGATTCTACTGTTGACAGTGTTTTCTTTCAGAGGCTGTAAGAATAATAATCACTGACAATACATTTTCTTTCATAGAAGTTAATTACTTAACATTTGTCTACAGTGAGCTCTAACTGCCAATCATTGCACCGTCTCATAATCTTATCTAAATCATTCGAAAGGGTTCATCTATCCTTTCTACTTTCTATTTCCTTATAAGTTATTGTGTCGTCCCCAAATATCCGAAATATACCATCAAAGTTCTTACCAAGATCTTCGATTTATACTAAAAATAGTAGTGGATCTATTACGCTGCCTTCTGAGAATTGTAATGATTGTAATATTGTTTTTATCATTTCTATTTTTTCTTACCACATAATACTGAAGCTTTGATAGAAATCGGTGAATTTTTCAGTTTCTTGATAAACTATCTTTCCCCGATGCAATTAACGGCAGTGTTAAAGTGGTGACAATTCTTGAATTTTTATAAATAAGTAATTTAAGACAAAGTATTTTAAGACTAATTTCATTAACTTTCTTAACATTCAGTATTACTGCTTCATTTGATCTTATTGAATTATATATATTTTCACTTAAAAGATTTTCATGATAACAACCCTTGATGCATGGATATAATCAAATTTTAAAAAACTTGAAAAACTTATCCCCAGAATGCATATTGAAGCTTATGTAATCTCATACTCTAAGTTTATGGCTACAAATTAATCACGGGATACATTTTCTCAGTATATCGTTTTTCTCGGATGTTGCCGTCATTTTTGACTACATGAGAGGCTAACAGTTACATAATGTTGGAAAAGGTTTCATCATTATCCTACTAATAATACATACGGACATGACGAGTCACATTCCTTTTCATATTTTCCTATGAGACACAGTCAGTTATTTCCATCCAACGACTTCCTATTTGTCCGAATAAGTGTTTTATTCTTTATCCATTATTGATACAGCTATTCCCCGGCAAATAAACCATGCTTCCGACTTTTAATGGACGTACTTTTAGTATATTTTATACTTTAGGACTAGTATACTTTTCCTTTCGTAATCCTAGCTTTTATATCCTTTAGATATCTAGAATTTCAAATACCATCTCATTTATTGACCAAAATGTACGACCAAAGTATTCTATCTCCTAACAAACAACCATGAGCTCATGTGAAACATGACACGATATACAAAGAAGCATAGCGCTATTTACAAGCATATAAAATTACACTTGAAAGATTTTTATCTCAATGACAATAAAAAATTACGTGAAGTACTCGTAAAAGGTACTCATTCTAATGAAGCAATCTTTTTTTTTCTAAATAAAGTAGGATATCTGACTCATTTACGGATAAATAGCCCAATTCTCAGGTAAAAATGAAGTATTTAAGGCAGTACTTACTCGACTAATATTCAGGAATTTTGACCTTTAAAGGAAAGTGAAGCCATAGCGTGAAGTTTCGTGCAACTAAGAATATTCCCAGGGAGAAAAAGACAAGATAAAGGCTAACAGGAGCGGTATATACAAACCCGGGCTTTTGCTTTCCGAGCAATTGCTTTGGGTATTGTACTATGTTGTCACAACATTCATTCCCTTTGCTTAGAAAGTATCCCATAAATGCATGTCTGAATATTCTGGCTAGATCAATAGATATAGGTGTCGTCCGAAAGCGGAAGACCGGGGTTCAAGTCCCATTTTCATGTATGATTCTCCTTGAAGTAGTCATGAAACTCGATTATTCAGGAATACAAATTGGATATTGGATTCATTATTTTTTATAATAAACCTTGAATAAAAAGTTTACTGGAATATTTTTAGTGACTTAATGAAGCTAAGTAAACTTATTATGAAATTATATGCTGGCCACGTATAATGATGTACTACTGAAAGTATATACCTTGCCAGAGGGCCAAATTGCAACGTACTTACGAATAAATAAATAAATACTTTTCACCAATCCATTAAATTTCACGTATACATTAATGACCTTGTGTTAGAGCCAATCATTTGATATACGTTGAAACTGTATCGTTCCCAACTCAAAAATATTCCTACAGTAGACTCCTATTCTTAGGCATTATAGGCCTTCAAGGATCTAAACTTTCATCTTTAATAAATATAATATAATTACAGATATGAAATTTTCCGTTGATATAATTGCGAATCTTGCGAAACGAAACAAGCCAAAAATAAGATACTATGTTTATTTAGTATAGGATGATTCTCTCGCTAATATGCGTAAGTCAAGCTGCAAGTGTTTGAGAGCTTAACTGAAGATTAGATCGGCTCATTCGTAACCCCCTAAACGAGGTTCGAACCTGGTTCTCACAGGTTGACTTGAATTCTTTTGCATTTAATCTATAAAGTTATAAGCACGAGGACCGTTTGGTCACTAACCCCACCACTACGTGACATTAAAATCCTTGCGATAGAAAATGAGGCTCACGGAGCAAAATGGGGAGTAAGGTATAAGTTGTCCTCTCCAGATTCTTAAACATGCCGAAATAAGTGGAAAAAGCTTATACTAATGCACCACAATGACGAAATAAATAACACTTTTTATAGTATTCGATAACGAGTGACAAGAATGACTGATATTATTCAGCATAATTTATATCTCAGTGACTTGGATATTTTTATAGCCATTTGTAAGACGGAAGTATAAATAAATTTCAGATACATTTTCTCTGCCTTGAATCTTAAAACAAATAATAAGTGTTACATTTCTCAAGATTGTAATAGAAACTAAAAGTTACAGCTTAGTAATTACATTATAACAACCACTTCGCATGCAAACAATTCTCAAGAAAATTGACGAATTCATTCGTGTATTTGAATTGAATTTATAAAAAAATTTTCAATATGATATTGTTTGAAGATTTCACCATTCTGCACAGGTCCAGTGCTTCAAGAACAATCTAATATTACCCCATATCAGTGCTTCGATATTTTTTATCCATTGATAAGGGCAATAACGAAATGTAGGTTTTTGGAAGCACAATTCATAAAGTTACGAAAAATATCAAAGGAGTTGGGCACGAAATTAAGTTTTGCCGAAATGTATACTACATGAGGGTATTTTTCCTCTTTGTATTTAAAAGTGTGTGACTGAAATAATTCGTAATGAAACATTTCTAAAATGCTATGGAATTGTCTATCGCATATTCTCCGAAGATGGAACATTATCACCAACATATTTCAAAAGAATACGCCGTACTCTGGTAAAATACGTGAAATGCTGCATTGTTTGCTAGTGAGACAAAAAATAAGAGTGACACAGGTAAGGATATGTGAGGAAATTCCTTGCCTGTTCCTAGCAATTGGTTACAAAATAAAAATAGAATAATAAGATTTGTTCATCTCTTGGGTGGCTTTTAAGGGAAGGAAGCTACTAGGAAGATGTATGAACATTTAAAGGATTGATATATAGAAATTATAAGGACTAAGAATCATAACCTCATAATTCATCAAATCTACAAATAGTTACGAAGTGTTAGGAGAGGGTAATGAGACTTACTAGGCAAGATGAGGAGTGAGGTAGTTTGCCCTTGCTTGCTTCACTGACCCGGAATGCTGTAAGAGGAAGAAGTCCACGTAAGTTAAATACAATTACTCTACGAGTAACAATAATCTTAACTTTGCATAAAGATGAATCTTAACTACCATTACTCAGCATCACTCTTAGGATAGCTTAAACAGAGGTAATAGCAAACGGAATCTTTCTCAGAAAGCTTATGGAACGCATCTCAGCCGTGGAAGTAAAAAGGAAGTCCGCCCTATTCGGAAATTAAGAGGTTGTCTACTCGGAGATGGTGATAAGTTCGTGAGTTGATACCCCATGATTACTGTTCAAAAGCATCTTTTTCTTTCTCAAACAATATTGAATCGTAATTTTGCGGTGAGAGTTACAAAAGAAGAAAGAGTTCAATCAAAATCATGATACTGATAGATAATTTACGCAATCTGATATGTAAATAGAAATTATAACGATTCACTACAAATATGTCTATGTAAGTATCCTGCATGCCACCTTTCGGTGTGCCGCAGGGGGTGCATGCACCATGACTCTACTTCCCTAATCGATTACTTTCGCGTATCGTTCGCGGAAAAATGGATTCTTGAATCGATTGGTTCTAGTATCTATTACCCTGATCTTTCTCGCAGTATCGGAACAGCCTATGTAATATGGGGGACGCATTATGTCAGCTACGCCATCTGTGAACGTGCTTTCTCTAAATTTATTAAGTAGATTTATCCTTTGTTTAAGTCTTCTACCTTCTAAAGATTCTCATCCCGCGTCCTGAAGCATTTGCGTTACACTCACTGTCTTGTAACAATTCTTTACAAAACGTATCGTTTTTCGCTAAACCTTTTCTAATTCTCGAATACAACACTTATCGGCAGGGCAGGGACAAATATGTGACCCTTCCTCGAAGAATCCATGAACAAATGAAAGTTATCAGATGAATTAAGCAAATAATCACCAACTAGGAGAATGTACGAAGATTTTTACTTTTGTAGTCCGATTAGTTAATTTAAATTTACTGAGTTGCTGAATAAAAAGACTCAGTACTTCTCCAAGGAAACTTAACGGTACGACCGGTTTAATAAGCATGCTTGCATCTTCAAGTTTAAGTACGCTTGCGAAACTGGTCATACAGGTATTTTTCTGTGGAAAAGTACTGAGTCATTTATTTATTGGTGCCTTTCCACGAAGTCATGCTTTCAAGCAACGGTTGAACGGTTTCTTTATTCGAGTTACCTTAATTAAAATGTTTGAAAATTATTGTTACATTTTTGAGATTTTCTGGGAGTTCTGAGAAATATTTTTGCTTCTAGTTAGTACAGTATAATAAAATATTATTCATCAAATACATAGGAAGTCTTAGGATTTAAGAATTTTATAATTTTAGACTACATATTTTATGCCTTGTATATAATCAAACCTTTACTTTTGTCACATGTTAACTTTCAAGTATGTCAAGGAGTAAGGAACATCATCATAACTTAGTTGAGTAATTTCTTCAAAAATTGAGGGTCTGTTTTGATGAGGGGTTTATTTCAGTACAAATCAGATAAGTAAGAAATTTAATTTTGGCTCGTCTTTTCTTGCCAAAGACTCCCCTTTACATACGTTACATTAGAAATTACTTGATATGATAAAAATACTTCATTTCTATATCATTTTTTACTGTCTTTCGGCCTGTGACCAGTCGTACGTGAAACATAAGTCTATTTTCATAAATGGCTAATGTATCGTTCGCAGAAAGAAATGAATTCCAGAAATAACTTGTTTTAAAAGCTATTTCTCTAACTTTCCTCTTAATGTCAGAACGGTTAATGTAAAAAGGAGGACCCATTATACCCTGCAAGTCGTCTTTCGGCAGTAAGTGCATGCACCATGACTTGATTAGCCTAATCGATTACTTTCGCGTATCTTTCACGGAAAGAAATGAATTTCAGAAACAACTCGTTATAGCATATTTTTCTCTCATTTTTCTCACACAAAACGGCCTAGGTAGAAGGGAGTTACCGTATAATGTTGGCTACATATTTTAAGAACGTACTCCCTCTAAATTCATTAACTAAATTAAGCCTTTGTTTAAATCTTCCTTCGAAACATTCGCATCGTACGTGCTGACACTACCGAGTAACGACGGCTGGTTTCTTGTAACAGTGTTTTACGCAAGTATCGCCTTTTGCTGTACCTTTTCAAATTCCCTAACACAACACTGTTCGCAGGGTCCCACACACTAAACTTATGCATAATTAACCCCTATTAGGGAGATTCCTAACCGATGCAAAGTAAAATTGCTCTCGGAATTTTTCCTCTTCCCTCCCGACTATTCTCTTGACGAATCAGAGTGTAAATACTTGTTCACATATATTACGGAAGTGGGTACCTCATGTTAAGTAATTCGTGAGAGTTACTCGACGGTATTTCACCAAGGAAATGGTTAATATTGTTCTCCCTCTAAAAATGCACTATATTTATCATCCACTGATTTTATCGTGAAGAATTACTTAGCATTTGTTATGAGATATAATCACCAAATGTGTCACAATTTCTAAGTCCTTAGAGACAGACAATTTAACTTTTCTATATGTTTCTTTTTTCCTAGAAACTACAGAGTATTTCACAAAAAGATATAACTTTACTGTCAATCTCTTTGTTAAGGCCGTTAGTGAATGCTAAACTAGCAAGGGTCAGATTACACTGCCGTACCAGACAACTGAGCATGTTTATTGGGATATGCAACATTAGATAGGAAAAAGAGAAATGTATTTTTTGAATCGAAGTGACTCTTCATATTATATCAAAGATACATTGCACAAAAATACCCTTCCGTATCCTACTATGTGATTGTTTGAAATGGATTTACGGTCAATAATCGTTGGAAAATATAACAAGAAATTATAGCGAATTCACTCAGACGTATGAAGTTTCCAGGATAATTCTCTCATTATCAGTAAGCTGTTCTTAGGTTTCAAATTCGTGTGCTGCTATAATTTTTTTAAATATACTAATAATTTGGAAAACGTTCTTATTACCTGATCAATGAATACGAATGACATTCTGCAGTAAACCATAACTGAAATTGTGATGATATAGATGTATATAAAATGTTCCCAAGAAATTGAACTTCGACAGTAGCGTATTCCTTGATCATTTATCAAGTTTAAAGGCTATATTTTTGGCAGTTAAATCCACTGGATAATCTGTCTTGTCCAAAACCTGGTTCTTTACCCATCAATTCGTTCAAATATCTTTCGAAACAAAATATAAGAATCTGCCAAATAGGAGAACTAACTGTTTCTAAGGCTGATTTCTTTTGTCTTTACACGCACTGCAACTAACTATTTTCCTATCTATTATTAGTTGTTTCGGAAATTGATAAAATTTTCTGAATCGCCATCCTTCTCTGCCTTCTCTTGCCTCGCCGCGCCTCTAAAGGTGTACCTTCCCACTATCATTATAGCAATTCCCTAATCATAGGATAAGGAAATGAAGAATAGGCAAATCGGACCTCATCCTACTGTCTGAGCCGATTCTATCTACGAGACAAAGAATAATATTCCTCATAATTTTCGTCTAAGGTTAGAAATTTCATAAGAACATACAATGCAGTGCATTCCATCGTAGCAAAATCGAATCATGATCAATCGAGAACTATTGTATTACAAGAGCCTAGTAAGGTTTAAAAAAAGATTCCTTTTGTTTCAGAGGTTAATGTAGTTATCTTGAAATTAACTAGCCAAAATTATTATTAATGCTTTGCAACTTATAAGACATGAAAGTTTTTTATTCTCAGTTTAAAACTCTACGATGGTTGGAACGTGATTTACTATTCTTTGAATCATAATTAATACATTTTCTTTTATCATTTCCTCCAATTTTTTTCTGATCGAATAAAATGATGGCCGCTTAGAGGTAGGACTTGATCTTGAGTTTCGTTTACAATGATGAATATGCAATTATTCCGATTAGGTGGCAGTTTGACTGATTGCTAGGACGTCTTTGCTGCATTCAAAATTTAGGCTCGTCTCTATTTCTCGTCAGATCGTTTGTGATGAAAACCCTTTGATTTTGTATTAGTTTTTCCCTTTTGAAAGCGTTTGCCTCAGCTCTGTAGATCGGCTCATTTACGCACTTTCTACAACTTTCAAATTTCTTCTCAGATAACTCTTTCGATTTTTAGCGCATTTTTCCGAAGGAATTAGGAAATGCATTTTCTACTTTTGAAGATATTTTCCAACTTTAAAGTAAGAGTTAATTAGTCGGGCAAAGTAGGTATTAGATCAAGGATGGGTAGAAGCAACATATTTCCCAAAGGTTAAACATTCTCGATTCGAACGTCTTCGTATTGTATGATATGCTTTTTGTTAGCGTTTTTCTGTCGGAATTGATGGTATAAGATAGAGTATCAGGTATCATCAGTTAAAAGCTATGTAACTTTCGGATGTATATATAAGAAAAATGTCATCTACTTTTGTCCTTTAAGTTGAATATTCGATGGATTTTCTAGCCAATCAAGTTTCTAACGTCATCCATAGCAACCCTAACCACTGAAATGTACATGAGATCTACATTTCATCTTCATTCGTTGATTTCTTTCACTAGGGATAAAATTCTAATACAAACCGCAAATACCTCGCTTTTACGCTTATAAATAGCGAAATTAATGGCGTAATTCAAATTAAATTTCCAAAAATACCCAATTTTGCAGTGAAAATGGTGTCATGACAGAGAAAACGTGGGAAATATTACTTAGCGTCTTAGTGGATTCTCATTAGAGAATGTTACTTTCATAACCCAAATGTTGTACGAAATGGTGAAAGGTCGATCAAATCAAATCATCGTGCTCATGAAAATAAAGAAAAATGTTTGCAATTTCCCGGGTCACGCTTTCGCAAAATGTAAGTATTATATTAAAACAAAATTGTTACTTCATCATTGAGTACCACAAAATCATAGCATAATTGCATTTCAAAAGCTACAAAATGCGGCTGAAAGTATTAACCTCAAACTTAAACTGCCCTTATTATATGGATAAAATCAGCTTCAGTGCACATAAGCGCTCTCCTGAAAAAGCACTACCTTGACTCAGTAATGTATTTTATACAATTACCCAAACTTTTTGAAAGGATTAGCGCAAAATATTGTCCTTAATCTGACGAGACAGTAATATTCTTTTTCCGTTAAATTAAACAAATTACTCCAGAAAATGATTATAAAGGATTTGGCATCCACTAGGATTGGAAAGTAGGAAGGAACGTCATTCTTCCCGTTGTAGTATTGGAATGTAAGTGGGAGAGTCTTCTTGAGATGGATTCCCATTTATAGTTATTACGTAAGGTTGAATCTCTCGTTAACTAAGATACTGTAAATTCTAAAACATACAGTACTATTGAGTGCCGTTGAAATATTTTATCGGCAGGATATTTACGAAAATATTTCTCCATCTTATATATCTACGCCATTGTCACTTATCTGGAAATATATGTGAATGACCTCGAGTAAATTTTGAAATATTCTTATTCGCAATTATATTCTTTCTATTATAAATATATTCGCGCTTTCCAAATTTTCCCAGAATTCAAAGGAATGTCACTTATAAAAGTAATGAATAACACTATGTTAACCTCTCGTTGCTTTATGAAAAGTCGGCATTATGTGGTATCTTCGGTATTATGCATAAATATATCACTGATTTAGAATTTAATGAAACTAACTCTGCTTTATAATAACTAGACTTGAGTATGACTTCATAGGGATGATTTTATTTCATGCATTTCACAGAAAATATCATCATTGCGGTCTAAAATCAAGGAAATATATTCCGGCTAACAGCAAAACAAAATTATTTCTTATCTTATAAGTTATTTAGTTATATCCTCTTGTTGAATGGCACATTAAAACTTCTTGAGTAAATTATTATTATGTAATTAATCTTAACTTATACACGGCACAGATTTCTTTAGGAAAAGAAATATGTAAAATGTGGATAGGAAAGACTAATGATGTGTAATGGGTAGGATTGGAAATAATATTGCAAAACTTAGCGAGCTTTTTAGTATAATTCGCCGTGTTTCAGAAACTGCACTCTGAATTTCTTTTGTTTGCCCCTAGGAAACAAGTTTAGACTCGTCGTTTCCAAATTTTAATAGGATATGAACATAGTTTCATTCTGCCTTCCCCTCTTTAATATAAAAGAGAAAAATATCAAGGACGTGATTTGAAATGTTCACTAAATATTCGTTTAGAATTAATTACGTCGAGAATCTGACATCTTATTACGGCACCCTGAATATTTAAATTGTTTCTACAAACTACCAATAAGTACTAAGTGTAACGATTGACAAAAAGAGTTCGATGTAGAAATATTCCCCGTAATTAACTACTTCAAAAGAGAATCTACTGCCAATGATTACGGCCTCCAAGGAAAAAACATTATCAACAGTAGAATCGGTAAAATATCTTGAAGTGACCTTCACCAATAACTTGGAGTGCCCAAATCCGTAATATATGTGAAAATACACTTAAGAAAATCGGCTTCGACAAGAGTATAGTCGGTTGGAGAGAAGGAAAAGTTCGTTATTTGCGTTATTTAGGTCTCAACTTCAGTATATATATTAAGTGAATGGGATACTGCCATTGTATTCGAGACTGAATCTCGAATTCGAGAATTAGAAAGGCGAAGGCGCTACGTTTTGTTAATAATTATTTCGACAAACCAGCCATAATTTCTCAATTGTGTCATGCCGTAGGATGGGAATGTTTGGAAGGAATATTGAAACAAAGGCTCTATCTAGTTAATGAATTTATAAAAAGTAGGTTTCTAGCAGATGTAGCCAAAATTATACGTCCTCTCTTCTGCCTAGGCCGTTCTGATGTTGCGAAATTAATCGATTAGGGTAGTAGAGTTATCGTGCATGGTATGCCAAAAGGCATCTTGCAGTTTGCGTATGTAAATATCGTAGATGTAGGTGAATAAATACAATTGTAGAAGACATCTCGAGCCTTTGCTTTCCGCATATTGGATGAGATCATAGGAAGGATAGGTTTTTAATGTGAATGACAGCTGATAATGTTACAGAAAATATTCGAAGTTTACTAACGAGATACCGGACCGGAGACCTTCAAATCAAAATGAAATTTGTGTTTGAGAATTCTACGGAAGGTAGAAAAGAGAAATTCCTTTGGTCTCAATTCTAACTTATGTGGACAAATATGGATGTGCAGTTATATGCAAGGAATTCTAATTCAATTTTTAGGGAAAGTTAGCATTCAAAATTTCGAAATATTTCATAATTAATAAAACCCAGGTAGAAGAAACTATTCCATTTTCTCTATGCATCCACGTCTTTGTCCGTGTTATAAAGAAACTGGCTGTATTATTTGCAATCTACTTATGGCACGGATCCCTCCCATTCCTCCCTTAAGCCTGTAGTTAACACTCGTCTTCTTGTATGCTTCAACATGCAGTTTTTGCTAACATCAGTAGCACAAATTGTTGGAAACATCAGTTGCAATTGGTTTATTTAAGAAAAATAAACCCAACCAGAATCACAACCGCTTTTACTCAAGCAAAAATTGAATTGTGCAGAACAATTTTAAGCGAGCAGTTCTAAAAATTGCAATTAAATATCAATTTCATTTACATGAGGAATATAATGGAAGCTTTACAACTAGTATACATTTTTATTACTGCTAGTTAACTTCTAAATAGATGGTACAATATGAAAGGCCTTTTTCGAAGAATATCACAGTCTTTGGGTTGAGTATCGTTTGTCGTATAAGTTTCTCTTTTGTCAATCGTGTATATTCCGAATTTAATTTAAATATTGGTTAATCTCGAATTATTACAAACTGTTCCAAATGTTATCTTTGTTATGAATACTACTAATAACCATGTAACTTCTTGAAAACTTGAATTCTGCTTTAATTTTTTTCCAGAGTACTGTTTTGCCTTCATTGGTCCGATTGGCTAACATTTCTGTAGCTACCAATGACAAAGATACACGTTTTGCTCTTTCTAAATTTCCCGTCCTCAGATATTCCTCAATACATTTTAGTTCACTTTCTTTTTCAATTTTGTCATTGATATTACACGTGTTATTACACAACCAACATTCTAACCAAACAAGTTTTTAAATCCATAACTTTTCTCAAAATAGCTCAGATTTTTCTCAGCGCTGCATAGATTTAAAAACAAAATATGGAATACTTGAGATGTTTCTAAAGAGGCAAATTCATCTATGAGCAGATCATCTATTCTTCAAGTTGTTTTCTTTCTTAATCGTTTTTTTAACAAGTCCCTATTAATACCAATGTATCGTAGAACTACGAGTCCCTTTTTCAAATGACGTTATTGTCTTTTGATGAGTGACTTAGATATACATAAGATTCTTTTATTCTTTAGAATTTCATCCACATTTCTCGCGAAGAAAGCTGATCGTGGAATGGCTATTTTTCCCCTTCATTTTTTTACTAAGAATTTCCATAATCACCGGAGAGGAGTATTCAAGGGCTTTCCTATGTAAATAATTGATTATCAATAACTAAGAAGATTGAGAATTATAAATTCGAATAAGATACGCAAAATCGATCAATGAAACGGAACATATAATAATGATGGAGAGAGAAGCCCAGAAAAAAGAAGTGCGCGATGTATTAATAAGACACAAATAGTACGAAGTGCCTGTGAAGATTATAAATGGACAGTGTCGGAGTTTGCCTATTCCCATCTTCGTGATATTCGCAAGCCAATAGAGACACAAAATAGATTCTGAAATGCATTCCTTCGTTGTACAAGTCTTCAAAGAAGATTTGCCTTGAAGATTTGTCAGCGGTCCTCATTTTAAAATATTAACAAAAGGGGGTTCCTGTACAGGAAAATAATCAAGAAGTAGAGTTTCATTCATATAATGAACATTATCTGAGATTTGAGTCATGATAAGACCTTAGCTGAGCTGAGTATTTCTGTTGTAAGAGAAATAGATCTTCTGTTTTTATTAGCATTATAAAGTATACACGTTACAAGTGGACAATGGTCCGGTGGCAACGTCGAATATATATAAAAAGAAAAGGAAGAAGATCAAACATCTGCACACATCCAATACATACACGAAAGTCCACAGTACCAATTATGTCCCACAATACTTCACAATATAAAATTACACACAAAAGCGCAATAAATATTTTGCAGACAAATAACCTATCACCATCGAATTCTCTTTGGCGTTTGTGAATTTCAATATCAGTTAATCCTTGGTAGTAATTACAATGACTCAAGATGTGGAACATTTGGTTGTTAATGTCATATGTGACTATTCCTACGAATGTTCGAAAAATGAAAATGTACGGAAAAGGGTGAAAAATTTTTAAGAGCCACTTCCAGTTGTAGAAAAAGTTAAAATGTCATAGCATTATTATAGGTAAGATAAAATATTTTATTGGCACGTATTAAAAGTATATAGCTGATCTCTATTCATTTTGAGTTAACTTCAGTAATGAGTTGTTTCCTCAGTTACATTAATCAGTTTAAGTTGTCGAGGAAGTTTCGACGTTGTCTTTTGGCTTCATCTTGAAATCATCGTCATACCGGAAGTAAATTATTGCGTTCCCAAAGTTCGAATTATGACAATTATTTGTATCATGCGAATTACTGTTGTGGGATTAAATATAAGTTGAGTAAGTTAATAACACAATCAATAGAATTACTTGAAATATGAGGGGAAGTGAATTTTTGCATAGCGTGGCGTGCTCCCGTAAGTAGTCAAGGAGTAACATGATTGCAAGTGCTAGAGAATCAGTGGAGTTATAGAGATTGAGGAGAGAAGCAGCATAACGATAATGTGTTCATGAAATTATTTATGTCTATGAATGTGTTAATGTAGGCACCTGACAAGTCGTCAAAATCTGAAAAGTATGAGTAAAAGGTAGATAAAAACTTTTTTTAAATGTCAACCACTTCTGAGATAGCATAAATTACGTAAAAGTTATGGAATTTTTAATATCATACTACACATTAGACTACTCCGATTTATAAGTCAAATATGTTATGAAACGAATTCGTAGAGGAGGGTCTATACGTACCACAATTAGCCGGTAGGGGGCGACATGTCGCTGGAATTGGAAAGTTCGTAGACAAATAAAAGATCAAAATTGCTAATTTGGCAACTATGGTTGCGTCAGATGTTTCCGAGTTTAAGTGAAATTTAATTCTTCCTTTTTACGTCAAAGAAAAATTTACCGATGCCTTATGTGCAATAAGAAAGTGCATCAAAATTAGTTCTGAAGCATTCAAAATCGACAAATTTCTGAGACTCAGTGTTTTCATCAGAATTTTCTATTGGATATCCATTCACATCTCGCATCGTAATCTCCTTTGGGTTCAAGGAATGGTTTTTAATAATCTCACAATGTTTTCAATATGTTTTCATATAAGAAATGTCCAAATAAAAGCATAGAACTTAACAAAATGAAAACGGAAAGCATATGCTTACTATGTATACGACTCAGATGCATATAGACAAATTCTTCAAATGTCTTCATTTTCAATGACGTACAGCTTCATAAAATTTTGAATTCGATCGCGAAAACTGTTCATCTAAGTCCGTATTGTTGCCCAACCCTTCACCTATCGTATCATACGAGTGCCTAGCAGTAAGACTATGTCGTTAAATTCTAAATATAAAAATATATTAAGTTTATCAATCAGTTCTGTTTCGAAAAGAAGAGCCTGATGCTATGATTTCATCTCCGTCTATGAAAATCCCCTATAAACAGCCATCAAATTCATCTTTGCGCGGAGTACGTTAGCTTTTAATAGAGGGATGAAATGCGATGTCCAGAACTCGAACCCGGGAGGGAGGCGAGCGCCGGTTTGCTCTCGAGACCGGTGTGACGAGTACCATATACTCGTGGATAATGTAGAAGGAACATTTGTGCCGGAGCGCCGAGTGGACTCTAAGAGTTCGCCCAAACGGGGGATCCTCTCAGCAAGATGAACGTCGTCCGCCAATATTCATCTCTGATTTCATCGAACTATGGCTAGAGCCACGAATGGGTTTTTAGCTTCTCACTCGAGCATTTAACATGCTACATTTCGAGGCGATATATGAAAAATTATACAAACGATTTCAATCGATGACAAGATATCCTCTTAAAAGTACTCATTGGGTAGGAATGTACCTCTAAGAGGAGGAAAATAATCATAAAAATTAGTAAAATTTATGGTTTATTATCATCCAATTAATTCACCCATTAGTCAGTACTGCGTTATTACTATCAAAAATACATACTGATCACTGGTCAATGAGTTTCCATTCCTTGTACGAGCTGTATCATACCCAATTTTGATTCCACAGACACAATAACGTACCATTTTTAAATAATCTTTAAAACATAAATATCGGAGGATGATTGCAAAACGGAAAAAGGAATAATGTTAGAATAGCAAATAATTAATCTATAGATAATACTTTACAGTCTTTAGGGTGATAATTTATTTAAATTTACACTGCAATTTGGCCTTCTGACCATGTGGCAGGTTGGTTTAATTGTCGTAAAAGCTAAGTTGTCGTAGCCAATTCCTGTTCAAAGTCAACCCCAGCCTTCGCGTGACACTCCTATTTAACAAATGAGGGTATCACCTATTTAATAATGAGGGAAATAAATATGTTTTAACAAACAAGTGATCTTGCAGTGAAATTCCAATAAAAGGGTTAACCCCTTAGTTGGGGACATATTTTTTCTTATCTTTCAGCTAGTGGGGAGCCAATGCACCGATTTTAATGATTTAAAAAGTTATTTTTATGTTTTCTTGTGCCTCAAAAGACACAACGGCAAACTTCTTTTGTTAAAATTAAAAAAAAATTTTTTACTTTTTTNCATATACAAATTTATAAACAAAGAAGGATACATAAAAGTACATACAGTTAGGTATAGCTTATCCTAGAACTATAAATACATATAAAAATTACTCTAAAATTAGGCAAATAGATAAGCTAGCTTACATGGCAGGTAGTCCATATAGTCATGTACATCTTACTAAGTATTAATTCATATGACTAGTTCTACATTCTATATTAATACATAACATTAAATTACACCTTAAATTATTACAAATGAGGTTTAAGCTTATTCTTAAAAATTTTTACATTCTTCGGCATTGGAATGAGAACTTCTCCAGGAAAAGCGTTCCATTCTCTAATACCCCTATTTACTAATGAATATTTCGCTGTATCTGTTTTCTGTTCCCGTTCTTTGATTTTTAAATTATGATTGCCACGTCGAATATAGCTAGGGAGGTTAAACCTGGCTTTCAGTTCGCTCCAGCCTTCTATGGAATTCCATGCTTTATACATCCCGGCTAATCTAAATATTTTCCTTCTCGATATCTGACCTTCAAGAAAATTTACAGTATTTGATTGAAATATTTAGGCTATTTTGCCGGTAAACAGGACAGGGAGGATTTAAGCTATCAGAGACCATTGGTGCAAACATTTTGGGCCCCAAAAAAATTTAGGTCCCCACTAGTAATTATGAGTAAAACTTCAATTTTTCTTAAAAATTTTTCATAAGTGATTATCCCATGCAAATCTCAGTCACTTCACTTCTGCATGAGTAAACAAACAAGTTAAGAATTACAATGCATAATATTTCCATAAATCGCAATGAATAATTGATGGACTTTTTACATTATATAGTGTTATAAGCAGTGTAATATATTCCATCAACTTATTATGTAGGCTCATTCAACAAATATAAAATTATTTCTTGAAGCGAAAAACCAGAACGATGTTGCTGAGAATTTATTAGCACATTCTTATTGAGGCCCCCAAGCGGAAGAGGCCCCCATGAGGTAGAGGCCCTCAGCTAGCGCCCCTAATTATAAATTCGCCACTGCTCTTAGATAAAAATTAAATGTTTTGCATCGCAACTGAGAGAAAAATCATCAAAAATCATTGATCTCACTCCGATACATTCTTTCATTCGTAGATGAAGGCGTTTCCGGCTCGAATTTAAGGAATGTTACCTACATAGGAGTACATAAGTGTTCTACCTCTCGGTAGGTTCAAGTGTCTTAATATTCCCTATTCAATGCCATTTTTTCGTTTCTTGATAACATACCATACCATCTATGTCATCTAAAATCTTTTGCCTTCGTTACCATTTTGTCTTTTCCCTTGCATTGTACGAACTTCACCTACTAATTAACGAAAGACGGGATTTGATGGCAATTTCGTCTCCAAAATCTTGAATATTCACTTCGATTATCCAGAAACCGTCGATCTTCTTGGCATTATTTTATAATGAAGATACTCATGAGATACTACGGACTGGTTTTTAGTTTTTCATACCCTACGCAAGCGTACTACGACAGACAATGATGGGCTCGGTAGAAATATTCTTGTAAAAATTTCCATTCTCTATTCATTTCCTTGATAATGATGTTGCGAGCCAGACAAATCTTCACTTTTCGGCTTCTACCATAAGCATAGAAATTTTTGAGAAATTAGGGAGAATTTAAAATCATCAAGTAGAGAGCGTTTCTAAAACTCAGAGGGTGTTATGGAAAGGTTGCTATAAAAATAGATGAGAAATCATAAATCAGGTAAAATTTGGCGGAAGCATTCCAACATTTCTTTTATTTCAATGAAAGGTTCTGTCCATGAGAGTCTTGCTTCTTTATTTAAAAATCTTTCTTTGAGATTTTATATTTTCTTTTCGTGGAGGTATAAAATCTACTGTACTCAAATACGCAGGTTTGAAGTGCATTGAACATTTATGAAATATACAAACTTTTAAGTAGGAACAGTGCTTCATAAAGACAACAATTAATTAGATAGATTAGGAATGGTGTTCGATTAAGACGACTATTTTGATAAATTAGTACCTAGTTAGCTAAATAAGTACGTAAATAAGCTATGCGTAGGTAAGTAGTTAAACACTACTACTGAGAAACTGCTTTTCTCTTTTCCCTTCTTGTATTCAGATACTCTACTTAAACATTAAGTTCCTCAAAAATTATTCTCATTATTAGGGCTCTTCCAAGTAATTGAACTAAAAATAATGATTGTGCCCTTTCTCTTCATAGTCATAAAAATATAATTACATTTAAAATCATCAAACAATAATTTGACGTAAGTTTATAATCGATTTATGCAGCCGTTACTAAGGAAGACTCCATAAAGACATTGAGGGAAACTGACACTCTTTGTTACACGAGAAAGATTTTAATATGCGACCTATCACCTGAAGATTTCTTCGTACATTGATAGCAACTAGTAGAGAAAAACTGGTCACATCTTAACTCACTTCTCGTAGAGTTGGGACTTTTCCCTCATTCCCTCATTTAAAACTTTGTTTTCATAATATTTTCTCATGCTCGGTTTGAATTAATTAAAATTGCTGGCTTCTGCAAGATATTTTCGTTATTTACTGAAATCTTATAGAAAAGTTCCCGACCTCCAACTTAAGGAATGCATATAAGATAGTTGGCAAAATCGACGCTATTTTCGATTATGACTTCTTTTGTAAGAATTCCTTGACAGGAAAAGGTGGAAAACAGTGAGTTTCAACCAAAGCAGATTACTTAATTGATCAAAATTAATTGCTCCCAAAGTACATAATACTGCCCGTATTTCAAGAGTTTTAAAACAATTTGTATAAAACTATTTATTTTAATTACTTCAACGTAAGTGCATGTACAGGTATAGACTCCATGTTGAAGAGATTCATTAGAGGAAGATGCCTCTTCTTTTTCACGGACATTTATCCAAGTAGTTTATTTTATATTCGTTCTACAACACTTCCTTCGAAGTCACACAAAACTAAAAGAAATGTCTCATATTCTCCCATACATCTTTCACCAAAGTAGTCTCTCTAAATTTAACTGACCAATTCACTCCACTTTTTCTTCTCCTTTCTGCTAAATATACCAAAGATACTTGTCAATAATCAACACTTCAAATGATTTTTACTTTAAAGTCGTTTCTTTTAATGTAATTAAATATAAAATAATTGCTATAACTCGCTAAAAGTATTCGCAGTAAAAGTATTCTTGTCTCGTAAAAGACCTAACCTCGCAAACTGAATCGGAAACGGATTTCCAGAATATTTCTTTCCTGATGGCTCTAGATATAATCCTATTTCTAGAGCCATTTCTGAAACATGTAGATGAAAGTGATCTCAATGTGAATTACAGTAAAAAATATACAAGTGTAAAGCACTTATAATCCAAATTGAATATTAAGAAAGGGACTTTTTAAATATGTTAGAGTCATCCGTACCGAAAAGCTCAGAACATTACACACAAGTTAAAAATCTATGATATAACTATGTAAAACTTCGATTATAGGCATTTTTCAAGTAGACAATTCAAGTTATAGGCAAAATCTATGTAAAATCCGATTATAATTTCCTAATCAATTTTTACATCCCTCAGGATAATTTATCGAACATTTCCAATTATTTTCCAATTTGTTCTCCAGCATATACCTCAAAGATATTGACTCAAATATGATGGGAAAGTAGTTTCAATAGTGCATCACACCTACAGAAATGCAAGCCTTAAAAATTTCCAGAAATATTTCATGCATAAAATGGAGTATATTATATGACATGACAATTTTTTTCCCACTACTAGTATTTTTCTTTTCTCAAATAAATATATTTGAAAAACTGTTATTCTAATATACGAATCCTACGTTTAATAACAATCTTCCGTTCACCAAAAATATAAATAACAGTCATGAGGATAATATTTTAAATTAGGGATTATTTTGTTTAAAGACCACAATTATTAATTTGCTGACTCCCTTCTCATTTCAGTTTTCGATAAATTCTTTTACTGTGAGGAACCAAACAGATCGTTCATAATTGTTAACTTCCTGACGAAACTCCCTCTATTTCTACAGTTTAGTTGTTAAGGGTTTAGTGTTTCGAATTGATCAATTTTTACTTCCAATCCCTAACGTCCTCATTTCTATTTTCAAATATCCAATTCCTTTAAAAAGTCAAAGATCCAAAACTTTCTGCAGAAAGTGAGCGTAAGTAATACATTGTCAATAACATGTCCAATGAAGCATCAAATTCAGTTTAGCTAGCTAACACAAGCGGTCTCTGATACGAAAGTGTTAACCTCCTACTATGTTTTAATCACTAATATTCACTTCAATCAAATAAACATATTTTTTTCTTAGATCTGTAAAGAATGACTTAAAAATTTGTTGCTAAGTAATTTATGATTAAGGCAGGGAAAGTAAACTTTTCAAACCTCAGTGAAACCACTGATTCGCCTCAAAAAATGTTTTCCTTTGATTGGTCAGAATTGATTACTCTATGTATTAATAATTATACAAATAATCCCAATTAATTACATCATTATCTTTCAAAATGCAGATTGAAGCTTATGTATTATTACGACTATACATTTGGAGGGATTTTTTATTATTCTTTTGGAGGATTTTCTTATCTCAAAACCGAGAAAATGGTGAAATAATTTGTGAATTCTTCATTGATTAGTAAATTTCCAACATACCTCCAATTCTTCTATATTTTGAGGCTGAATTGTACATAATTATAATAACAGATTAAGCCAATCCATGCTCTCCCACGCAGTAATATTTTTTTTATTGCAAGGCTACTATTAATATTTTTTTGTGATATTTCCACTTCCGTAGATTATTTAGATAGATGTTTCGGAGGTTGGCAACTTACTTTTTAATTTTTCTCAAACATTAATTTATATTATTTGAGTTTTGAGGTTTGAGTTTTTTATTCCAGGTTAATTTATCTTTAAGGTTTAAATCCTGATCTTGGAGATAACAATACTTCCGTATTTTTCGTCAGTCATTTCAAACTTAACTATTTAAGATAAACTCTGAAATGGCTGCAACTAGATACAAGGAAAAAGTATCACTTCCTCCATCAATTATAAATAAAATTCATTCCTTTTTATGCCACATTTTTATCTTTATTTTGAGTATTACTTAAAAAATAATCAATGAGATTGAATTTTGGGCAATTCTATTCACTGCTCCTCAAGATAAAGTAAAATCAAGGCATTAAAAATATCTTTCAAACATGAAATACATTAATTAGAGGATATATTTTTATTATTTTATTTTGAACATAAAAATGTTTCGACGCAGAACTTTTTAAATCTACGCCCACTTTTCATTCATTCGATAATCATCTGTTTATTTATCTAGGTCAAAATGTATTCATTAATCGCTTAAAACCGCAGTTGTTTGTTCATCCAATCGTTATGATGACTCTTAATACTCATTCTGCTGCACTATGAGTAATAGATAAATATAAATATACTTTTACTATGTTTTACAATTTTTGAACTGAATACTATATTTTTTTGATTTTTCGAGTGAATGAAAAATTCGACTATTGTAAATAGTTTCAAAACGACGCGTTTTCTAATTGATAAATCAATTCAGTTTTTTTTAATAATTGAAAAGTATAAGCACAGCTTACTACGTCCGTGATTTTTACAATCAAACATAATTCAAGCTTGATTTTCCAAATAATAAATAAATATCACTTTCTAATGACAGCAGTGCCATTTTTATAATTATTTTTCTTGGAAGTAGTTTGGACTGCTCTTAATATTAATTTAACCAGATGTAGTTATTCATTTCAGTTTACACGAAGAACATATAAACGCTAAATGAAATTTCAAAGCAATGTAGTGTAATATTGTAATTAAAAGGTGGGCGCCTTCTTAATAAAATAAATTACAACGCTGCGTTTAATTTAATCTGAAATCTACTTTATTCTACTTTACAACTACAAGATAATTTTATCCAATCATATAAATGCATAGGCTACATTACGACTGGAAAAGTATCAAATCTTGAGATATGTATTTTTCGAATTCTTTTAAACATATTCTTGCATAAGTTATCACAAAGATTGTTATCCAATGCAACCGTCGTATTTATAAATTCTCTCAGCAGGAAAAGATATTAAATCTCCCATAAATAATAGTAATTTATTCCTGGACGTTTTGTTGTTTTGAACGGATATGGAATTTGTCAAAAAACAATAGAATTCAGCTCTACATTACAGCAGATAGGTCCATCTAAGACATTTGCACAGACGATGGAATTCCATTAAGGCAGCATTCCATCTTGGGAATTCCAACGTCACAAATGTTCTCCGATAGTATTTCGGGATTATTTTCCCGGCCTATAAAAATATTAAAACGCATTACTATTAAAATAACCTCGCTGAAAAAATAAAACAATACAAATCCACATCGCTCGCGAAAGGTATTAAACTGGAAAAAGGGGTTTCCACAAAGCGACATCCTTGAAATTAATAATTTCGCATAACATTCCCTCGCACCGCATTTAATTATTTCGCCCTAGGAGTTTTTCCCGCGAACTTTTTTCCCGCCTCGATTTTTAAAAGCTCGAGCGCACCTATCACGTCGTCGGGGCCATTTAAATTGGGCGGACGCCCTTTTTCCGTGAGCGGAAATTGTTTCGTTTTTTTCCTTTCGCGGCTCACGAGGAGAGGGCATTTTTTCTGGAAAACCCTTCGGTCCTCCTCCAACCCCTCGAATTGATTTAATGCTTGGGCAGTGCGTGCGTAGTAGAAGAGGCAAGAGAAGGGAAGAAAACAAAAAAAAATTGCGAGAGGAGCCGAGGACCAATGGCTCACATTTGGAACTGCACGCGGGAGTGTACTTTTTCGGTGACGTCATGGAATCATCATGGCCGACCGTGAGGCGGGAACCAATGGGAGAGCGAGGTTCGAAAAATCACAGTGGAGAGAAGGACCCGCCCAGGGAGGCCCTGACTCGGCAGGTGCAAGAGGGCTGCAGATCCCCCACCCACCCCCTGTGGCAGCTTCATTTTTCACGGCGAGCCCTGTCTCCCAGGATATAGGCTCGAATGCCTCTGCCCATGGCTTACATTCGGATCTTCCTTCGCCCCCCACCAATTCCACTAATTCGAACAAACAACTCCGGAGTTCTCTCCACCGCCACCATCGCCTACGGTATAAAATTAAAAAAGGAAAACCTCCCTCTCCTTCATTTCCCGTAAACACAAACGTGCCAACAGCGGCGACTCGCAATATCAACTCAAAAGGGAACAAAAGCAGTTTTTAGGCGGAGGAGAAGGACTTTGGGAATAAATTTCCCTTGGCCGTTCCTCTCGTTCCCATATATTCCCCTTATCCGCCTTGGATCATCGCGCTTAAGCCATCTTAGACCAAAGGGTCTATTTTGCTGCGATGAAAGGTACACACATTATTCACGAACTGCTCGTGATTAATTATTAAGAATGCAAAAAAGGAGGAAAAAAGGCGTGTGAATATCCAGGCGTATAAAAAAATAAACTTCTTTTTCTGCTTCTCCATAAAATTCTTTTCTTCTAGAATTAGAATTCTTAAACTATTCTAGGGTAATTTTTATACATATACAAGAATAGAATAATAGAGAAAACATAATTTCATACTTTATCTTGCTGTAAGGAGTAGAGAGAAAGGTGTGTCTAGGATCTTAGGAGGAAGGAAACTGTGCAAATTTAAAAAAATAACGTAGTATTAAGGTGAAGTATATGATATTTATTATTATCTTAATGAAAATAAATTTTATTTTCCATTTTGCTTCATCAATGGGTGTAAAAACAATATTTTTATTCCAAAAAATATTTGGTATTTCTGGTTTTTCGTGAATGTTCAGTTTTATACGTTGTCATGTTACTTTATCTCCTAGGACATGTTGTTTTATAGTAATTATTTTTTTAAATATACTGTTACATTTTTTCTATGAAAGGGAACGATAAGAAAAACTATCATTTCTCTTAACTCAATCCTTTTCTATTTCAAAACTAAATTTGTTATTTCTGTTTTCTCTTTATTGTTACTGTTATTTACTTTTGTACTATACTTTACGTTGCTTTGATATTTTTATCGCGTAAGGTTTGATGTTTATTATCGTTATTTTTCTTTTAAAAAATTGTAAACATTTTTTTTTATGAAAGGGAACGGAAAGATAAACCATCACTTCTCGTAACTCATTACTTTTTTTACTTGAAAAAATATTCGGTATTACCGTTTTCTCGTGATTTTTACATTCATACCTTGTTATGATATTTTTCTCTCGTTTTACAGGATATTTTGCGTTCATTTTAAAATATAATTTTAAACATTTTTTCTATGGAACGGAACGAAGAGATAACTAACATATCTCATAACTCACTCCTTATTCGTAATCTGATAAAGAATAGACCAAAGACCGACCTCCAGAAATGATTTAATTCAATTCCGAAAACGCTTTAATATTCCTCTCGAGCTAATTCTGACAAAGTGCCGCATTCGGAGGGAATTATCCGAAATTTAGATAAAGGTTCTAATATTTTCGCGCCGCATTTTTCTTCTCGATCAAGACATAAATTTCAGTCTCAGAAACACTTCCACTTTAAGAACCGATTAAACTTATTCGCTCGGAGAATAAAATAAAAATCGGAAACTTGGGAGCGATGCATTCCGGAGCGAAGCGAATGCATTTTTTACGAGCGAAAGCACGGAGTTATTTTTTTAAATGTTAATTCGCACGGACGGAAATTCGTGAGAGGGAAGAGGAGCAAACTCCGAAGGGGTAATACCTGTAAAATATGACCGGAAGAAGACGCGAAGCAAAAAGTATCATTATTTAGCCGAAGCGCCGCAGCGTCCGGATAGCGCCACCGTCGCGTATATAAAAAATAAAAGTGCCGGTAAAAGGGATGAGAGAAGGAAGACGGGAGATGGGGAATTCCCTTTTTCTCGAAAAATATCGTGCGTGCATGTAAAGGAACATAAATGCAATCACAGCCCTTTTCCTCCCTCGGGCTTATTAATATTATTTTTCCTTTTTTTATTATTCTCGCGGACTCGTGATTGTGACTAACATGAAAAATATCTCCATATTTTATGGGAGGCGGCGCTATATCACAGAATAATTTTTTTATTAACAGATCTCTCCAAGCAGAGCCATTTCCGACCCTCGCCCCGACACACGGAAAAAAACTCCCGCTACGCCGCGTCTCTCGCTAAACCCCTCTCCTCTGCGAATAAAAAAAAACGCCAGGTGCCCCTTTACCTTCCAAACGCTTTTTTCAACCGTCCTCTCCCTCCCTCTTCTTCCGGTGTCTCATCTCTCCCCCCTGCCACTCACCCCACAGCTGACTCCTTCTCCAAACGTGACAAGGACTGCACCGGTTAAGGTCTCCTTTTCGCGAGAGGGGATGGGAGGGATGGACCGCCGAGATGCCGCCCTCCGATTGGGCCCCTGCCGTCACGTGGCCCCACGCAAGCCCCGCCCCCCTGTAGCCCACTCCCCCTTTCTACTCCCCCGCCCTCCCCCGGCCCCACCCGGACCCGTGTCCCTCTCTCCAAAGGGGAATAATAAGGGGGAGCTTTCGAGGGACTGTACGTGAGGCTCTCCCCAAGCAGCTCTTGAGGCAATCCCCGAAGCGAGGGCACACACGCATGGGTGGAGAAAGATCGATGTGCTGTTTGGGCGGAGGAAATGAGGAAGGAGTATTTTTGCGGGCGTAAGGCGGGGGAGGGAGTTTGGACAGGTGACTACGCCCACACCGCGTTCTCTTCTACGGAATCGGTCTTCCCCGCCTCCATATGCATTGCTTCTCGGACTGCCATTAATCTTCCGTAGGCGGCGAAATTAAAAGTGATCCGGGATATGTTTGGCGGTTGGCGCGCAGAGAAAGCTGGATTCAAAAGGCCTTCCCCTGCTCCGATGGAGATTCGATTATGCTAATCGACCGGACCTCGCCCGCCTTGCGTTTCCGGTTCTATTCCGCGCCTTTCTCCGACGCCCTTTCTCCCAACACACTCTACTGGTTTTTCTGCAGATGCGAGCGTCCCCCGTTCAAACCCCCGTTCGGTCGTTTTTTTAGTAATCAAAATCGCGGAAGAGTGTTGCGGACATCTCCGGACTCCGCGCTTTTTTTGTTCCTCGAGTTGGTGGCCGCGGCACTCCCGACACCAGTGAGTACTCCTTCTCCGACTTGCTCCCGCTCAATACGCTCGCATTACCGTTTCCAATTACGTCCCATGCGCATTACGTAAGCTTCGATGGCCCAACGACGGATCCGAACTTTGATAGACTTTTCCATCCGCAGTGAAGTCTAGTTAACGTTGTCCACCGTCTCCCTCCTGCCAACGACACCATCCTTTTACTTCAACATTTGTCTTCGTCTTTTTCTTTAGTTATACACATTTATTTCCGCTTGTCATGTTTGATATGACGTTCGCAATCCGTTTCGTTTCTCAAGTACTATAAGTATTCGAGGATAAATAGAAAGGAAGAATATTCCACCACCAAATTCTGATAATATACATCGAGAATAGCTGTTAACTTTGAGATTCCTCTACGAATGCATACGTTTGATCTCGTTTTCGTTATGTCTCCCTATGAATTAACACACTTAAACATTGGCTTCGTCATATTATGAGGAGAGTTGATATGGGAATAGCCTCGGAATGCAGCTATAGAATAAATATTTGCACACAGTGTAATTCGTCTAAAAGCAGACATCATAGGGACACAAAGTCTGAAATTAGTCAGTATATCCTTGTATTTGTATTAGTACACAAATATTTCTGTCTAAATATAGACATCATGGGAACTGATAATGTCTCAAACTATAATGCAATAAAAATATCTCCGTGCAAAAACAAAGTGTTTTCTTACTGCATTAAATGGAATGATCCCTGGGGAAAGAAGTAAAATTAGAAATACACTAAAATTTTTGGCTTTGATTCTAGCTTTATAAAAGCTTTACTATAGCTTACTATAGCTTTACTATACCCATATTAGCTTTACTATACCATTACCATAGCATTGAGTTTTGCATTGCATGATGGCTTAAGAATACATTCATGAAATCGTTTTACATTTTAATCACTTACAAGAAAAGTACAACTATTAGTTTTCTCAATTGGTCATCTCTGACGATTAGAAATGTCGATTAGATGTTGCCTGTTTTACAAAATTGCATTTCTTTGTTAAATTCGAAAGATAAATAAGCATTTTCAGTTATAAGAGTCTTTATATATGTATAATAAGGACTTATATCTGTATGTAGGTGATTTTTTTTCATATTTTGATCATTCTATTGCATCTAACGATAACGTTAAGGTTTATTAGAACAGTTGTATCTTATTTAGATATCTTGTATGACTTAATCTAATGAGCAATTTAGAAGTTGTTGGGAATTTTTAGTATTTTACTTATTCTAGAAGTCATAATTTTTAAACCATGAAAGGAGACAGTACTTTGAAATGTGATGTTCAACAAAAGAAACAAAGCACCAAGGTAAAAACTACTATGGTGATCTAACACAGGAAATCTGTAGGTTATATTGACATAAAAATATAACCATAGATTTTAACAGGTCCATCTCAAGATTTTCAAAGCGAATCCCTCGCTAGAAATAAAATATACAGAGCCATTTAGTATGCATTATTATTTGTATAATTTATTCTTGTCAAGGTTGAATATTTTAGGGGTAGGGATTGAAATTATCATATTTCTTTTAGCAACTGAATATAAGGGAATGAGACAAAGGAATACATGAAAGAGGTTGGTACAGCACACGTTACTGTTGGAGATCGCCGTCTCACTCTGAAGCTACATCAACATATATACCCTGCAAGCCGCCTTTCGACTTGAGGCAATGAAGTAGGATTACTAACTCCAAGATTTTATTTGTGTTTTTATTTTGGTGATTACTTGCATTTACTTTTCCATTTTTAATTTTATGCATATTCATACGCACACAAACACACACGCATATTTAAGGAGCACTGTTATTCGTAAGATGATGCGAGTTCTCAGAAAGCTTATATTTAATGCTATACCACTTCCACTTTTTCTGGAAATGCAATGCAAGTATAAACCTGATATAATATTTTTCTTTCGGTTCCTATAGATGTTGTTTACAAATTAAATCGAAATTTGTATTTTCCTTTCACCACACATGCATATTTACTTGGTTTTTATTTTAAGTCTAGAAGTTATGAGGTATTGTTTCTCATGTTACTCAAAGCAAAATTCTCATTCAAAATAAAAGCATACGTTTTCCACTGCTTAATCCATGTATACGGATAGCTACATTTATAAGAAATACCTCACAATCTACGAATAATTTTGGATCTGTAAGGCTGAAAACACAAATTTATAATATTTTATTGGATAATAAAATTAAAATAGTCGTAGGTACCAGAAACATAAAAGAACTTTATTTTAGGTTAAACTTTTACTGATTTTTCTTTCATTAGCTTTAGCTTATTTATTTTCCTGAATATATATCACTGCACCCACTCAAACAAATGTAATGAATTAAGAGTTTTACAGAGAGGAAAAGAGAAAATTAAATCTTCTCTGTGTTAAGTGGAAGTAATATGCGAATAATGAGGAAATTGCGTTCGATATTTTGAGATTAAATTGTAATATAGCTGAGGGAACAGTAAAATAATCGCAGAAATTATGAAAGTGGCGAATTAATCTCGAAAGATTTTATAAATTGTTGGCTTAACTTTTCCTTTCATTACGTTTCTTTTAAATGGTCTAGTTTATTCTATCAATGCTTCCGGCTTACCGCTTACAGAAATATTCTCGCATATGGTATGTCTAAGATTTCGACTTCAATCCCTAGAACTAAAGCTAAATATTCGTTATCTGACCGATAAATTTCTGTCTGCATTGGAATTCTCTGTAACCTATTATTAAACAGACTTTTGCTGCCCTTAGACATTTAAATTATAATTTTTGGTAAAGGTAAGCCCTGGAATCTTTGTGAAGTCTGGGCTAAGTAAGTCTGGAGCTATCTTTCGTATGATCTATTCTCCATTCCCTTTATCATATATAGATTCGTTTTTACTATGGTATTTTAATAGTAATCGAATTCAATGCTACCAAAGAGGGCAAAGTTTACCACATGCAACACCTTCATAGATAACCTGAAACTATCCGCCGTTGCAATGACAGGTTATTGTACTCTCCCCTAATAGTCGCCCGAACTTGCCGGAGCACTATTCTTGAATAGATCAAGTGCGACGCAGTGGTCAATAGTCGAGGGCTGCCAGGTGAATCGGCGATGGAAAGCGAAAAGTTTGGGTTTTCAAGGACGATTGCAGTGAAGCAGAAGAGGTGATCCGAACTGGGGGGAAATAGGAATTGGCTGGGATAAGAGTTTGGACTTCATGAGAGGGAAATTTAATGCTAAAGCTATGCAAAAGATAACCAAACTCTCTTATAACTCGTGTCAGATAAAGGAGAGCAAAAAATCTACAGCTACAATAAGCTTGGCTCAAAGAATTTAATAAATTCCATGGCAGAGGGAGCTTCATGGTACAGATTCGAAAACTTTTCCTTGGCTACAAACATTAATAAAAGACTGTACAATTGGGTTGATGTTGGTTGTAATTAGAAAGAAAACAATAACGTCATACGAAATCCCATCTACGTCTACTGATATACCCGTCAAGTCACCATCCGGCATGTGGCAGTGGGTGTATGCATCCATTATAAGACAATAGACCTAATTGGTCACTGTCGCGTATCCTTGGCGGACAGAATTAATTCTTGAAGTGACAAGTATTATTATTTATTAAAATTTGCATTGCAATTTGGCCATTTGTCCAGGTGGCAACGCTGGAGGGAAGTATAACATGTTAATTTGAAAGCTGTCTGGCATTCGCCCAGGTATTAGATCGTCCTCGGAAAACTGAGAGGAAGTTTGCTTTCTCAAACATCTTCCAAGAGCATACGTTTACTGAATTTACTGAATAAATTAATCCTCAGTTTATATTCCCATTCCCATTCAGTGTCTTAAATCATCGAAGTAAGTTCTGCACAGTTACGGTTGATAACCAATATTACTAGTGGTATCAATACCGATAATATCAAATCAATTTAACAGTATTTGCTAGCCATTCCCCGAGATTTTGGTGCTAAGAAATTGAGTATTCTTAATTTTACACAAATTTCCTTATAATGACGGAACTAGAAACCAGACTATCATGAAATATAAACGTTAGAGTTTTGGGAAAAGCTCCAAAAAGCCGTAGTTTGCTAGGGAACCAACCATTAGGAAATTCCAACCAGCGTTAAGGTTCTTCGCGGGTTGCGCTTTTCAAAGAATTGCAAAAAGTACTCTGCAAAGCGCGACCAAAGAGAACTCTAACTCCCCGCTAGTCGGAATTTCCTAACGCTTGGTTTCCTTGCAAACTACGGTATTTTGGAGCTTTTTCCAGAACTCTAATGTCTAATCACAGTCGTGTTCCTTTTCTTATAAAGTTTATTAAATATGAAGTAATTATCTGATTCAATCAAACTAAAATATAAATGATATAGGTATTATCGAAACTAAAGTTCTAGAATTCGTTTTCTGAAAGCAGCATTTTCCTCTCCCTCTCTGTAACTACGTCTTTCTTCTTTTTCCGACTCAACAACATTTGCTTTTTCTAGAGGTAATCATCATGAAAATGTCTAAGATAGGAAAAGGTTGCCATTAATTGTACTGTTTGCTGATATCTAATATTGGAATGAGCTATTGTTCGATACATTATCTCGTAAGGGGGACATTCCTTAGTTATTGACGTATATTCACCGAACATCAGGACTCTGGACGCGATAAGTGTAAAGCCCCGTACAGTAGGAAATGTCGGGTAACCCTATGATTTAACTTCACAAAGAAATAAAGCTTAAATAAATCCCCTGATCGATCATAAAAGTGGTGAATTTGCAGATTCCGGGAAACATAACATCTAGCTTCAGCGAGGTAAACTACACAAATAATACATCTGAGATATGACAGGTCAGGTATATGCAAAGAAGTAATAATTGTATGGAGAAATAGCTGAATATGTCCAACATATACGTATACCCACATTTACATTTGTAGAATGCCTACACATACCCTAGAAAAGGAGTTTCCCCAAAGATCCTCCTGGTGACCGCTAAATGCATTTTCAAGTGCCACGGAGGCAATTCGTCGAATACCAGTATTTGTTGAGAAATTCGATAGCTACAGTTCTCATATATTCCTTAGTGATATTATTCATTGCAAATGATGTGATGGGATCACTTAGTGCATTTTGCCAGATAACGTATTTAAAATAAAATTATTGTAATGCGCATCTTATCTTAGCAATCTTGAAGTCATCCGTAATATAAGTGAACGTTGCAATTTTCTTTCCGCCCAAAGATGAAATAATTTAAAAAAAAACGAGGATACCTTCAATAGCTATAGTCTTGGTAAATGATGTAAACACCAAGCGATCCATATATTTTGTTTTAATTACTGTCGCGAATTGGTAACAGTATAAATTGTTAAAACTATTGTTTTTACGTAAATCTATCCGATCCTTCACTCATTATCAGATACCAGTTAAGTCGCATAATTCTTGTTAGGTTTTCAGTTTACTCACTGCAACTTCTATTAAGCTTAACCTAATATACTTTCTCCGAGCTTATTTAGCAATCGCAAGTCAGTTTAACGTTTACTATTACAAGAATGGATTATGTTACAAGGATTCTGTCTCAGAGAGTATTTCCATAATGCTATTAACAGTTTTTAACTTAACGCATCGTTGCACTTTCATGAGTTCGCGAGTACAGGTTTCACCCGCAGGATCCCATATTTCTGCACCAGAGTGTAAGCTGAGAATCGCTCTATCCCGTGATCCAGTATTACTTTATTATAGCCCCAATATATTCCAATGAATCGACTACTTTTGTGATTAGACCAGCGGCACTGGGGTTTTGAATACTGGAGAGGGTTTGTTTGATCGTAAGTGGTCAATTGTTGGAGTAGTTTCACAAGATAATAATATTAGCAGTATAAAACGCGATGGTAATAATTATTATAAATTTAATGCAGGTAGTCCTGAAACTAATTCTACCTTTGAAAGTATTAAACCTCTGAACGTGTTTCTGTAACCAAAAAGACCAATTGGCAATGCGTAAATTGAGGTTATCTGTAAGAGAGGTTGCATGTGAGTGGAGTTATAAGTAGGATGGTCCTTAATTGGACACACAACCAGAGGTGGCTCGAAATATGATACAGTCTTGTACATTACGTTTTCGTACAATCAAACCTCGAATGTGGAGATCAGAAAGTCCCCGAAAGTTAACACCGAAATCCATCATTAAATCTAAACAGATTTACTAAATTCGCTAAATTTCTTATTTATTATATTAAATCTTAAACGTCAGTTATTCCTTTCAATTCCAAGTACCCTCATACTATAAACACAATCCGTGAAAAAGTAGGCATAAACAACTTCGTAGGAATTTGCACAATGAAAACAAAAAGTTTGAAAAATCAATTTAGATATATTTCACGATGATTACTTGGGCACTAGTACTTAGAACTATTGATTGTCAAATTCCGCGCAAATTATTACAATTAAAACTGTACCGTATTAAATTTATAGTCTTCTTTTTTTGTATATTCTGCATATTCAACCTTAAAACCTGAAAACGCTGAGAAAAAGAAGTGGAAGATATCACACTAACTGACTGACTGACGAATTGCAAAGTTATTTCAAGACACTGCATGATTGATTATGAGCATTTTAATGAAAGCATGACATAATCACATCTTTGAATAGACCGATGAATATTTTTAAGATCTGTAGATTATGATGCAGGTTTGCTCCAACAGTTATGTCTCCAATCGAGAAATATGATAAAGACAAAGGACCAGGAATTAATAATGACGGTAAACTATGCGAAAAGACGTTGTATATTTTCATAATATATAGGTGAGGACTGAGATAAGACTGAGACTTTAAGATTTCAATAACACAATTTTTTGAATTTTTAATGAGTTATTTACATATAATTCGTTAGAGTAACTTAGAAGAGTCGCGGTCAACATAGAATAATTTAAGAAGGCCCCAAAATATTTGGATTTTAGAAAAATGATTTCAGAAATATTTATAATTTAGAAGAAATATATGGATAAGTATCTTGATGAGTAACTGAATGATTATTCACCGTGAAAAAAATATATTTTTCAGGAAACTAGATTCTACCTGCAATCACGGACTTACTTTTACCTAAGTATGGAAACGTTACTATTTCTAAAATTCTCTATCTCTAAAATAAAATGTAAGAGAAATGCTTAGTCGATAATTAACAGAAATATACATGCAACTTAATTGTTAAGGCATACTTCATTTCTTTTAGAATATTTTTGTTACGATGAAAACGGAATCAATATCTATTCTAAATAAAATTTGAGTGTATTAACACACTTTTAGTATGAAGTCCACCGTATTAAATTCAGGTTTGGTGCAAACTTTTTTCTGTAGTCCTGATTACATTTCTCAAACATTATAGCTGTATTATATTTGAATACTGAGTTACATTCTCCTCCGCTGATAATGATGCCAATACTTTCAATGGCAGTATTCTGACACTCTTTCTCAATCAGCAGTGGTTTATTTATCAGCTAATGAAAATTAATTCTCGGAATTACAACGAGCGAACCTATTTTTCCTCTTTATTCCTATTTTTACTTTCCAAGACGTTTTCATAATCATCTGATCTGAAACAGTGAGCGCTGGAATCAGGATTAATATGCTAAGTAAAATATAAACTTCCAATAGCGCTCACTCTATGCAAACATTCTTTGATTCCTGTACTTAGCATTAGATTATTTGGGTTCCGGAAGGCACATTACCTATTTGGAATTGAACTGAATTCAATGAAACGTGAGATATTTCCTTTTATTATTTTATGATTTTTATTCCTCGATTCTAATGGAAAGTCAGCTTATGATTGCATCATTTAGAATATCGATCCAATATTTTTCAGCAATTTTACATACCTATACTTTCAACACTTTACTATAATGAACCTATATTTTTCAGAAATTTTTATAGCTATTAATAATACTTGTATAACTTCTTAATATCTTTTAATACTTTTATAATTATGCTTCAAAGACTTAGACTTAGATTTGAGCTAATTTGATTAGCTGAATTTCACTTCAAATTATTTGGTTTCCTTTTACTATTTAGAAATATTTCCAACGGAAGTTTCCGTCAAATATGTGTCCCTATTAAAATGACTGAAAGATCAGTCATTTTAATAGGGAGGTGTAAAATTTACACATTGAGAAACATAATGCTCACTATGATCCGAACTTGAACCAATGTTATAAATCCATAGAAATAAATATATGTATCTCCAATGACTATAGTGCACGTACCCACACTTATAATGTATAACAGAAAATGTTGTTATGAATGACAACCTTCGGGAAGAGTATTCACTCGTTGCTAAAGTAAAGTCATGAAAAAATGTAATAAAGAAAGTTGAACATGACTAAGGAAAAGACGCGAAGGAACAACTTTATATGGGGTAATGATTCATCAGTTATAGGAATTGTATAAAAAGAAAATATTGAACGGACGTGAATCGGATTGGAATATTAACCATTTCAAAAAGGCAACCAAAGAGCTCAAATGAGAAAATATGTTAGAGAATCCACGCAGTATTTGAAAGATTACTTTCATGTGAATGAGTGGCTGAATACACGTATTTCGATATGCTGTTAATACGTCCTAAGTAAATACGTCAGTACTATTTATTCACCTCCTGGTGGTACACTGTGGGCAGCGTATTGCTGTCTCGTGAGGTTGACAAAAGATGGAGCTCAGATAGTGTCTGATCAAGTGACTCTTGCATGTTTAGACTTCAGTGCTCGGGTTAAACTGAGAAATGGTTCGGGAAGTCGAAATTGACTAGTTCAGTATCTTTACAATCAGAAGGGAATGCTCAACTGATTCAAGTAAGATTTAGGCGGGTTATAAAATTTCGAACTTAGTATCTTTGTATGTATCATGCATTATGACTATCGTAGTAGTGCAACGACAATCATTAACAACATTTATAAGAAAGCAAGTAATGCTAGTAAGTTAATAAAACTCATACATACTGTAATATTTCAAACTGGTGAAAACAGCAGGCACCAAAAATGTACAGAACTTTGATTCCACTGTTTTATTTACGGGTGTGCAAGTGTGATCAATTCAAAATTTCTTGAGATTTATTTCATCGAGAGTACTTTTAATAACTTAAGGCTGAAATGAATCTCATGAATGCACTGCCAATTCCTCTCTGAATTGTAACATTTGAGATAGCGATTTGCACTCGCAGTGAAAGAATTTGATGCGTTCTCTATCAGTTAATCAGAAAGCAGAAACGAAAACAATTTCAAAGACATTGAAAGCATAGGACCTGAGGAGCTGAGGTGTGCATTTAATGGCACGCATCGTTTCTCCTCAAACATAGACTCATTGGAGAATACGTCAACAGCAATTCTATGAGCTTCGGATCCTGCTAACGGCTTATGCGAGTATATTTAGAGTCACTCTGTACACGGATGCCTTTATTATGGGATTCGTAAAACAGTACCATCGACATTCTTTAAAAAAGCAATATAACAGTAAGTTGGCGTGGTTAATTCTACTACAAATAGTATAATAATAGCATCTAGAATTACAATTTTTTATTGCAAAACAAGATTTATTTAATAATACATCTTATGAATGTATCGGGGTTTCTCCTCCTTGCAGGAAGTACGATTTCGAAGCAATGCATTCACGGAATATATTGAATTTCGCCGTAATTCACGAAGAAAAGATACTTATAGTCATACGAGCCTTTTTCTAGTCATGCTAATTAGAATCGGTAGCCTTCAGATAGAATATTTGAGTGAAGGAATTAAATTTTATTATGATCGTCGTGGAGGAAATTCTGTTACCAACAGTATTTATTAGAAATCTTGGAAGAGAAGAGAAAACCGTGCAATTAAACTTGATGAAATCACAACTTAAGTACACTGGTTCATTAGAATTAAAAAGCCCACTTTCTGGAATGAATGCACAAATTTCTCAGGATGGGAAACTCCTACTTCATAGAACTAAATCTATATTTTTGTATGAAATAAGGCTCAAGAAAGTGCATTATCTGCCATCCTGTTATACATTAGAATTATATTCGGAGAAGTTTGAATACAACGATTAACTATAATGTTGAACGACTGTGGTGGTAGAGGGGTTAGCGTGCTAGCACTCTAATATCAAGGTCTTGGGTTCGAGTCCCGGCTAGTTGGATATGTGTGGTTAGGGAATTTTTCTTAGTGTTCGTGAATAATAATTATTAAAATGGATATATTGAGGCTTTTTTCATTAGATAAATTCATAAATAATAAGTATCCCGACATTTTCCATGGAATGGCATTCGTTGCATTTTGGAAATGCATATTTACATCGAATTCATGCGCCGTTAACTTCAGGAGGGATTTGGAATTCAAGAAGACAGCAAACAGTTTCCTACGATAGACCAAATACAGCATTCCACACTCATTGAAACGAAAATGATATGAATCTAAAATGATAACGTGTTATACTTAGTAAATTTCAATAGCCAAATGTGTCGCTTACTTTCCACTGATTGAATACCATTGAACTACACTGAATAATTGAATTCCACTGAACTGATGAATAATTATGCCAATACTCTATTATTAAACTTACGTCGTCGAGTATACGTAAATGCTGAAATTTCATTTTTTTTAAAGACGGAATTTCTCTGTATGGTAATTAAAATATCTAATAATTCTACCTTATTGAATGTTTATTGTTCTAGCATAAAAGTTAACTTAAAATTCAATTCCTGAAACTCAATTTATAGCTTAAAATCGATAAAAATGCAGAAAGGTTATGCTCTTTTTCTATTTCTAGATATCGAGTGTGGACAAGTATATGCCATAATCAGGTGCCTAATGTATTAGACAGCTGACGACAGTTTTTTTTTACTCATTAATGTAAAACTATTGGAAGCTGTAGCTAGATAACACAGTCCAAAAATATAGCTTAGGTTATCGGTCCAATGACAACACCTAAGAAAGCTATATTAGAATTATTAGAAATTAGAGAATTAATAGAATTAGCTATATAAGTTTTGTACATTCTGCATTAACGACTTTATAAGTTGCTAGCCTGTAGTACTTCTGTTATGTAATATATCAACACACCAGCCTCCAAAATGTGTGTATGAACCTATATTTTTCAGAAATTTTTATAGCTATTAATAATACTTGTATAACTTCTTAATATCTTTTAATACTTTTATAATTATGCTTCAAAGACTTAGACTTAGATTTGAGCTAATTTGATTAGCTGAATTTCACTTCAAATTATTTGGTTTCCTTTTACTATTTAGAAATATTTCCAACGGAAGTTTCCGTCAAATGTGTGTCCCTATTAAAATGACTGAAAGATCAGTCATTTTAATAGGGAGGTGTAAAATTTACACATTGAGAAACATAATGCTCACTATGATCCGAACTTGAACCAATGTTATAAATCCATAGAAATAAATATATGTATCTCCAATGACTATAGTGCACGTACCCACACTTATAATGTATAACAGAAAATGTTGTTATGAATGACAACCTTCGGGAAGAGTATTCACTCGTTGCTAAAGTAAAGTCATGAAAAAATGTAATAAAGAAAGTTGAACATGACTAAGGAAAAGACGCGAAGGAACAACTTTATATGGGGTAATGATTCATCAGTTATAGGAATTGTATAAAAAGAAAATATTGACCGGAAGTGAATCGGATTGGAATATTAACCATTTCAAAAAGGCAACCAAAGAGCTCAAATGAGAAAATATGTTAGAGAATCCACGCAGTATTTGAAAGATTACTTCCTTGTGAATGAGTGGCTGAATACACGTATCTCGATGTACTGTTAATACGTCCTAAGTAAATACGTCAGTACTATTTATTCACCTCCTGGTGGTACACTGTGGGCAGCGTATTGCTGTCTCGTGAGGTTGACAAAAGATGGAGCTCAGATAGTGTCTGATCAAGTGACTCTTGCATGTTTAGACTTCAGTGCTCGGGTTAAACTGAGAAATGGTTCGGGAAGCCGAAATTGACTAGTTCAGTATCTTTACAATCAGAAGGGAATGCTCAACTGATTCAAGTAAGATTTAGGCGGGTTATAAAATTTCGAACTTAGTATCTTTGTATGTATCATGCATTATGACTATCGTAGTAGTGCAACGACAATCATTAACAACATTTATAAGAAAGCAAGTAATGCTAGTAAGTTAATAAAACTCATACATACTGCAATATTTCAAACTGGTGAAAACAGCAGGCACCAAAAATGTACAGAACTTTGATTCCACTGTTTTATTTACGGGTGTGCAAGTGTGATCAATTCAAAATTTCTTGAGATTTATTTCATCGAGAGTACTTTTAATAACTTAAGGCTGAAATGAATCTCATGAATGCACTGCCAATTCCTCTCTGAATTGTAACATTTGAGATAGCGATTTGCACTCGCAGTGAAAGACTTTGATGCGTTCTCTATCAGTTAATCAGAAAGCAGAAACGAAAACAATTTCAAAGACATTGAAAGCATAGGACCTGAGGAGCTGAGGTGTGCATTTAATGGCACGCATCGTTTCTCCTCAAACATAGACTCATTGGAGAATACGTCAACAGCAATTCTATGAGCTTCGGATCCTGCTAACGGCTTATGCGAGTATATTTAGAGTCACTCTGTACACGGATGCCTTTATTATGGGATTCGTAAAACAGTACCATCGACATTCTTTAAAAAAGCAATATAACAGTAAGTTGGCGTGGTTAATTCTACTACAAATAGTATAATAATAGCATCTAGAATTACAATTTTTTATTGCAAAACAAGATTTATTTAATAATACATCTTATGAATGTATCGGGGTTTCTCCTCCTTGCAGGAAGTACGATTTCGAAGCAATGCATTCACGGAATATATTGAATTTCGCCGTAATTCACGAAGAAAAGATACTTATAGTCATACGAGCCTTTTTCTAGTCATGCTAATTAGAATCGGTAGCCTTCAGATAGAATATTTGAGTGAAGGAATTAAATTTTATTATGATCGTCGTGGAGGAAATTCTGTTACCAACAGTATTTATTAGAAATCTTGGAAGAGAAGAGAAAACCGTGCAATTAAACTTGATGAAATCACAACTTAAGTACACTGGTTCATTAGAATTAAAAAGCCCATTTTCTGGAATGAATGCACAAATTTCTCAGGATGGGAAACTCCTACTTCATAGAACTAAATCTATCTTTTTGTATGAAATAAGGCTCAAGAAAGTGCATTATCTGCCATCCTGTTATACATTAGAATTATATTCGGAGAAGTTTGAATACAACGATTAATTCTAATGTTTAACGACTGTGGTGGTAGAGGGGTTAGCGTGCTAGCACTCTAATATCAAGGTCTTGGGTTCGAGTCCCGGCTAGTTGGATATGTGTGGTTAGGGAATGTTTCTTAGTGTTCGTGAATAATAATTATTAAAATGGATATATTGAGGCTTTTTTCATTAGATAAATTCATAAATAATAAGTATCCCGACATTTTCCATGGAATGGCATTCGTTGCATTTTGGAAATGCATATTTACATCGAATTCATGCGCCGTTAACTTCAGGAGGGATTTGGAATTCAAGAAGACAGCAAACCGTTTCCTACGATAGACCAAATACAGCATTCCACACTCATTGAAACGAAAATGATATGAATCTAAAATGATAACGTGTTATACTTAGTAAATTTCAATAGCGAAATGTGTCGTTTACTTTCCACTGATTGAATACCATTGAATTACACTGAATAATTGAATTCCACTGAACTGATGAATAATTATGCCAATACTCTNGAGGTCCTCACTGAGGCAGCCGGCTCACAAAGCGGTGTTATGAGGTTATTTCCCCCCAGGAAATCACAAGGATTAAAGGAAAGGAACACACCAGCCTCCAAAATGTGTGTTCATAGTCTATATAAGGAATAACAAGTGTGAAAAATAGCGACACGACTGGGACTCGAACCCAGGTCTCCCACTTTCCGGGCAGGTTTTGTACATTCTGCATTAACGACTTTGTAAGTTGCTAGCCTGTAGTACTTCTGTTATGTAATATATCAACACACCAGCCTCCAAAATGTGTGTTCATAGTCTAAAAATAGATATTATTAGCGGATAATTTAGTGGAAGAACTTAATTTTCGAATTTAGATCAATACTGGAGATTCGATTAGTGAAAATCACATATTCCAAACTCATTCTAGAAGAAAACGCCATTGAAAATTATTGTCACCATTATTCGAGGCTGATTATTCAACGCCACTTTCCAGTAAACAGTAAGCGCGACTTTATCTGTCAGTCTCGGTCTCAAATACCACCTTCATTTCATTCTCCGTAGCGTCTCAGCACATTCAAAAATTATTAATTCTTTTACGTCACGTTCTCCCACCCGAATTTGCGTAATGAGTGGTTGCGTCATAAGTCTTGACGGGTTGCTTACGTACGTGCTTCGGAGAGTTTATCCGTGAAACAAAAATAATGTTTCTCTCTGAGAAAAAATATTTATGATCCTCATATATATAATGTTCAGTTTCTGTATTGGGATGAAAACCTATAGGGATAGTATATCCGCTTTTGATGCCAAATAAGAAGGATGATTGTTCCAGCCTCTGACTCTCATGCATTTCATTTTCATACAAAAGCTACTCATTCATGCACGTACTGAGAGCCTAGGTACATTCAGTAATGTCATTATTACACTAATCGACGACAAAATTACTGTTTAAAAAAGCAAAATGAGAATACTAAACATTCTCTCATCTAAAAACTTTTACCGGAATGGATTTCCATCTAATATCGTTAAAATGTAATTTTTTCATTAAAAATCAATGAGAAAATACGTGAATTAGTAAAAGGACAGAATAGGTAAGAATGTAAATTAAATTGTACACGTTTACTTTGCACTACTAATTTCACTATTAAGATAGAGTTTTTATTTTTAATTCTTACCTACATTCCTTTCGTCCTCCCTTTCTATGACGAAGTAAAAATTTCAGGTAAATTTTTCATATATCGTTTTTTTTCTTCTCTTACTATATCAACGGATGTGCACCCAACCGAAGAAGCATTCATATTTATTTAATAATAATTTATATTTACGTCAGAAAATAAATCATAGAAGCCATTTTTTCTACTTGCTTCCATCGATATCGTGAATATCGTAGTAATTAATTATGCAATTATATTTGTTCTTACTTTCACAAGTCCAAGTCATTTGTGCGGTTCAATCCTCTCAAGCTTTTCAATCAAAAGATTGCTATAAAACTGTGGATGGGAACACAAATATTGCAATCATTGAATCCTACAAAAATTATAGTCACGTATCAAATAAATATGAGTTAAATTACAAACCGTTTCTCAAATTTTGAATGGGCTTCTTTCAGTTACACAGTATTGATGAGTTGATTACGATTTAGATTATCTCAATCAGACCTCTGCTCTAACAATAAGATGTTCGAATAATTTTTGAATTAGATAGTGAGAGTGTAATAAAATCTTAGGGACTTAGACTTGTTACTATTACTTTTTGTCGAGAAGTGAGGCTTGCATTAGATATAAATATGTTACCGAAATTATTCATTCGATATTCGAAATAATTTCTCTATATTAAATACAATGGATGATACAACACGTTTATGTTACAGAATATTTATTTTTCTGTACTACTACCATGTTTTGTTTTTTGTGCTATTTCAGAATAGTAGACATTTTGTTCTCTCCTTCGTGCTTAAGAACCTGCCACTTTTTTTAAATACACTTATAGTCAATATGAAAAATTTTGTACGCTAAAAAAGTGCATCAAATTTAAAGACATTCACTCGGCTTTATTGCATGCGTTTGATAATTCGTCACTGATAAGTATCTGATAGAGAAGAATGCCGTCAGTCTAAGGATTATCGTAACAAGAAACAAGCTCTCACTCTTCCTTCAAGTTCCCACTCTTTCTCATGGCAATGGATTGCGAGGCTATATTTGATCAGAAGTTAAAACTACAAAAATGTTATGATACAACTGAATAAAACATAAAAAATATTTAAGATGACATGTTTTAAAAATTAAAAAAACCAGAGGAAGATAATTCAATGGAATCAATTTTTATTACTTTAATTTGAGAAAAGTTACAGTGTCAGAGTATATTTCTAGTCCCTTTTTGGTATTTCGTATAATACTTAATACTATATATGGTACATAATATGGCGTAAATAACATTCACAGCCCTAAAACAATATGTATGACGGAATATAGCCACCTCCTTGTTAACCACAGTAATATTTAAAACCTGATTTGTTATCTAATAGCTTCATTTTCATACCTCTTTTACTGTTGAGTCACAGAGAAGGCATAGTGTTCGTGGTAGTGAAGGGAGAACGAATCGTATTTTTATAGAATCCAAAGCATTTATCGAAACTAGCGCCAATATATAAGTCATTATATAAGTTTCACCAGTTAAGAATTCCAGTTAAATTGTTCACGTAAAAATATCAACAGATATGCTTTTCTTAAAGAGTTAACTTACTAAATGAGGTCTAGATAAATTATCTCTGAACTTATTTGATACCCACATAAGAGAAATAGTTAAGAACTTGCTCTTAAGAACCCCGGTAAACTTATAAACTTAACCACTCATGCCGATACACGCTTGCGTTATCTTTGCTGCATATACTGGAAAATTAAATTAGTTCAAGAAATGCTTTCTCAGCTTACATGAAAATACGGACGTACTAGCTGAAGTGTCCGTTGATTCTCAACGGTGAAAATAGAAGTCGGATTACATATAGTATACCTATTTGTACGTAAGAGAAAGTAACATCTCGCATCTTAGTTTAGTCCAATGGCACAGGTTATCGAAAATAAAAATTTTCAATCAAATCAAAATTCTTATGTTTCGAAGCCTAAATCTGCAATCAGCAATAATCTTTATGGCATTTCATTAAATTTATTCGTAAAATATGTCAAGCTTCCGAATTGATAGACTAAAAGTTACTCATTCGTCTCCATTAATTCATTATGGTGCTACGTATGTTTGTTGCCCCGGCGACTCATCACTACAAATAGTTCGCGACTGTAATAGTTAAAATCTCTGAAAAATTTCCTCTTCTTCATATCGTCAATTCCTGCCATTGTCTTGTCTTGTCATATTTTTTCACAGCCTCAGTATACGTTTGCTATCCCAAAACTACTCATATCCTTGGAAACTGCGCAAAAATGTCTATAAAGCGCAGCTGAAGACGTGATTGCCACGTCTTCAGTGTGATTGAAACACTTCTTCTTCTTTCACTTCTTCTTGTCTTCAGTGTCTATGATTTGAAAACATCTTTGTATGATTTCAAATGCATCCGAGGTTTCTTCTTCACATGCGTTCGTTCATTTTGAAGCTTAGAAGAATTGGGTTGCGTACATTGAACAGGAATGAGTATTAAATGCATTATTGTGTGTGGGAGTACCGTCACAAGTTGTGTTCGTGTGGTGTGAGTTGTGCTTTTGATATGGAGTTGTGTAATGAGGTAATCTATAGAAACTGTCAACTTTTTAAAACTCTTGAAAAGTGCTTGTTAAATCACTGGTGGCTTAACGTTCAACTACATTATTATATTTATTTTATATCTTGTGAGTTGTGTCTTTGTGTTCCTTATTGTTTCTATGTTTAACTTAGTATGCTTGCCATGGATCTACATACATCAATACACTCCAGTTCCTTATTAATATTGCCCAAAAATATTTTCTTTCCCTATCTCATGGAACACTTGATAACGAGTGCAGAAAATACTACAGATTAGAAATGATTATTGTGCAAATTGATTGTTTTGCGCGGCCAATCAATCTATTTGCACAATAATTGTTCAATAGAAAGTTCCTCGCTACCGTTCCTCACCACTCATACATCCCACCAATACATGTCCCCAACTGTGTCATCAATTATCTTCTTTCTAAAAGTTACTCTGTCATTATTTTCGATTCTTTAGTTTCACCTTCACCCGATTCCTTTACATCCTACTAGATTTTATCTTTTTATTACTGTTATTTAAGAAGTTATTCGCTTAGCAAAAAGTCATTTACTTGCCCAAAATCGCCGTTTTACAGTTTCTAACCCATTGTCCTCTATTTTTATATTTTTCGCGTGTTATATCCACACGAATCCTAGTACATAATCGTGAGAAGTAAATTGTTATTTTGTCACAATCCTTCAAATGGTTATTCATAGAGGTTATAAACCTATTCCCTTATCACTCTCTCTAGAATTACGAATGTGCCACTTTGAGGCCCTTAACTCGATTCCAATTTCTAGAAAGTGAGAATTTAGATTATCCTCCATTTCTGACTAACTTTAACAGTTGGACGAAAATCTATGAAACACTACGTTTATAAAAGTAAACGTTAATTTTCCAGCATTCTTCTAAGATATTTATCTCATCGGTCCCGACAATCCAGGTAAAGAAGCTGAGCATAAAATCACAAGAGAATCGTTTATTTAGCATATTTGTATTGATCTAGTTCATATAAAATATTTCTTAGTTAACTTAGCTTCACAAACGTTATGCACATTGAACAATTATTCCTAGGAAGTTGATTTATTATTACGTTATACAGACTATTACTTATTTATTGTTTTAGTTATAGTTCACTATTACAGACATATCGTTAACTAAATCTCTGCTAAAGATAACTGCTCGCGTAAAGGGAAAAAGAAAGCTTATACATTGATTTCTATTTTTGAATTTTTCTATGCGAGTTTGGATCTCGCATATTTGCTATTTTATAGGTAAAATGTAGAAAAACTTTGTCTCTAGACTGAGAAATTCCTTCAAAACATAATTAAATATTCCACATCAAGTTAAAATATCTAGTGACACAAGCAAACAGAATTGCTGGCTGCCTTAATGCCACAATCTGGAGAAACAAGCACATAAGGAAAGAAACAAAGGGCAGAATGTATAAGGCCGCAATGAGACCTATTTTAACATATGTAGGAGATTTATATATGTAGGAGAGACAAGACCAGATACTTCAAAAACCAGAAAGCTATTTGAAACCACGTAGATGAAAATTTTGCGGAGGATTGCAGACAAAACAATATTCGACAGAGAAAGGAGTGAGTCGATAAGAAGAGAGAGCGGTGTGGAAGATATTAATCAGTGGGTTCGTCGAAGGAAGGTGGAATGGAATGAACACACAAAAAAAAAACCCTGGTCGTGATGCAAATGTACGGGTACAAAATAATTTATACACAGAATAATTATCTGACGGGCTGAAGAAGAAGCTTAAAAGAAGACAAAACTTTCTCTATTCAAATGATTTACATGGAAAATGATTTGCTTCGAATTTGCTCTAAATCATTATCAAAATATAAACTGATGGGTTTTAGTTTTACATCCATTGATTAAGATAAAACTTGCTTAGAAAATGAATCTCCGACGGCTTATAAAAGCAGAAGAAAATTAATAAAACATGTAAAGTCCATTTGAATGCGACGTGAATTTTGGACGATTTCAGGTTGCAATATATATTGAGAAAGCAGATGCTCCAGCAAAAAATTATCCCAAGAGTGACACGAGAGTGCAAGGATCTTCATTGGTCAATGGCCCACTGTGATCTTCCAATTATTTTAGAATCTTCTTCTTGTTCTTAATCTTCCAAAGCACAAGTTTGACTAAGGAAGCCATTACTACATTTAACTGCAAAAGTAATGGAGAAGAAATGGTTAAAATTCTTCGCTCTTACAAAGAAAATTTACTTAGATACTCCACTCATCGAATCCATCTAAGACTGAATATGAAATTTCATCAGTTGCTGAATTTCAGCTGGTTATTACATCAACGAAGGATAGAATCATGCAGGCTGATGGTAAACCACGAAAGAAATTAAGAGAATGAAGTAAACGTGCTCAGGTTTTATATTATGCGGTTAAGTTAAAGACAACGTTAACTAAACTCTGTACTTTATAATCAAGCGTTATCATTTGTATAATATATCATGGTGCAATAAAAGTTGGTGCAAATGTGCCTTTCTTTGGTAAATTTGGCAAAGCCGTTACGAATACGTAAGTAGCGGTAATGTATAGTAAAGAATATACTCAGAAAATTTGGCAAACATCATCCTTAAGATTCCCTCATATTGTGTTATTTACATAAAAATAATAACCAAAGGTGATTTCGGGATATTAAAAAGGGTCTAGACGCTCTAAGCGGCAACTTCAAGTAACTTACATTTAAAACCAGAGTCAATACTTTTGATAAAAATAAAACTAAAAAAAATTTAGCACTGGCTGGTGAGGAATTGAAGATAACGTATTCATGGATTACTTAGGAATAGAGAAGCAATAAAAATGAATGGAGCAAAACGGAAGTGTCGTTTTGAAGGGCTAGGAAGCTATAAAATAAATCAAACGGAAGCTGAGGAAATCCGAAAAGAAAGTTAAAAGAAACTGCATGTGAATCGTAACTGATACTTCTCTCAGAACATGGAGGGATTATGGGATGAATTATGCTTATGGAATCAACATGAATTGGGATTGAAGAGGAACATTTGTAAATTTTAGAGGGAATTTGCTATTTTCATGTTAGTCACAAAAGTAAAACATGGACACTGAAATAATTACACCGAGAAAGATTACAATTACAGAGATATAAGAAAGGACTTAATATTTTATTTCGAGTGTTTACGGGGTCACATAAGGAACTGGGAAAGTAAAGCAGAGCTCTTAATGCGGCGCGTAGATAATAAGAAAGATAATCACATCAATGTCATCATCGTGGAAAAAGAATCTAAAGTAAATTAATACTGCTTTCTCAATCGAATGACTGAACGATAAGAGTTTTCCAGTAGAAGCTTGGTAACAGTTCCAATATCAGTGCTTAAGGGATTTATTAAAAATTTTAAGAAAATGGAAGAGAGGTAATTTTGGCAAGATCGGAAAGTAAGAGTATTTGATTCTGTTGTAGGATGAAGTACGGGCAATGGGGACTGCCCAGGGCCTTGGAGGACTTAGGTACCCATTGAGATGTTTCGGAACTCAACAAAATGTTGCATGAACATAAAAAGTCGAACCTAAATATTTAAGTATATTAAAATATATTATGACAATAGTGATAATGTACTAATAATGTAAAAATGAAAAAATAATTTGCATGCTTAATAATGCTTACAAGTAATATAATACAGCATCAAATACAATGTAATGTGATGCTCTTTTATTTTTTTAGTATATTTTGCAATTCATCATTTATTATCTTATGCTATTTGTTATGTATGTATACGAATTGTATGCAACTATGACGATGCCACTTTATACTAAATCAAATAGTTGCGCGTGAGTTATGAAATAACTTCAAAATTTTAAGAACAACTTTTCGATTTATTTCATTTCACTGTAAGATTTTAATGCCTATATATTTTAGTTTCAAAATAATTTCTTGCAACTATTCAGAGTATTTCTTGGTACTATCCCGAGAGTTTTAAATCTAATTTGAAAGCAAGATAGTATACATTTGTCTAAAGACTTAGACTTAGATTTGAGCTAATTTGATTAGCTGAATTTCA
>KZ308552.1:440388-483566 GCA_000376725.2 Ladona fulva
AGAATGTTTTGGAAGAAAAATAATAGGGAAGATGTGCCTACTGAAGATAAGATCAAGGCAAAGAATATATAGGAAAGAGATAAGATCCACATGTGCATATGATCATCCCCTGTAAGCCACCATTCGGCGTGTGGCAGGGGATGCATTTACCGTGACTTCACTTTCTTAATGTAATACTTTCGGGCGGAAAAAATGAATTCTTGAATCGACTAGTCCTATCGTCTATTTCTCTGATTTTTCTCTCAGTATCAGAAAGGCCTAAGGAAGACGCATGATATCATCGACATCTTCTAAGAATGCACCTTCTCTGAACTTGTGAAGTCTTCATTTAAATCCTGCTATTTTGGCCGATCCGACAATGAGCGTAAAATAAGGGAAATATATGCTAGGACTAGTCGTTTTAAGGACTCATTCTTTCCGTAGATGATACGCGATAACAATAGGTTAAAAAAATAGTTCCTTTATTAAATCCTTGGCGTTTTCTCCCCCTGCCACACGCCGAAAGGCGGCTTGTAGGGTATTGATGTAGATGTAGATGTAGAAATCTTCTAGAGATTCCCATCCTGCATCCTGAAGCATTTGAGTAACGCTCAATGATTTGTCGCAACAATTTTTTACGAAACGTATCGCCTTTCGCTGTACTTTTTCTAATCCTTGAATACAACACTTTTCTGCAGGATCACATACACTACACGCATTCTCAAGGCGAGGCCTAACCAACAGAACGTAAAATCGCTCACGGAATTTTCTTCGCTCCGACCGACTCAGGTCTGTCGAAGCCCATATTTCCCACGGATTTAGTACAAACGGGTTCTACATCTAAATCTATATGTACCCTGAAAGTCGCCTTTCGGCATGTGGCAACCACCAAGACTCTACTTCGGTCCTGCATTACTTTCACGTGTCTTAGGCGTAAAGAACGAATTCCTGAGACAAAGAGCTCTAGCATTTATTTCCCTTATTTCCTCGCATTATACGAAAGACCCATTAACAGTGAGGATGCATAATATCGGCTTCAGTCAGGCAGATATATCATACGACGGAAGCTTCCCATGCTATACGCCTTAAGATGCGGTATTTCTGTAGAATTAGTTCGAAAGCGCAACGTGCGTTTTCCGACGGAGCCATCCCTTCACACGAGAGCTATTCCGCTCTTTTCGAGGAGTGAGAATGGGTGGAAGCGAGGCGAGCAGTTGCCGTGAGCACGCTTTCGGCGTTCGTGTGCTGGCAGATTTAATTCGGAGGACCGGTTTGGCTGAGACGGAGCATTTGTTTTCCGAATGAACCCTTTGCCACAAAAGGACTCCCGAGGCAACCAAAAAAACTTATAAATATTAAATGCCTTCGCTTAGAGAGGATTATTAGGATATTCTTTCCTTTTTTACGATGTTATTAGGGAGCTAGGAAAAAAAACGACGGCATCCGTATACCTGTGCTCGGCGGTTGGTTTCTTTTCATCGCCTTTTGTCCGACACAACACGCAGTCTATGGATTGTTCTTTCATCAGCAGAATGAAAGCATAAATATGTTGCCCCTTGGAACGCAAGTATTTTGTAAAATGTAGTTAAAACAATGGTATTGTTGTGTTGTGGAAAATTTATGAAAATATAATCTTCACTAAGCATCGGCTCTCAGTAAAACCTATAGACGACTTCTGGATAGTCAAGTGGGTTGCGCATTCACCTTTGGTGGAAGCGGTCCCGGCTTCGATTCCAAGCGGGAGCTCACATGAGCGAAATGACCAAAGTAGTCTTAGTACTTATAACAATAATACCAATACCAATAGGGCCGATAGCTACATAAACCACGTAACACTATCGTTACATAAACCACACAAATTGGCCTTTCGATTTAAAGGAAAAATAGTCATTTCATCGGAAAACCGAAAAAGGCAATTACGAGCAACTCTTCGTCTAATCCATCGCATCGGCGCACGATGGGTGTGTTAACAGAACTTAGGAATTTTCATTGACTTAGATTAAATGGCATTTGTACTACTTTACAAACTATCAAAATTATTTACTAAACCAAAGATTCGAAGGAAGAGATGAGTGCATTAACTAAGCTGTCAGAAATATATGAAAAGTAGGAACTTCTTTGCCAAAAGATGCATTCATGAAACACAGCAAGAGAATATTTTCCAGAGGCTCGTAAAAAGGAAATGAGGTTTGAAAGGATTTTTTTTCGGTTAAAATTGTAAAAGGTAAGTCTTGGCTACAATGCAAAAAATGTTCAAGCGAGTGAAAGAACGCATAGCAGAATCACATAGTAAGAGGTAATACTCCTTCAGAAAAAAAATCAAGTTTATTGTAAACGTGGTGAAAAAGTCAACCTCTCCGATATATTTTAGGTTTTCTGCCCTAAAACTGTGGAAGGATGTCTAAACAAATAAGTAACATACATAGTTCGTATTTTCTACAACATTTACAAAACATTTATTTATTAATACCTACATTACACCTCAGATACACTACATATGGTATAAACTCTCGCATTTTCGTTTTTAGTGTACCTCAGGATGTTCGAAATCAGTCGTAATCCTTTGTAGAAAATATGAATATGATGTTTCTGATTTGTTTTAGAATGTAACTGGAGAATTTTGGGCCATCCACTCTCGCAAAATCATTACGTATTAAAAGGTGATATTATTCAGCCCTCTATTTGCATTCAGCTCAGCCGTCCAGGAAAATTAAAATCAAATAATATTTGTAGAATTTTCCTCAAGTTAAGTACGGAAAATATTATTTTAATGGTCCGATAATGTGGCGTAGTTGAATGTAAGGAAAATATTCACCTTTTTTCGATAAAGTTTAGAATAATTCCCGCTTTCCATTGCTAATATAAAGCAATTAAATTATTTTCTTTTCCTTCGCTTCATACTAGACAAGTTGTGCCGATAGACGATATATTTCTTCCTCGACTAATTATGATTGAAAATTGGCTATGTTTCTTTGTCCTTTTCATACCATTTCCATTTATTTCCACGATTCTTTATTCTTTCGTTTGAATTGTAGATTTCTAAATCGGTTTCAATTGCTTCATTTCTTATACCACCTACTTTTTAATCATTTGTTTACTCTTCTTATGTATTTCATTTCTTGATCTTGCTTTCTACATCGAAAATTAGTGAAATCTTCCGTTGACTCAATTTATTCACGCCTATTACTTAATAAGTTACACAGCTTATTATGCACATATTAATATTAAGGATCAACTTGTGAAGCATTTCAATGTCTAGGAAACCGCCAATGCTTTATTTTTCCACCGTGCTCTCTAAAAAATATAACTGTTAGGATGAAAGTTCCTCATACACGTACATCTTCCCGTCTACCGAAGCAATGAATTAGTGTAGTTTTATATCGATTTATGTTAAATCCTCTAATAAATCTGAAATCCCCACACTATAGTTGAGTTACAGAGTTAGTATCTATAGCCATGTATTTCTTGTTTAAGTTTCGGAAGAGAAACGAATAAGAAAAATGACTGACAGAAGCGGGACTCGAAACCGAGTCTTCCAATCGCCAGTCGGTTAATTTATGGATGGATTTGGCGGGACAACAATTGGAACATCTCAAACCTGTTTCAATTCTTTCATGTCCGATTCTCATTTAGAATTTACTTAGTTTTACAACTTCACATGAAAATGCACCTAAACCCTATTCATTAATTTTTAAGGCTGAAATTTAATGAATAGAAAATAATAATTATTTCAGCAAAAGCAACACGTCGCCACTAACTACCACTTTTTGTCAAAAATGAGACAATATTATTAAAAATGCAGTGTTTATAGTGTGAAATATAATACAGTGTTTATACTGTATACATACAGTTTGAAGTATTTATGTCTATCGAGTGGATTTCGCGAGGGAAAATATATAATTCTCGATTCGTCAAATTTTACTTCTTCTACAATAGCAACATTAGTCTAAAACAAAGATTTGAGTCCTTTAAAAAAATATATAAACTGAAAACTAAAGCTCGAATGTTCTATAATTTACTTTCCTTTTCAGAGGAAGAGGGACGTAAATCGATTATTTCATTTATTCTGCAATTAATGTTGACAACAAAGCTGTTCTTTTGTTCCTTCCTTCCCAAAAAGACCGGCGTAGTCTCTCTCAGTTACTTCCATAAAATTTTACAAGAAAATGTTTGTTAGATTTCGCATAGGTTATTGGAATCTTCTTCAAATTTTTTGAAACACTACATAACTTGGAAAAAAATGGAATTGAAATTGGGCATTACATAGTACATACAAAAATTTGCTGCAGTGTAAAAGCGGTAATTTTTTCCCAAATTTGAATACTTAACTTTCCATTCAATAACAGCAAAGCTATTATCATTAGAAATGAAAGCAGCGAATTGTAAATTACAGGCTCATCTCCGCTAATTGTACCTTAATACTGCTTTTTGTTCCTATACGAAATTAAGCCCCTGGATTATATGTAAGTCGGTATCTTTTTAAAAGAGAGGTTAGATTTATTGAGTTTAATCGTGCTTTAGAATTGCTGTACGTAAGAGCAAAAAATTAATAACTGTTATACTTATATTAATTGCCAATTTTAAGAACAATTTTCCTTGAAAGTGTAAGAGTGTAAAGTATAGTCAAAGAATATATCAGAGTATAGTCAAAGTGTAGATAGATTAAATTGGCGAGGTTAGGCCCATGTGTGTCTCTTCCGCGAAACCTCATATGTCGTTATTATAAATACAATGACCAATTAAAAAAAGGAAAGAGTAGGGTGTAGGAAAAATTCTAAACAGCTGAAGGTTGATTGAGAAAAACCACATTGGTAAAACACCCACTGAAGAGGGATGAAATAACCCCACAAAATCACAGTATATAAAAATATATTAAAGCAATTTCATGATAAATTACAGTCACTAAAAGATATTTAAATTTTAAGTGAAAAGGTGTATGAAAATGGGAGGAACCAAAACAAAGGAAAATCGTGAAGAACTTGGTCAGACAAATCAACCGAAGAACGCTTAACTTTATGTAAGTCCATGGCATTCTGAGTTTTTGTTGCGTTGTCCATAGGAATTTTTATACCTGGGAGTTAAAAGTGTGATTATTTTCAAAACTGCAGGTCAGATAGATGTACCGAGTTTTGATATATATATATATAGTAAATCAATTATGTTAAAATAAAGGAGTAATCACAAACAAAAACCAACTTCACTTCTATACTCGCGTATTGTCAAATACACCATACAATAGCACACCGTGTTTAAATCAACACTGTCCTTGAGTGCTCTGATTTCTGTATTTGATGATTTTTAGGGTTTGTTGTTAATGCACCCGATGTAGTATATGATATAATACATAAAATAGAATCGTCTAAAGCAAATTTTGTTTAAGGATAATGTAGCCAAAGAAATTAGAGTAAACTGCATGCTTACTGAATAATAATCCATGTGTAAAGAAAGAAGTCTTTCAGCTCGAATCAACTTATACAGAGGTATTTTATTTATCACCGTGATTATTTAACACGTGAGCACTCAGAAATGCGCACGTTTAAATGGTAGCAAAAATATCCTTATAATTTTTAGTACTGATGATAGTGATTCTAAAAAAACAATTATGAATGATTTTATCTTAGTGTTTGTTAAAGGCTATAATAGTAGGGTATTATCCAAAGATAAGAACGAAACCTAGTTTAATTTAATACTAAGTTATACAAGAATAACCAGAATAAAGGAGTAACTAGTCGAATAAAAACCTGCTGTGGAAATTACTAAGTATTCTTTCTTTCAATATGCGTATTAAGTTTCGAAATCTCAAGCTTGGACATATTAGTTTCAATCCTTAAGGTAGTTGATTGATTATAATGTTCCGCGTACAGTAGGAATATTTTACAACGTAGAGCAGAGGTGAACACATTCTTTTCTTCGGAAGGCCATAAGTACCTCTTAAGATACCAACAGATCGCACTTGAGTGGCGTATTGCACGCGTTAAAATAGTTTAACATCGAAATTGTGCGGAGTAAAACAAACTTAATCAATGAGTAAACCTATTAAGCAGAATATCTGTATTTTAATATGAATCGATGAAGTAAGAAAAGTTACAAATAATTATCTTAATGCAGATACGTGTCCCGAGAAGAGAAATCAGTATTGAACGTCGATTCTCCACTACAGAGGAAACTGTGTATTTCAAAGGATTTCCCCGTAATTCCATCTTCGATTCCCAAATCAAGTCTACGAGCTGTTTCTTTCAATATCTAAAGCAAAGAGTGGAAATATTTTAGGGAATTTGTTCGAATCGGATGAGATTCTCCGCAGAGGACAGCCTTTCCTTGGCTGGAATCGTGTTTGCATTGCAATGCAATTGCGCGCTCGCGATTACACTCCTTGGCGATGTATTTTGAAAGTGCGTCGAATCCAGTAAGCACAACAGATGGCGCTAATAACCCTTGTTTATACGTCCACAAATCAAAACACAGCGCCCGTTCCATCAACATTCCCAAATTGCCACGGGATTGGTTTGCTACTTACAGGGCGCAGATTTCAGAAATTATTATCTTGGAAGATGCACGGAAACTACTCGTGAAACGAAACTGTATCTCGGTAATCTACTTTGTGGAAAGTTATGCTAAGGAAATACATCAAGACGGAACAAATAAGTGGTAAATCAAAGGTGTGCTTACCTTCTATTCTTTGACAGTCTTTGCTCAAACTTACAGCTGCAAAAGCTATTTTAAAGTTTATTTTGATCGCCGTAAGACAGAGCTGTATGTATATTGTAAAAGCCTGGAATTGCTCTGGATATCGTAATAAATTATCGAATTTTTCGCAGCAAAATAGGTGTTTTTAAATTACTGATAGTCATTGAACGACTATACGATCTTTGAAAAAAAGAGGCGAACCTTTTTCTTTCAGAATAAAAAGAGATTTGGAAATTGAATAAATAAACAACTGCGAAATCACGCCCTCTCAAGGTAACTGTACACAGAGTTATAACTTCACAGAAATTTATGAAAATAGAGTTTCTCAGCATTAATACACCCATTCCTCAGACATACCCGATAGTTTCTGTAATTTGATGTCTAAATATTTAGGCAGAGAAGAGAGTATAATTTAAATAAATTATATCAAATATAGCAATTGATAATTCAATATGCGTTATGAGAGCTAATCATATGCTAAAAACATAAGAAAATCATACTCGTATATCTGAGGAAGAACGTAAAGGTAGAACAATTTTAGTTCCCTCTGAAAATACCTCTTTTTAATAGAAATCGAGTAAAAATGAAATCAAAATCATAAGAAGATAATACTTCCACAGCAACGGGAAATAATTCTCGCCAATTTAGTTTATATTGGCATTGGTGTTTTGAGAAGTTATAGTTTGATTCAATTAATCGCATACCGAGGAAATGGGACTTGGAAAAACAAAAGAAAGATTCTTGCTACCGTTGAGAATAGGGTTAAAAGTAATAGAAATTGAAATGGCCGAAAATATTTGTCTTTGAGTTAAATGACACCACCTCAAATATCACTTACCTTGAAAAATTGCTGGAAAAGATAAAGCAAAGTAAGCCCGTGATTTCAAATTTCTGGTAATTTACCTTATACTTCAGAATTATTTCGACAGAATTATTTCAGCAACTGCAGGGTTTAAAATAAAACTTCATATTATGTGGTAAAAGTTAGAGAGGTATGCATACTTGTAGAGAATTTCATTTAATCCTTCTTGATATTTCAAATAGAAGTAGACTATGCCCATAATTACATTGGTTTACGTAGAATATCCTGTCTGTGGTGATTTCCCATTTCAGAGAATTGAAGCAAAACTGATTCATCAGATAATATTAAGGAAGAGAAAAGGTGAAATTATTAGGGGAGCGCATTATGGTGAACTGACAAAGTCGAACTATCAAAAAGGAAAACTTTACAAAATTAGCCGCATATAAGGTCAACGGATATGGGATAAAGATAGAAGGTTACTGATGAATAATAAGGAAGGATATTATGTATTATTTCTAAGACCAAGGAGAAATAGCAGAGGAAACGATATTAAAAGCTTAGATACAGCAAGAACAGAAATCGGTCCTCAGAAGGAATTTGAAATTGCGTTTAATAAACTAAACGTTGGAAAGGCGATGGGAGTGGACGGCATACCTAATGAGCAAATACAAACTCTTGGAAATAGGATAAAAAAATGATATCCCAAGATAGTATGTGACTCCTACGAAAATGGGTATTTTAAAAAGTAAAATTGCTATGTTATCAAAGACAGGGAAAATAACAGAATGTGCAAATTACAGAATATTATCAGTTTTGTCACATGCTTCCAAGATACTTTAAATATGCTTAAGAATAGAATCAAAAAGAGAGTTGCGGCTTTGGTTGGAGAAGATCAGTTTGATTTCCAAAAAGGAAAAGGAACTAAAGAAGCAATTCTGGCTCTTTGCATGGTTCTCGTGAGACGGCTAGAAATGAACAGGAAAGTATGCCTATATTTCAATGGCATAGAAAAAGCATTAGTTAAAGTAAACTGGAGTATTTAGTTTGAAAATATGAGAAGAGCTGGAATTGACTGCAAATTTATTTTACTTAAACTCTATCACCAAATGAATTATAATGCCAGAAATTGAATTTAAGAAAGAAGCAAAGATTAAAAGAAACATAAGGCAAGGATATTCTCTTTCACCTCATCTGTTCAACTTTTAAGAAATAGTGACCACGAAAGAAAGGACCGAATGTGTAAATATGAAACTAAGAAGGATAAATTGCATTAGGCTTGCAGATGATATTGTCATATTAGTAGAATCAGCTAGAAAATTGATAGAATACTTTAAATTTTGTCCATGAGAATGGGAAAATTAAATTCGAATCGAAATAAAATAAAGGCTATAATAGTAGGGTATTATCCAAAGATAAGAACGAAACCTAGTTTAATTTAATACTAAGTTATACAAGAATAACCAGAATAAAGGAGTTCTTTTATCTTGGGAGCATAATTTACAGTGATAACAGATTTTTCTCGCAATTGAAAATACTTAGTTATGAGAAATAAAATTTATGGAAGTAAAAGAATTTTACAGATATAAATAGATTTTTTTTTCTCTGCAAGAACCTTTATTTGGAGCATAATATTGCATGAGACTTGGTTTGTAGAATATTTAGAGAAGTCTAGGCTTTAAACTATGGAAAAGTAGCGTTGGAGACGGATAACAAGAAAATACTGAGTTGTAGGGATGAGAAATATGAGATTTCAATGGAGGTAAAGGAGGAAAGAAAGAAAGTGAATGAAAATTAAAGTTGTTCCACTTACTCTGGGGTACAAAAAAGTTATAAGGAATTTAATGGAAAGGAAAGAAGGGAAAGGAAAGAAGGAAGGCATAGGAAGAAATTCCTAGATGACAGAAAAGATGGTAATGAAAGGCGGGTAATGAGAACCTACCTGGAAATAAAAATAGCAGTGTTGCTAAAAGATCGACGTGGTTGCAACAACAGGGCCTTTGGAAGATGACGATAATTAAGGTCGTAGGTGGAGAAATCTAAGGCACGCGTGAAAAATTTCTGGTATGAGAAACTTAATCCTTGCAATATTTTCTTCCCTTGGAATATTGCACCTCCGTGCTAATTGAATGTTGAATTCGATGAGGAACAATTGTGTCGCCTATAACACATCTGAAACCAATTATTGATGTAATAATGACTAGCAATCCCTATATTTTATCAAACATGGCACTTTTTCGATAAAAGGTTCGCCAACTTCCAACTAGGATATTTATACTTCAGTTTGAATGCTAATGATATCCAAGATATAATGTTAGATTCCGAATGATTTATTTTTGGTTTATATACTTCCAAGGAGAGTTACAGCTTTTCTTTCTGAATCATTAATTTTTGATACTTTCACAAATCGCTGTTTCTGCAGATAGATTGTTTGTTACTTATTTCTGTCCACTTTTCTTTCTCCAATTCCTCTTCCTACAGTCCTTCTTCCACTATTCATTGTCGTCCGTCATTATGCTTACCTATCATCTAAAATACGTTTATGACCTTTCTTTAAATGTGACAATAGCTCAACGTCTGATTTAAGAAAGTGGATTTTCATGCGGGCAAGATGTATATCTTTCTGTCGAAAGTATAAATATAAATTGAAATAATGTATAGGTATACACAAAAGAAATTAATAAAATATTTTGAAGAAGTTCAGCCAAGACTACGTAAAAATTTAATGTAGGGCTTGAAACTGTATCGTATTACCATTTATCGGATTCAAAGGAAACTACCTCCAATGTAATTACCCTTTTAAATTCTCAAAAGGGCTGGACTATTGAATTCTATTCCTAAATAAATTGAGGTGCTTCTTTGAAATTGTAACCGGAGGTTTTCCACTAGAATCGCCGCGTTTGAAGAAAATGCCTGGTAATCAAAGTCTTTATTTACTGTGTTTTGCTGTTGGAAATTTCCGAGAAGATTATGTTCAAATGTAAACTGATAGCTATGAATTAAATGAAGGCGACAATGACATCAGTCGCTTTGTAGGGAGCTGTAGTGGAAAGTTGTCAGTAACGCGAAGCGTCATTCATCCAAAGAAAGAAAATAACAAATTTAAATGTATTTTATTTTGATTTAAATTTCAATGTATTTTTATGTGAATATAGGAAACGGATTAGGGTGATCTAGCGCAAGATAGTGCGCACCCAGAAAATATCCCAAGGAAGAATGGACTTTAAAAATGTCTGACAGGACCGGGAATAATTCCCGGTCCCGTCAGACTTTTTTCAAGTCCACTCTTCCTTAGGATTTATGTGAACATATCGTATAATACGTAATAAATCTTATTAAACCGATATCTTACACTTTTTTCGATAATCTGAAGGTTTGAATCATACTTTCAGGAATCGAAAACGACAGATAGTCTAACTTGGTTGGTTACGCTGTGGTCATATAATTTATAATTAGCAGAATGCAATAAAAGGCTGCCGATCTTCCGACAATCCATCGCCATTATATACCACCAAAACACTCAGGAATCTCTTCAGGTTATCAGAGCAATTAGAAAACTTGCTTCAAAAGTAATTTAAGAGCATTCCAAAATATAATATACTTTATATGTATATATGAAACATTATAGTCGATGTGTTATATCTTCTAAAAAATACAGATAATACAGTACCTTTTGTCATAATTAAAATCTAATTTTCTTTTAATTCAAAGCGATATCTGAGCCACTGTCTGTATGCAAGTAGAGATATTTGGATAAACCAGAATGGAAATCATAAATTGGGATTGACCAGCTAATGCCGAAGAAAATATCACTATGCTATACTTCATTCATAAAAATAACTATCATCAAAACCATTTATATTATGAATATATGCATATACATTATGATAGAAAACGAAATGTGGGAGCTCCCGGATAGCCAAGTGGGCAAAGCGTTCGACTTCGGTGAAAGCGGTCCCGGGTTCGATTCCCGGTGGGAGACCATGTGAGAAATGACCTAAGATGTCGAAGCACTTTTAACAATACTACTACAATAAAATGTGCTGTACACCCTGAAAACTCTGAAAACTAAGTGCTTACGAAATTGAAAAAAATGCGTTTCATTTATAAATTTCAGAATTAAAAAAAATCTGTTTCAAATTGTTGGCATGTTATCAAGTATATTATCCGTAAGAACCGCTATGGAAAACCAAATTAATATTTAGAGCCTATGAGTACATTTCTTAAAATATATGAATTCACAAGATGTAGGCTATGAAGATACAAATCACCAGTGATGGAACTTTAAATACAATAAACGACAGAAAATTTTCTGCCATGAGTGAGACTAGTTTTTAAATTTGTTAGATTACAGAGGATAAGAGATTGGAATTCATCACTTATTTCTGCCGTATTATACTTTACGCTATCCAGGTTGTTCCGAAGAGTTACAATGGAAACGATATTAAAATCAATACTAATGAAGAGGTTTCGACAAAGATGAAACTCCTTCAGGACAGAAGTGATTTAAAAAAGTCCTCTATCCCGAAGAAGGCAGCTACAAAGGAATAACAAGTGTGAAAAATAGCGACACGACTGGGACCCGAACCCAGGTCTCCCACTTTCCGGGCAGGTATTCTAACCACTGAACTACCGTGCCGCGTCTCTCTCACACTGTTAAGGGAATGCTTTGTGAGCAAGACTGGCAGTCTCCACATAGTGGCACAACCTGCCGTCCGAGGTCCTCACTGAGGCAGCCGGCTCACAAAGCGGTGTTATGAGGTTATTTCCCCCCAGGAAATCACAAGGATTAAAGGAAAGGAAGGTGTCTTTGTAGATTGAAAACCTACGGAAAATCCCAAAGGAATAACAAGTGTGAAAAATAGTGTCCCAGTCGTGTCGCTATTTTTCACACTTGTTATTCCTTTGGGATTTTCCGTAGGTTTTCAATCTACAAAGACACCTTCCTTTCCTTTAAGGCAGCTACAGTTGGCGAAATGTCTTCAACAACAACGTATTCCCGAAAACCATCGCATCATGGAATCTTCATGCTGTGAAAGCCTTCATGCCAAATGTCATTTTTAACTTCCGTCAAGTATGTTTTTCCTCGATCCATCCAATAACTAATTAACAGTAATAAACAAGTGGCCCTCTCTTCCACCTAACCTTACGTATGAATTAAGAATTGTGTGCAACACAGAGAAGTCGAAATAAAAACATCTGCCCAAAATGTCTTCAAAGGGATATTCTTATAAAATTTGGCTGTGAAACGTGAGAAAATAAATTACTAATTTATATTGAGACTTCATTGCCAACATACGAGCTATTACAGGATGACTATTGTTATTTATCATCCAAGAAAAGGACACAAACTAGACAATCGATACCTGACTCTCGGGATAAGTTAATATCTACGTCAGATCCCCCGAAAGTTACAGAACCAGAAGTTAAAAAGAGAAAAACACTCTCTTGACAAAGGTAGCGTAATTATATAAAAGCATATTCCGTTGATTGCCTAATCTTACCAAGAATAAAGAAGTAAGAATTACATACCATGAGTAAAATGGAGTTTGAAGATCCTTAATTGCTGTAGAGATGAGCTTGTCTCCCAAGATGTTATATTTTAAAAAATTAATAGAACTTTCTTTTAAGTGGATATTAGTTGAGAATAACCATTGAGTATTCTTTTACATATTTACCTTTGTTAGAACGACTGCTAAGACTGATAGCCATACATTCCAAATATACGCATGTCTAGAGCTGTTTTAGCATAAAATAATATGTTAAAGCGTGATTTCGTGGAACTAATCACACATTTCAAAAGAAAGAACAACATAACTTCCACAACATATTGTTTTCGTCAAGGATTTAACAAACATATTCAATAAAAACCTGCAGAGAAAATTACGAATTATTCTTTCGTTTAAGACGACTGTTTTAGCACTTAATACTATAATAACATTTTAATTAACTTGTCACAGCGATCAATTCTTATTTTACTGAGAAATTATGAAAAATAAAATTATTTTCCATACTTGTAACAGTGACCTGTTTCTTTCTCAGAGTAAATTTTACGCAAATGTAAGTAATTTTAGTTTACTTTGCTGATTTCACTGACTGATAGTTGATTCACGGTTCCTCGAACTTAATTCTTATCAAACCAAATTCTTATGGTGAAACAGTGAAACTATATAATATATGTTTTAAATATTGTCACTGAACGCTATGTCCTGTTTTAAATTATTTACATAGCACCTGCAAAAAAACTTCTTTTTCTGGTTAACGAACTTCCCGTTCATTTATCTTGTCACCAGTAGTATAGGATTAGACAATATTCGTATTCTGCTGAACATTAGAATAAAAAATATATATATTTAGGAAAATAGTTGCGAGAAATACTTACATAAAATTAAATCGATAAAGAAAACAAGAAAAGTTAATGTTTCGTAAGATTGTTTCTGATAAAAATAGAGGAAGTTAATGAAATCGCCCAGCCTAGGTCCCTGAGATACAGTTTCAGTAACTTATTTGAAAACTTTAATTCTTAGAAGGTAGATTTTATACTCTTATAGTATGTAGACTTAGTACTCTCCATGGAATAGTATTATAAAGTAATAGAAGAATATTCTGAGTAAAGTACTAAGTTGTTTTAAGTCTTTAGTATAGCTCCCTTCCACAAGGTTGAGCTTGGACACATTACATTTATAAACAATAATAATCCAAACTACCAGCGAAATTTTCTCGGCAAAATCAGAGATCTTGATTTTTTTCTGACCGGTATTTTCGTTTCCTTACTTAATTTATCTTCTTTTTATAGATTGCTTATTTTTTTCTATTTCTCATACCTACTGTAAGATGTTAATGGTAATTTAAGGATTTGACTCTGCAGCAGTTTTGTCGTTGCCTTTCATGTTTTTTCCCGCACTTCTAATTTAGTCTATCCTCCGAACACATTCCCCATCTTTTGTGTCCCCTTTCGCCGAATATAACCAAGGAAAGCCTGCAAGGCAAAACCAGAATTTTGATGCAAATCGGACCGCTTTACCTCACTCTTGGCATTGTTGTATTCCCGAGAAGAGGGCCCTTTTGTGGCCCGCCCCCAGTGGTTAGAAGTAGAAATTTTACGAGATGCTTATAATTCAGGGGCTCAATGATAAAGCAACTGAATTCTAATGCTTTCCTTGGAAATGTATGCGTAGAGTAACAGGTAGAAGTGGCAGGTGTCTTTGAATGGGGGAGCCTATGAATAGATAGGGGAGTTCAGAAGGGGGAATAGGCGAAAGGACGCGTGCACGCATGGTCTCGTGACCACAGTGCTGTGAGGGAACGCGGCTCGAAGCCACTTTTACGGCTATCGTGCACATCTGCACTAACTCCGTAGGATATTCGAAGGATACGGGCGAATTCTAACGAAGTGAGTGTATTTACTTCCAAGGATCCATCGACGTATTCTCGATAAGGAAGTTTAATGAATTACATTCAGCGTGTTTAGTTACTGACATTTATAGGGAATTGCTATAATCGAAATCTAGCCTTTAGAAATGCTAATGAAAATGGAGGGAATAATTTATAAAGTTTTAGTACTTTCTTTCTTTCTAAAACCCCTTTTTCTGACTCAAATTTGGAACCTCAATATCTTCCTACAGTTCCAATATATTTTCTTACACTTGAGTCTCTTCTCTAGTCGCTATAAAGTACTTTTTTATATAAGCGTTTACACATCCTATCTATACAAAGTAGAGTACTACAGATAAGTAGAGAACTTTAAACTATTGAGCTATTAAAAAAGTCCTGAAATCTTTATTCATTATTCATACTGCAGAATATTTTTATGGAAACTATTAAGCAATATTATGCCCATTTATTATGAAAATCTTTCCAACATACTTAGACGATGTATCAGATGTAATAATTCATTATTTCTTTTGATGTTACAGCTGTGCTGTGATTTGCTATTTCAAATAAATTTGTATGTGCACAAATTACTAATTCTCCGTCGTAAAAACAGGAGAGTGGATTTTTTTTTCCTTTTAACCGGTTTTCATAAGGCTATTTTTAGCGAATTTCATTGTTCGCAAAGCATGTTTTTATTTTAAACATTGATTGTAATGCAGTGGCTATCACTCTTCTTATTGTTCCTCAAAATATTGTTATCAATAAGTATGGAATTTTAAACATTTTAATCTGCTTCTTTGGAAGATTGTACATGTTTTGTTCAACTTGATTAAGCCTGAGCTTTCATTCTCAAACTTTCCGTCATAGCATTAATCTTTGAACTGTGATACCATTTCGCTAAAAGTGCCTTTTCATTGGAAACAGCAGCACCATATATTTGCCGAATACAGAGTTCAAGAAATGCACGACTCTTTTACTTGTTAGAAAAACAATGTTTTATTTATAATCAGTTGAAGAAGCTGTAACTGAGTGGAACTCCATAACGGTGAGGTTAAATGAAAAATGATTCAAGGAAAACGGTGAAGGTAACTTTGTACGTTAAGGCGTGCACCTTGGAAATATCCCAAGGAAAAACAGACAGGGAAAAAGCCTGACAGGACCAGGACTGGCTCTGTCAGACATTTTTCACGTTCGTTGGCAAGAAAAATTATGTGTCACCTTCATAAGGAGTGTATTCTGCAACCGGTTTTGACTAAGTTCCAGTTGTCATTAGGCTTGTAATGCCTGGAAAATACGTACGATCGAGACATAGTTTTTCTTTCCTTCTCAATGTCATATATTTTCGAATGACTCTGAAAATCCCACTATTCCCAACATTAATCGTAATCTTTTACTTTGGCATCACAGAATGTCTCCCCTTTTCCTAGATATAGTTACAGAATGATGCAAATACTGCATTTTCAATAAAACATTTAGCGGAAGTTATCGTTCTCTCTCTCCGTTTCTTCTTGTGTTTCATGACTTTTAGGTTATCTCAGCTCATAATTGCTCATATTTTCTGGCTTATATTCCTGGAATGGAATATTTCACACTACGTTACGCGTGACTTGAAACGCACGGCGATAATTAGTCGTACGCTTTCGAGGGCACAATTAGAAAGATTCAAAGACAACTTCCGAAGCCTCCGAATGCAGACGATGTCTGGTAAAACGGGTATTAAGCTATATTGTTTATAATGGCTAATTTTAAATCTGGTTCCTCTACTTATTTTGGGCTTCTACGGGCGAATGACGGAATCCCTCCCTTGGGGAGTGGTGGACATCCTCGCCCATGCCGAAATCAAACCCGGGGCCGCAGCGTCGATAGCCTATCGTGCTAACTTTTCCGTTAGTAACTTTCACATTCTAGTAAAGTAGTGTACGGACATGAAAAATATAGTTTACTAAAGGACATTCGAAGCTTAGTATATGCACCAATATACCTTCGCATCTTCGCCCATTTCTTAATCTCTATTTTCGGGTCTATTTATTATTATTACTATTATTATTATTTTACTCTTACGGCAAAGTTAAGCCAAAATAGCCTCTCATTCGCCTAACCTCTGACGATTTTATACAATAATAAAATTACACCTGTAACAAAAAAACAATTGTTTACAGTTAACTTAAATATAGAAGAATAAATCAATACATCTAAACAGTCCGGCAAACAAAGATACAAGGAAAATTTGTACAGGCTATTAAGTCAAAATGACTTACTTATCATTTTATTTTAATCTATGATTTTTAATTTTAATACCTATTTGTAGATATTTTGTGGTTGATTTAAATTCTACAACAATAACTAATGAAAGTTCATAAAATTTAAGTTACATTTGCGCCTGCATAAACCTGCGCATAAAGTAATTGTCTGAAAATAAAGTTCAATTAAAAATATTTCAAAAGTTTGAAAAAAATGTACGCTGGGATAGAGTCAGCTGAGGGATATCAAAATTTATCAGTTCCTTTAAAACAGAACGCAGTTTCCTTTATGTTATATAGTTATTGCTTTATGTTCAAGAAACCCATTAGAAAAATTCCGCAAAATCACAATATTTTTATTTTACAAAATTTTGAACCGGAGCTTAAGAAGTTACTGCAAAAATGATAACATTCTCTTGGCCTTTCATGGTTTCCATCCACGATGGTTGTTGTTATTACCTTTTGCCCACTTTCCAGTAGGCGGTGGGTTTACCAGGGAAAACCATGCAAAGATCAAATGAACTCCATGGAAATCTGCAAACGACCATAGATAATATAACACCAACATTTTTTTTAATGTCCTATTTCGAGCATGGCAAATGTCGAATTTTCATCCAAACTATTTCATAACAATCTTAATGTTGCATCCTTATGTGGAGAGTCCTTAGAGTGGATATTAATTTCAAAGTTCACTGAAGCTGATTCCTCTAAACAAACGTAAAGTTTTAGAGTTTTGAGACATTCAAAATAAGAGCACATTTTTGCACCAATTTTCAAGTGTGCATTTTAATGTAGGATAATCTAGCTATAAACCTGTTGATGTCAGTGTTTTGAGTAATGCGCACAATACATACCGTACAAAGTGAGCGATATATAATGCTGATATCTTACAATATATCCTGTCAGTCATATGTTGAGAGTTAGAAGCAGTATAACTCTTAAGCATCATAAATTGGCGATGTCTTATATATTTATCACTAAATGAATGATAAACTTTTATGAAATTCCTAATCAGCCAAAGATTAAGGAACAATTAAGACTTAATGATCTTAAGTTTGTTTCCTTGGGAAATATTTGTTCGCCGAATTAACTTCGAATTATGATGCTCAACGAAAGGAGAGAGGGACAGCTGAAATTAATAGCATGTTTTGTTTTATATTTAAAAATTTGTTGCAGGAGTATCGCTGTGTCATCTAGCAGAGACTCCTTTGTGAATTTTTACCTTTAATTTATTTTGTATCATAGTTCATTTTAGGAACAAAATTTACAAAAATTGAGTATTTACAGTATTACCGGTTCCTCAATTCAATATGTAAAACACTACAGTTAGCGCTAACTCGGGTGATATTTATTAACATTCTTAACACGGAAAGATTAAGATTAGTAGAATTTCTCACAATTTTCATCCAAAATTTAAACGACCTTCAAAATCATCTTTATTCATCTCTACAGAGGAGAAACTGGTTTTTAATTTTCTCACTGGGTAACTATTATGAAAAATTATTATATATTAATAATATTACTTGTCGAAATTCTTTTACTGTGATGAACATTTATTGTTATTTTATTGGAGCGGAGTCTAATTCTGAGTACTAAATTAAAAAGTGCTAAGTGCTCCTATGGGAGGAGAACATTTTCCCGATTCCTCGAAAAAGTATTTTCTCAACATGAAAAACACGGAGGAAAATACACTGCGGTTACTGACATTACTTATTCAGAAATGTATGTACGATACTCTTACGAAAGTCACAGAAAATATAATAACGAACATTTTTAATCAATTGTGGTTCCTCTGAATTCATGCGATAAGGATATGCAGCCCGTATGTAACAAGTTACCTTCAGAAGTTATATAAATAGGTTGATTTGGACGACTTAATCTCTAAACTGGCTTCCTTGATAAACGAAAGTATCGGAATGGGTTAAGAATCGGCATAGAATGTGTTTGATAAGAAATTAAGATGAAGGTGATCAGTTGCAGAAATCAGTCGTGTTCTAAATAAAATTATAAATGAAGTACCGGCTCATCCTATTAATTCCATCCACAGAATAAGGTATTCCTCTATGGATTTTAGCGAATATTAATTTAGATAATTAAGTTGAAAGGTAGCATTACTAAAATAAATTTTTACCCAGAGATATTTTAGTAGCAGATATCCAAGATATTCCATCGCCTCTTCACTACTTCATAATTGAGAACTTTAACACATCAACCGTTCCCCAAAATTAAGCCAAGCCTTGGTTTTGGTCAATAGTATTTATCTTCCTCCATTCCTTCCTATACTTTCTTTATCAAACTAACGTGCTTATGATACTCAGGCTACGATTTCCCACAGAATGTCAATATAAACTGAAAACAAAATGCCTCTCTACTTTTACGAGTACATCTCTAATTTTACATGCATTTATTGGAAATACATTTGAGTCTTTTTCCTTAACACTTAATATTTAGATATTACTCAGCTTTCGAGAAATGTGCATAACAATATTGAAATCTATTGTACGATGACATTTTTTCTCCAAATTATTCCAGATTCTATGATTTGTATCGTTTGAGTTAACCGGTACAATAGTCGTAAAATGAAAAGTTAAGGTCTTTTTAATCATCAGAGTTTCTTGCCATTTCAAAACTACATGCTCTACTATGTACCTAATGTTACAGTTATACCAAAACAAATGCAAGATATATGTAAGATATGTGTTCGTAAACAATTACCAAAATCCTAGTTATTCAAAGGTCAATATTATAATTTAACTGCGTTTAGTTAGTAGCAGTTTAAGTTCCACGGATTTCTATTCCATTAGGATTCGGAAAGAAAATGTGAAGCATGGTATTTACCTAGATCCGTTTGATAAATAAAAAATTATAGAAGTACTTACGGTAGTGATTCAGAAGAATATCTGGTCGTTGGGATAATTGGGATTGTGATGTGTAATTTTGAATCCTGAAGTACTTCGCTAGTATGTATTTCCAATTGTGTATTGAGACGATCAGTGTAAATATGAAGTGATAACGGAGGCATACTCGAATAGTTTTCTTTTAAAACTAGAGTAGGAAAAATAACTCTTATCCTCATAGGTGTCCTTAAAAATTAAGTATTATATCTCGAATAAGAAGGAACGGCGTAAAAATTATTTTAAAAAGAGCCACAACGCAATCCCCATCATCAACCACAGGAAGAAATCTCAGGATAATGGGGCGTATCAATTTAAGCCAAACTGAGAAAATAATGTACTTATGTTATAAATAATAGACAATGATAGTGATAGAGATTTAGATTTTAATAAAACATTATATAATCTGGTGGATTCCGTTACTTAGTTGTTTTCTATGTTTCTGTTCTTATTTTATGCTTGCTGTGACATTCCCTCTTTACTCCTGATGAGGCTCTATTTGGAAGTCGAAATACGTATTGTGTTCCATCAGCCGCTTTTTGATGTTTTTGCTTCTTCGATGTCTGCTATTTTACTTTGTTGAATAGACACCAATGATAAATAAAGGCTCCTATGTAAATTACAGTAATGATTGATGATTTCTTTGGAAGTTCGGAGCTTTGTCTTTTAGATAAAATTGCAACGATTCGCCGGTGTTTCTGCCAACTTCTTCAGGCGAAGTTAACGCCCCTTCCTCCGTCACTGTGTTTACACCTAGGTATTCGTAGTTTTGTGAAGGTGCTTTGACACGGTGGTATGAAGGAGCACATTTTAAGTCCCTCACCGGTAATCAAACCTCGGACCGCTCTCTCTAAATCACGATACAATACAATCACGTTACCCAATTGGTTATTCGAAGATTTTGTGTACTTCGTTCCCTTTCATTTAATGCATTATAATATTATAAATAATTTTAAAATAAAATAAATTTTTCCAAAAGGAAACTTTAATTTTCGTAAAACAGAAAATCAATTTATCTAAGGTGATGAGGCTTCATTCGCCACGAAAGCGTAGAGAACAGGTTCTTATGTATTTGAGATTTCGAGCTATGAAAGCATCGAAGGAAAAAACCGTGGTAAAATTATTTATTTCTTAAGAAATTCATTGAAAAATTAATAATTAACCTTCCAGTTAAAATCTGGCTTATTTACTACGAAAATTAAAAATATATCCTATGAGACTTTCTTTGGTGTCATATGAACAATCCGTATTAGAATCTCGAAATATTGTATCCATGAATAGTTCAGAGTTAACGTAACCATGTTCTCGAAGAGGCAGAAGGTATGAGATGATGGAATTTCATAAAATATATCAATCATGTTACAACAGCAGTGCAAGAATAACAAGTTGGCCATACATCTTTACATTTCATTGAGTGAGGGATGCCTCCAAAGTAAAAACGTTACTGAAAAAACATGCATTCGAAATATAACATCAATTAAGGATCGCGTGAAGTGGCTCATATATTGGACCCTGAAATCAAAACACATATCAAAAACAGAATATAATGTCTTAAGAATGAGAATATTTATATGTTAATTTATACCAAGAGAAATTATGATTACGTAAGGAACGGAATACAATTATATTTTTTAATATTGATTTCAGACATTAAGAGGAAAATGACTAGAATGACATCACTGTAATAAGTTGCATGTTCACCCTCTAAGTGCAAATGATCAATATTGTTGTAGGGGGCAAATAAATTATTCTTCTAAAGTTGTACCAACGATGAAAAATGAACTATAGAAGAATGTGCTTCACAGCTTCGATGCTTGGCTATATTACAATTGCAAAAGTGAAAATAATTTAACATTCCAAGGTGTAAAACTGTTGCTCGTAAATATCTGAAATTACTGTCCTCGCGCATTCCTATGCTTTGATGTAAGGAAAATTATTGCAAATTAAAGTAGAATGTCTGCTTCTGATTGCCAATTTTGTAAATGACAGAATCTTCGAGATCGTACCGTGTCGAATGATTTCATGGTTTTACGTGACACATAATATGGGAGACAGATGTATTATTACATTGTTTTGCTATAGCTAGGAGCTATTTTTACATTAATAATGTATTTTATAACATGAAAAACCATATAATGTAATAGTATATTCAGTAGCTAGATGATAGGTCTTCTAAAGTAAAAAAAACACGTTACATTATTCTAATTAACAAAGTATATTTCACAGAATGATTGTATAGCATATTATTGAAATAATAGTAAAATAGTTATAAGTTGACACTGGAATTAATCAATCTGTAACGCATGTAATAATAATAACAATAACGTCGAATACATGAAATGGTAGCGTTCTGTGAAATAGTATGATAACTAACACACTATCTCTATAAAAGGATTGCTTGGAAAATTTTTTCAGCAAAATTGAACGTCTAAAAGGAATCACTCTTTCTTTAGCTTATAATATAGTAGCGGAAAATTTTTTTTAACCTATTTATCTTTCCGAATAAACAATATATTATGTGAGTATGTAAGGTCTATAGTATTGGGTGAATTCTCATATCTTGCAGTGTGGTAATAAATGTTTTAAATAAAATTAAATAAATATTGCAGTAAATAAGTTGGGTTGTAGAACGACCAATTTTACTAGAATTAAATTTGTGTGAGGAAACAAAGATTGGAAATATCGGAGAAATTTGCTAGGCCTTCTCAGCTACTAACTATTAGATTTGTTCAAAGATTGTGTATCTCTTTATGATATATTAGAGTATTTGGAAGCGATATTTGGGCAATTCGTTTATTAAATCGCATTTAAAATACCAACTGCAGTATATTGCGTTGAATGCTGAGCTTTTCCCACTCTGTGATACACAATTAAAATAAAATTTTAAGCTAGGTGCGTACTTTGTTTTCTAAATTTTAAAAGAATCTCGATGAATTTTATGTTATTCTTCCTTTGTAGACACTAGGACTAAATTTTTCTAGAAATAAAATTTTCAAAACAATTTAGAATTTGAATTGAGGTAAACCTTGATTCATAACTAGCTCTGCTATAATAATTCCTACCAAAACACAAAACAAAAAATGGAAGAAATGTAGAGATATTTATAATGCTTGTTCACTTGCTTAATTGGATATTAGATAATTTTGCAAGCAAGCTATGATGTTATGAATAAGACCCCATGTTTAGATGTAAAAATCAGCAAAAGAGTAATGTGGATCGTAAGGTAGTTAAGGGTCTGATACACATTTATTTCATTTGTCTGATCATTACTTTCATTTGATTTGATCTTTTGTAGAATACATGCGGATAATTCCATTGCAATTCTCAAATTTGAAGGTAAACGGATTAATTTACTTTTTCCTGACAATCGCTAAAACACCTCAGTGTCTTTATCTTGAACTTGAAGTAGGAAAAATTAGTCTTCGTTTCGTGCTGGATGGACCGAGTTGAATGTAACACCTCATTATCTCTGCGAATAATGAGTTGAATATATTTTAATTGAAAATTCGTAAACATTAGATAAGGGCAATCTAAACGAGTTCGGCGTACGAAAATAAATAGAACGGTGTGAGTCAGAAGTTCTCGCTTAAAATAAGATATTTCCGCTGCAGACAATTACGGATTTCTCCTCAGTATTTTCTAATTCAAATTACTTCTTTGAAAGAGATCTTCACCGGTTGTGATAGCGAATGCAGTTACTAGGAGAATGATTTAAAAACATATGAATCCGCCCGAGTGACCAATGTGTGGTAAAATGGAACCATTTTTTCTTCGTTTAATCATTCTATTTGTTTTTAGAGTATGTAGTTTATTATAATGACTTAGATGAAAGACGGGACTTGATAGTCCCAATCTCTCCCGCAATAAAGACGATTCTATTCTAAACATTCTCAACTTCAAGAAAGGAAATGCTTTGGGCAATTTAATACGATCAGGAATGTGTTTAATGTTTTGCGTAGCTCAGTTGAGTGGATGTTATTTAAACCTACCCTAACTATTATAACCCATATTAACTTATTTGAATTGTTATAGATTCTTAAAATTAATACTTTGGTTCTCCTTACTGTAGACTATTAATTGTTCCNATTTGAAATGTTCACGAACTTCTTCTTCTGCAATCATGTTATTATTTACTTCATTTAATTTCCCCTCCTCGTATATTAATGTTCTCTCTGTAGAAAACGTCCAGAAAAACAACGAAAGCTTTATATATACGTATATTGCCGCTACATTTCCAAAGCAGGAATTTCATTTGAAATAAAAACGGTGTAATGCTTGATTTAATATTACCGAAAATATTAACTCTATTTTCTTATGCAGATATTCCTTTTGAGCGCTGAAGAAGTTGCATAATGCTAATAGTAGTAATTACAAGAAATAGTTACAACGGATTAATCTAAAAAGGTCCCTCCAATCAAATTCCTTGCCAAACATCTTCGTACGTGATAGTGATATTCAAGCTAGAAAATGCTTAGATAATTATTATAATTAAATAAATATTCTATTTTCATCATGCCTTGTTCGTTAAGAAGTTGAATTTAGGAATGTCTAGCTTTCCTTTGCTAAGCGAGTGTCGAGGAAAACGTTTCATCATAATTATTATTTATTGATATGAAGCAGTCGTAAGTAAAATTGGAAAAGTTTGCTAAGTTTTGGAATTATCAATCTTTATATTAGTCAACTGTATCATACGAACGGTAGGAGAAAATCTCTCACTAAAAGAAACGGAACGTAGAAGAGGAACATAAAGAGGAATTTAAGATTACATAAAATGATGTATTGAGGCGAAGCAATCCACTAATTAAGAAAGTAATCTTTACGAATTTAATCTGTTAAATACATATCGCTGCGTAGCTATTCTATGTATGAATATGCTTTATTGGAGTTCAAGGGGCTGCCCAAAGTGCGATCCCTTAGCAAGCTAGAGGGGGAGCGAACCAGTCCGCCCTACCGGGAACTGCTCCCGGGATTGCGGACACTGCAGAAGGCCGACGCCCGGGGAACCCTTTCAAAAAGTCTACGAGACTCTGGAAGTTACGAAGATGAATCCGACATGAAAATGATGATGAGAAAAAACCAAAACGTTCCGAATACAAACCGAAACTCAATCCTAATCAATAATTACTGTTGTAAGCCATTCTTACTCTAGTTTGTTGCCAATACTGTTTGTCGCTATGGGTAACAGGAGTCATATCTCACTACAGAAATTCGATGGAATCGTATTCTTCATGTTTAGTTTAGATAATTACTTATAAACTTATGATTTGTAAGACTTCGCCAGTCAGAAATCTCATCCGCACTAGGATTATAGAAAAACTCCAATGCATTACGAAAGCATGAAATACTAAACATTTTCGTAATCTTAACAATTCTCCGCCTTAGTTCCCTATTGCCACACATATTTTTCGCAAACTGTTGTACTTATACATAATATAACACATATATAAACTCGAAAGTGTTATAAGAGTTGTGAGTTAAACATTTTTGTGGGACTCCTGCAAGAGTGGATAGGAAATGTATGAACACAAGTTATTAACGACGGCTATTTCAGAAATACTCGACCATACGAAATTAAGTTGTAGTGCTTTCGTGTCTTATTAAAACCAGAAAAAATAATGAAAAGTATATTTCAATATTTTTATCGTAAAAGAATGACACGGGCTCGTTGCTTATAACAGCAGAAGACTTAGATGGAATACTTCAATTAACTCTTGATGTGGAAAGCTGCACGCTGTAGTTTTCCAATAATGCAAAGATAGATTTTAATAAATACATGAAACTGAAATTTGGTTTGCCTGACGGTAAAAGAGCCACCTTATGACGGACAATTTGACTTGTTGGGAATTAATCTTGCGACACAAGAAATATTCACAATAGAAATCCCTTGAAACGAGGATTTTGGGAAATATGATGATGAACAAGCCTTTTCTAATACCTTTCCTGCAAACGTATTTATACAAATACAACAATATTGTGAAAATAGCCCCCAATTTTCAATTTTTCTATCGAGATGAACCTTGAATATTTATTAAGAATTTTAATAAAAGCGAAGAATTTCGTACGCCTTGTTACAAACAACCAATGCTTCTTCACTAAACCAAAAGTATCGATAGTTTTGTGTAAAATAATCAAAATATAAAATTAAATAAAATGATGTGACGATTTGACAGATATCAGGTCATTTAAGGTGGCCTTCATTTGAAGGTCTCAAAACGTTCGAACAGTCATTAATCTTCTGCAGTACTGATTTAATCAAATTTCTCTCTTTTTATTTTACTCTTCAAATTTCAGCTATTATCGATATAATTTTCACTAACACACATGTTCCTTCTCCTTTAGCCAATCGGCCGCCATTCCTTGAAGACCCTCCGCCCAGGGATCGCCGCCGATACGGCGAATGCGAATTCGCCCGACCATCGGGGTCTCCTTCCGCTGAGCTAAGACCAGGGCCGACCCCTTCCAATCTGACATCCCTTGGCATAGGAAATTCAAGTATCGCTGTACGTAAATCTCTATCTCATTGTGAGAAATTAACTTTTAGAATTCAGCTACGGCAATTTCGAAAATTTAATCATCGTATATAATTGTATAATCTTTAACTTATTTAATTCTATAACTATACCATGCATGACTTCGGAAGTTAGGTGTAAGATTAGCCCACATGGACCTAACCTCATCGAATTAAGTTTTATAATAACAATAATAATACATCGTGTTGTGATGTATGTGCATAAGCATTTATTCTCCTTAGTTATTGTTGTTTGACCAATGAAAAAAAAAAAACATCACCCCTGAAATTTCATAAATTCGTCAAATTTTTAAACCAACCCTAAGTAAGATTAGTAGCATAGTGAAAGAAAGAAATACTATGAGAGATTCCTAGGTAACAACCTTGGTGAGGTTAGAATCGTAGGAGAAATGTCGCATTCACATGCGTATTGAAAGTGGCACAAAAATTACCAATCGCGGATAACGAACTTAAGATTATATCTAAAACGTGAACTTCGACGCGAAACGTTTAAATATCGCTATATTCGAGAGACGTAATTGATAATTATCTTGATTGATCGTACTTTGCGATGCGAACTTCAAATAAATAATGAGCTCCGTGGCGTTTTGATCCTCGGGATGAAGTTCATGCATTTGAATCCAAAATGTGTTACATTTGTCAAGAAAGAAAGAAAAGTGCACTTCGACGAGAAATCAGTGATTCTTGGATGCTATTTATTCTCATGACCTCATCAACATTCTCATTTCTTCTATTTCTTCCTTGCTTGCTTCATTTTATATTAGTTTCTCTAAATCTGGGATTCTCAAAACTTTTTGAGAGGCGAGCCGCTTCTGAATCTTCATTTTATAAGTCTTCAAATATATTATAAAATGTGCTTAAAAGAGATGAATTAAGTAGCTCTTATATGTGTGAATAAATATAATTTAATAACGNAGCACTTTGGATAACGACGCAACTGTACTAAGTTTAGGAATTGTGAAGGAGATTTATATTACAAACATCGCAAGGAAATATCCGTCTAATATCTCTTTAAATGCCTCACCATGACTGAGTATAAAATCAAATGTTCTCGCAAGCCATATAAAAATCTTTCACGACCCGCACTTTGGAGACCTCTGCTCTATGTAACGATTTATGCAACTACTTCTCGGGATCTCGCAAAGTTAATCATCTTGGAAAAGGTAGAAATGAGATTCACAACTGACATATATCCTGTGGAAATAAGTAATTTCGAGTTTTACGTCACCTTTCGCGCAGTTAAGCTTTCCGCAAATTACTTCAGTCATTCATCTTACTTGAAATCCACGAAGTTACACGATCTTCACCATCAGTTTTATTTAGCGACAACAGTCTCTTCAACAGGCCAAGAAACAAACTAATACAGACTTGAAAACACGTCAAAGATAACCTTGAAAATTGTTAACAATCGTGTTCAATAGTTAAAAATAATCATTGATTTAAAAGAATTAATTTCGCCCAATTTTCCAGCATCTCTTGACACGATAATGACGCTGTAGTGTGTAACTATTTTAGTGAAAGAAAAGAACCGTGGAAACCGCAAAACTTAGCGATATATATATATACGAGAATTATCTGCAGCCAATACGGGCAATGTAGCATTCGCCCAGAACTAAGGACAAAAGAGATATTTACCCAAGGTGCAATCTTGCGACGATCTACCGATAACGATCACATAATATCTCTTCTAAGATGAATTCAAAGCTTCCTTAGAAGTAAATTAGGCTGATGCAAACAGCAATATCGCAAAAAACGATAGAAATTAGCTATTGCGGGGCAAATACGAGGCGAATTTTTCAGGAAAGCCAGAATAAACGTCACAATTACGTGCAGAGCGTGATTCGGCGCAGATGGAAATTCATAGAAGGCGAAAAAAGGGAAAGAAGGTACTCGAATGATTAACTATTAACTTGCACGCTGTTCTTGTTTGATGCAAGAGCGGAATGCATACACACGTACGCTCAAAGAGATCAAAGCGATCTTTCGGAAATCATCCCTCACGCAGTGTGCGCGCGCGCCAAGTCACTTCATTTCAATTTATCGTGCACTTGGGCGAGTGCGCGCGTGACGAGCACGACTTGCCTCGTAATTGCGGAAACATAGAGGCCAACTCCGCAATTAGTCGAGAGATGGCGGCTGAGCATTATCTGGAGAGGACCAAGGCAGGGCAGCGCCACGATAAGGGGTTTGTTTGGACATAACTCCAAACGCTTCCACTATCTTAAGCATTACAATTTTGCGCAGACGAAATTTTCGAGGGTTGAAATATATAAAAAGGAGGAAGAGTGGGGGAATGGCGAAAACAATGGCCGGAGATAATTCTTAAAAGACTAAACTATTCTCCTGGAGAACCTAGCATAAAAGGCAGCTTTTGTCAAACGAATTCTATAACGTTTATAAAATTATGCGGAGATATTTCCATCAAGAAATTGATGGAGCGATGAAAAAGTTTATTCAAATATTAAACTAAAAGAAAAACTTTTTAGAATGAGGTTCCGTTAATAAAAATTTCGCAAGAACAAAATGACAGTTTCAGCTATGATTATAGTTCGCCTAAAAAAGGAGAGTAATTATCTTTTTATTCCATTCCAAGAATATTACTCATCTTTACATCGAAACCGTTTGTTTACGCTAACAACCACATAAAAGTTTTGATTAAAATCCATCTGATAGTATGATGTTAGGGGTACTCGAGTACATGTTCGTAAGAAAAGAATCACCGTCACCGATGTAAATGAAAAGACATAAGCTATGCTCCAAAAAAAGTCATTTAAACAATTATTTCTAACCAAAGGTTTCCCAACGCCTTAGAATGTAGAGTCCCATCAGAAATGTCACTAACAACAAAAAACCATCGCATACGACTAATCTTTATAAGGTCAACCAATCCTTTATTTGTGTCGATAGCTGACGTCAAAAAGAAATTATAAGTAAAAGAGTGTTTAAATGAATAATTAAAACAATACATTTGAGTATCCGAATAAGTGAAAGGCAAAAATGAATGAAGTCAGGGCCTGGACTTAATAACCATTTTCCATTGAAAATTTACATAAGAAAGCAATCAGACTCCATTTGAGTGGCAGATTATCTATAATTAAATAGTTTAACATCGAAATTTTCTTGTGAAAATGAATTCAGTCGCTAGGTGGAACTAGATGAAATATTAAAACTTTACTTTCACCTGACATGGCAAACTGAATAAAGTCAAAATATTTATATACATCAAGAATGATTTTAATGGGATATACCATGAGTTGTTTTATCTATTTACCTATTTCATCTGCGAATATAAGTTCTTGAGACTTCAATATATATCCTTTAGCCTTTAAAAAGATTTATATATATAATTAAGCTTTATAGAGTTTAGATATATAATAGTATCTCCCCTATATACATGAATTATTGAGCAAGACCGTGATTATTTGAAGAATGAAATCCCAAAATGCAACAATTTTGGCTCAGTGCTATGGCTCAAACCAAAAGTTTTTCTTGCGATCCGAGAGGTATAGGAAGGAACTGCATACTCTAAATCTCAAAAAGATTCAAACTTGAATGGAAATGCCAGAAAACGTTGAAACAACGTGCTTCCTGCTAATTATTTGGGTAAGATATCGAAAAGATATTGCACTTACAGATAATAAGTAGGTAAAATGTTTCCAAAACCTCTCCTGCTGACTACAGCTAACGTGGGTGTACCAAACGTATCCAATTTGCAGACTTACCTAATAGAAAGAAACAAGAAATGATATTTGAATCAAAAACATATTTTAAGAAAGCTTAGAAACTAAAAATTTGGCAGAGGATTATACGTTTCATAACTGTTAATCAAACAGTCCATACTACTACCATATCGGTTCAATTTGTTAACTCATTTGCTTGAAATTGAATTAAAACAAACTTTTTGTAAATGAAATATCTAATTCAAAATTTTTTGTCTTTAATTATGTTGAAACTTGTTTTACATTTTCACAGCAAAAGAAGATTTAAACGTCATTACTGCGCAACGAGAGAATTTGAACTAAATTTTTACAGCAAATATGTAAAAATATATTTTAAATGGTAGTTTATATTGTAGGTTGGTACCGAGAAGCAGTTACGGTCTATAAAAAGATTTTAGAGATCAGTAAAATGATATTAGCGTTGTTTTACGAGCACTTTGGATAACGACGCAACTGTACTAAGTTTAGGAATTGTGAAGGAGATTTATATTACAAACATCGCAAGGAAATATCCGTCTAATATCTCTTCCATTAACTAAATAATAAAATACCGTCTTAAATAATACCATAAAACCCATTTTCTTATAAAATTCAAAAGAAAGAAATAACTTTTGAATGTGTGCAGATAAGGAAACTTCATAGTGGTTAAAATACCTAAATTTTTCAAGCATCAAATTTCAGAAGTTAAAATTCTTTCACTGTTAGTAGCAATTTTCTTAGATAATTAACATTTGCTTTCATTGACATACGGTTACTCTGAACTGTCTAGCTGCAGAAACTTCCTGTATCTAATTTTGCTCGTAGCTCTAAAAAACGTCTTCTTATTCATAAATTAATGAGATAAAAAAGCCTTTAATCAGTCATACATCACCGTATAATAAATTATAAACAACACATTTGGTTAAAAAAAAGTTTTGAAGATGATATGTTTCAGTTTCTTGGTATGACTTACATATAGATGTTTTCTTTTTAGGCTTCCAAAGCTTTTGATTTCTAAACTAGAAATCAAAAGCTATCGAATTTGAAACTATAATAATATATTGAAATATTTCGTCCTTACTCTGAGAATAAATCCATTCTGTTTCAGGAATAAAACAGCCATTAAGTGAACCAATGTCATTTACTTTTATTAAACCTCTTCTATTCGTGCACACACCGGTCGATTTATTTCTCTAGTCCGTTATTTTCGCGCACCTTTCGTGGGAAAATATATCTTTGAATGTATCAGTTTCTTCTTCTCTTTCCTTATTTTTGTCCTATTATAAGTAGTACAACATGCATAGAGTATGTTATAAATCTCCTAACTTAAGTGTCCTAACAACGGCTTGCATATTCAAGATGGAGTCTCTAGCGCAAAGTAACAGAGTTCTCTTTTTTGGGTACGTTTTCGTTGTATCATTGACTGATTTACGCGTTCGAAACTTTGCATACTTATAAGAAAATGAACCATATATTTGAATTTACATATTCCCTATTACGACAATTTTAGGTGCTCTATATTCCATGGGAGCTCTACCATTAAACGAATATCCTTATGGTCTGGGAAATTCTGAGCTTGAATTAAACAACATCAAAGTAGTAATTAATATATTGATCGCCATCTTAGATTGCAAGAAATTGTTATTAGTCCAGTTCATTATTATTATTAGTCCTTCATTATCATTAGTCCTGTTTTGTCCTTATTTCACTGCCTTACCCTTACCTTACCCTGTATTTCAGGAGATACTCTTCGGAATATAAGGATTTTTCATTATCATTGTGAGCAAGATGGTTATTTGAATGCTAAGTTTATAAAACTTTGAAAAGAGCGCCTTTTTGTACTTTAGCGTTTAGTTTATCGCGTATGTCGTGTTATTCCGTTCCTCCTGTAAACCATAAAAAAAGAGGAGCTGTTTGTAGCAAAGAGAGGGCAAACTGATTCGTAAATATTTTTGAGATATAAAAGCTCATATTCTTATCAAACTGTTTCTTAAAACCTGTATATTAGTAGGATTTAGTAAGATTACTTAACATGGGGTACCCACATCCGTAATATATATGGACGAGCACTTAAGAAACTCGGATTCGTGGAGGGAATAGTCGGTAGGAGTGAAGAAATGTATATGAACGAAGTACGCTGCGTTAGTTAGGACTCACCTCGGATATGCGAGTGGTGTATGGGGAAAGTTCCTGCGAAAAGGTTTTGCATTCAAGAATCAGAAAAAGTAAAGTGAAAGGCGATACGTATTTTGAAGAATTGTTACGGCAAATCAGTGAGCCTCTAAATGATTCAGGACGCAGGATGGGAATCTCTAGAAGATAGAAGACTTAAAAGAGGACTTAATTTATTTAAAAAGTTCAGGGGAAGTTCATCCTTAGAAGATGTATCTGATATTATGTCCCATTTACATAGGCCGTCCAGATCCTGAACTGAACTGGTCGTTTCGAAAATTAATTTTTTCCGCAAAGGATACGAAAGTAATCGACTGGGATAGTACATTCATGGTTTTTGCACCCCCTGCCAGAAGCCTAAAGGCGTCTTATAGGGTAAATATGTAGATCTAGAAGGAGAATAATAACGAAGTCTTGGTTGTAGAACAGTTGAATTTCTGATAATGTAGCACTGGGGTATACAAACCCCAAACGCATGGGAAAAGTCTTGGACACCCATTTCAAGAAGAATAACTTTGGAATAATCGCGATGAGGTCGCTGTGATCACGTAAAAACATAATAGATATGCTATTAAATAAAACATAACTGACTCAAGTCTGACTGAAGCTTCCTTCTTGGTAGTTGAGAGAAATAAAATCATTTACTGAGGCTCTGCTACTTCAACAGTTCCCATCCGACAATTGACAATTGACAATAACGTCAATTAAGAATTACTTACGAGGAAATTTATTGATTTAGGAACTTTTTTTCTTTCAACAATCCACGATAGCCAAAAACAAAAGAAATAGGTCGTCCTTTTGGTGTTGACACCCCATGCCACACGCCGATAGGCAACTTGCAAGGTACCAATGCAGATGTGCGTGGAGAAACCAGAGCATCGAACCGGAAGCGAACCGAATACCAAATCCGAAAGAACCGGTTACTCTAGGTGGGGTGAAACATAACTGCGCTGAAAAACTTATACTCTTCAAATTAAACGGGAGCGGGTTTTTTTTCTGTTGCGGAATTTTGTTTAGCGATCTAATTGAAAGTCACAGTAGTTATGTTATGTTTTATCCTGACTGGTGACTGGTTACCCCCTAATTTACATTTATACTTCAATTTTGATTTCGTGCTTTGACTATTTCTTTAATATCACGAGTTTCATTCGAACGTGTTTATGCTATTAAAAAGTTTAACATAGTATAAACCAGGGAAAGGATAAGGTGTTTAATATTGTACTTTGAGGTGCAAAACCCAAGGATAAGCACATGTGAAAAATTCGACATGACTGGGACTCGAGTCTCAGACCTGTTGCCATTATCCACATCTGTTTATAATATAAACCACTCAGAAGAATTGCAAAATGATACTGGCAAAATTAACATGTTCAAATCATGGAAAGAAAGAGAGAAAGAGACACGGCTGTTAAAATAATATTCAAAGTAAAATAACTCCTTAAGCCGTCAGATGTAAAGATATAAAAAGAAAACTTATATTTAGTGTGTTTCTCTGTTGCCTTTGGTATGGTCCAGTTGGTATAGTCCAGTAACGTCGCAGGGAAGCACACACATATTAAGGTACTATATACGCATTTCGAGAACTATGTTCTCATCTTCAGTAGTTTGAATATTATGTGTGTTTGTTGCGGTGAGTTTTTTTTGTCACACCACAAGAAATCCCACCATACACAATCCAGATTTAAATACCGCGACAAACACACATCATATTCAAACTACTGAAGATGAGAACATAGTTATCGAAATACGTATCTAGTGCCCCTTGATACATGTGTGCTTCCCTGCAACGTTGGACCATACCAAAGGCAGCAGAGGAACCACACCAAAGATAAGTTTCCTTTTTATTATCTTTACATCTGACGGCTTAAGGAGTTATTTTACTTTGAATAATGTTCAAACCAGTTTGACAATGGCTAAAGGAACCAAACCGATAGTGGCATTCTCATATAAAAAGAGAAAAAGTGGTAGAAAATAATCGTGATTTGACGCTATTGTGAAAATATTCGATGAAGTCATATTTGATCTATCTTATTTAAAATTTTGAGTTATCTTATTTGCATTAAGCGCAGTAAAGCATGAACGTTGGATATTATTTATATGCTCAGAGTTCCCGAGTACAAGAAAGGAAAGTAATTGAAGTTTGAGCTTCGAATATCGCGTGCATAATACATCAAAGTGACACGTCTAAGGACTGAGCGCTTTTCCAAACGAAGCACGTTCGCAGCAGTTAACACCGAAAATAAGGAGGAATTACTGAAACGGTTTTGCAGAAGCGTTTTTCTCCGTCAAGGACTACACGGCCACTGCAGGCATAAATCACGGGAGTCACGTGACTCTTTCGCATCCACGTTCACTCGCAGAGGTGCAACGGCGAAACTTAAACCTGCTTAGCGACACTGCCGCTCCGATGACATCCGCACACAGCCCTAAGTTATTACGGAAGAAAACATACAGCGGAAAAATGAAAGATACGGAGACGCCCATGGATTCGGTACAGATGCGCATTTGTGATAAAAATAAAGGTGATTAAGAGGTAGATATGGGTGGAGTTACAAGTAAGAGGGAGAAATAAAAGGCAGGATGACATGTCCTTGCGGGAAAGCCATCGTTAGCGGACTTCGAAGTAAGCTACGCGAATTGGGTTTCATTGGGACAAAAGAACATAAATATCAAAACGCGGAGGAGAGACTTCTGCAAATATTTCTTTCGAATACGAAGATAAACGAATGGAATAATTTACCTGGAGAAGTTTTTAAACCCTTCCCCAAACAAGGAATTCTTTTTTGAATAAAATGAAACGGAAATATAAATGTTTGAACGTATATTTGTGATCATCCGTGGGGATGTTACGAGTAGTTTTATTTCTGGCGTGTTCTTAGAATTAATGTTTTGTTTTTTAATGGGTGGCGGTGATGTATTTTAAAAACTTTAAATTTTCGATCGTATATCAAAGTTGAGATATTTTGTTTCGATATCATACTGAGGCAATTTTCTTTACGTGTCTTATGGTAAACTTCTATTTCACTTTAAGATAATCGAAACAATAACGGCATTGATAAACTATGATCATAAACTGGTACGTAATATAAATCCAAACAGGAAAGAATTGTCAATGAATTAATTAATGGAAAGTTACGCTAGGTATAACTGCATTCGGAAAATTTCACTTATATTCCATTCAGAGCTACAACTGATACATATAGCATAAAAGTTAAACTGATCATTAAAGAAGAATACTTCGTAATTTCGACAGCAGATTTTTATTGACTAGTTTCGTCAACGAGTTGACATCCTCGAGAGCTTGACATTTGTCAATAAAAATCTGCTTGGAAATTACTAAGTACTCTTTCTTATGATTTATTTCGAGTTCCACGAAGTCAGGCTTAGACATATTGATTTTATTTTTACCTAAGCTAATAATAGAAAGTGGATTAGGCACTGTCAAAGAATTTCTAGTAAAACCTTTATAATAATTCACATGCAGTAAAATCGTTCTAAACCTCATAGTTGTTGCTTAGGTAAAATATTGAATGGATATCAGTAGATTCTAGCCGAATAATATCGGAGAAGAAAATTGTTTTCTTTTCCATTTTCCTTGTCTCATCATTCACACATATATTGCGTATACTCTTGTCTAACCTTACATTTTATACCTCTGTTGTTTAATGCCGTGCCATTCGAATAAACTCTCGATTCTCTTACTGCCATCCTCCATTTCTCATCAATTCAGAGGCATGAGATAGATTCAAAACTTTTTCCTTACGACTAATTTATTCGATTATTTTTTCTCATTTTAAACGTAACGTTTTTGCAGGCTATAGACAGTTATTCATGTTTTCATTGCAAGAAACACGATATATAGTAGAACAAAAGCAGCTTCTAATGATCGCAAATAAAGTGAATTTGGATATTAACTAGGGTATATGCAAAGATGCAATACAATTAAGTCACCTGTCTCTAGGAATGAAAATTGCGACGATTTGCGACTTCTTTTTGCGTGTCGGAGAGCTGGTTAGCACGTGATAGTGCTTGAGTGCCGGGTTTGAATCTTGGGGTAGGAAAATGGCATTTTCTGTTTCTTTTCTATTAATTACAGATGAATATTTACATTATTTAGAGGAAGTTAAACGAATAGATGTTGACTGTTAAGTAAGACATAGAGAGCTGGTTCAATCCAAACTAAACTAATACTGTTAGAAAATTTTGTTGTATTCTTTACTGAAAAGGTAACCACTGATATCAAAAAGCTGTAATCCTCTCTGTAGTTAGTTACGTCAGAAGAAGGACAGTGTGAGAAAGTGCATCTTATTTGAAGACAAGTGGCGAAAGAACGGTAATGGGTTAAAATAGTACGGGCAATAAAATTAGATGAGGAAGAACCAAGGTCTTGCCAAATTTTGCTGAATAATTTTCTTAATTTAATCAAGAAGATTATTTTTATATTTCAAAAGGCGATAAAAACATTTGTCCTCTTAATTAAGAATCGAAGTACGGTTTTAAGGAAGTAAAAAGCTAGTTTTTTATTGCTATTTTTCTCAATACATCATTCGCTTTTACCAAATCTTGAATTATGACAGCATTGTGATAGATAAAATAAAGAATATTCTTTGGCGATGCCGCTCTTTTGAACTTCATTCATTATCGTACAGCTGTAGAAAACTTAAATGGAGCGTTATTCAAAATCAATGAACTATTTCTTTCTGAATAATTACCTGAGCGGTTGTACTACCCTATAACCTCTTTTTCCCAGAACACTTATCTTGAACATTGATAAGGTTTCTAGTAATTTACAGAATATTCGATTAAAACTTCTAAAAGGTAGCACTTCTCTCATCCCTGAGACATTCAAATAATATTGATCATAACTTTAATACATCCAAAAACAGCGATTAAGATATAATATTACCACAGGCCTAAAGGCGGCTGACAGGGTATTTGTATGGATGTTTATGTAGATTATTGCCCCGAAGACAGATATGGATGTGGAAAAGAAGTCAGAGATTCACAGGAAGGGATATATATTTCGCTGGATGAGAATTAACAAAATTTTGCGTCGTAATTTTAGCTACGTTAGACCTAAGAAGATATTCAGATTATTGTTTCTAAACCGTCTCGAAAATCATTAATTCTCACTAATTAAGCAATTAAGGAAAGCGAAAACATTGGAGGATATCAATTTTTTTCTGTGTACGCTCAATAGCTCAAAACTTACTTCCGTTGCAATATTATCCACTGTTACTCAAGATGTAGCGATTTTCTTTTCCTGAAGCATTCTAAAGACATCATCATAAATATAGTAAACAATTTTACCCTCAATATTTCTGTCTTTAATGAAACGAAACTCAGTCAGGTCTTCTACAACATTCCAAGGAAACAAAACCACACTCAGAAAGACCTTCTTCTAATTTACTGGCATACTGAAACTGTCGCGAATTCGACATTTGTATCATCCGTACACTTTGGTTTTAATTCAGTCGACTATTTTCTCAACTATTATTCAAATTGTCTTCGAAGTCGAAGTCAATGGGATATTCGTATCAGAGTTCCTTATTAGTTCGGTGGCAGTTAGTCGAAGGATAGCCGGTCGATGGGACTATCTGTCGCTAGACAATTCGTCGTTTCGTTGAGACACTTGGTGGAAAGACTATTCGTCGTTGCGAAAACTCATCGAAAGACTAACTAGTCGAAAGACAACTTGTCGAAGAGACTATTTGTCGAAAGACTATTCGTGCCCGAGCAAACTCGTCGACGGAAGGGAATATTATTATGCATTTTTATATTAGTATACATTCTTCTTCATCTTCGATTCGTCTTAGCTTTGTTCATCAATTTTCTTCACCGAGATCATTAAATTATGCAGCCACTCCTATCTTTTGGTACTTAGAACCTATTCAAAACCCATATTAGGTATTACATTTTGTTAAAAAAATCATATAAAAGCAAATGTCGGTCCGTTCATCCGTTCATTTGTCCGTCTGTCCGTCCCCCTATTTATCTCGAAAAGGACTTTACTTAGAGATGTGAGACAAACTGCATTGTGTTTCTACGATGCTGAAACCCAAAGGAAAACTATTTTCATCTCTGTAAATGCCCGGGTTCAAACCCATGAGCCCATGATACGTTTCCATGTACGTAAAGTACGTTTTAATGACTTGCAGAGGTTGTTTCTTTTGCAAAATTAAATTAGAAACGATGGTCTTATGAAATTGAGAGAACTTCACAAGAAAGGAAAATGATTATATACCTTTATTTTAGTCGTGAAACATTCATATAAATTCAAAGCTGCGAGAACCTTGATGAAGTACACGGAAGATTCGTAAAATGTTCGGAAATAAATAACCCATCCCTTTGACGACCAAGGGCATTAATGTTGATTCCATGAATTCCCATATCCCATAGAAGTACACGGGGATAACCAGTTTTTATATTTTTCCATAAGAAATGTAAGTAAATTAGGCTTTTATGACTTGAAAACAGTAGAATAAATATTATAAACAATGATAAGAAATATATTGAGTTCCGTCATGCTTGACGGGGGCGTTTACTAGTTTTTAAATAAAATATATATGAAAACCTTCTTTCGAAAAAATTTTAATTGCAAATATTTTCTTAAAAATGTATATCTGTGGGACGCATACAGAGAATGTAGGGTGAATACTTAAGCGTGATACACACTCGTCCAAGAAAATGTTCTATATTAAGTGCAACTTTCAGAACATCTTCCTTTCAACTCATTCAAATGTATAGGAAATCAGAAATATGAATTCCCACCTAAAATTGTACCAGAATAGCACATTTCCTAGGAAGTCATATTTCTTTTTTTTGTAACGATTTGAGGGACCCAGTGCTTTACCAATGCGGTGTTCGGAGGGGTCCTTTCGTAGAGGAATTTTGGAGCAAAAACATTGGTAATGAGAAAAACCTGACACAATTCGAAGATAAGATATATTATTCACGCAATATATGACTCTTGGAAAAAGAAACAGATATTCCCGTGCTCATGAGTACAGTGCATAGCAAAATATCCGTTGAATTTTAGGGCACATAATTGGTGCTAAGAATCTGTTCGTTTGCTTCTTTAAAATTTAAACAAAAGCGGATGTAATTCGCAACTCACCATTTTCATTAAATGGTGAATTTTCATTAGTATCCTTAGAGTTGATTGAATTGTAAAAGTAGAGTTTTTCTCCACAACCCATATAGTATGTGCGTTTTTACATATATGTTTATCTGGTTCGTTGCCTTAGTTTTATTTATGTATCACCTATACTGCATTTCGGTTTGAATCTACTGTTTGTACTGATTTTGAATGTTTTGATTTAGTTTTCTGAATTTAAGTTGATTAGAGTAAATTATTTTGGTTCTTAATACAATATTATTCTCATGTAATATCTCCAAAGGTTAGGGGAATGAGAGGCCGTTTTGGCCCAACCTCGCCGTACAAGTTAAATAACAATAATAATAAAAGATTATTGACAATTTCAGGATGTTATTCTAAATGTATAGCCTTCAGATTGAAGCATAGGACATTCTAAGGGCCACTTCCTGCGAAAACAAGAAGCAGAGCGAGCGTTGGAAATGTTCTTATACATCTATAGTCGGTCTGAATGCAATTTTCAACAAACGTATATTTATCAGTAAGGAATATTTATGTTTACTTCACTGAATACGTTGAAAATAAGTCTCCTCCGACATAGAAAATTTCCAATTCGAGTGAATGCATTTTCAACTCTCATACTTTTCGGAAAACGTAAACTTAGGTGCAGTTAAGCAATTTTCATCTGCTTCGAAATTATTTTATGACTATATTGCTACAAACCCCTAGGGTTACTTTGAAAAATATTTCCGAACAGGGTACAACTATAAAAAGTACTAATTTTACCGACATCCAAGAACGAATAGTACAAAGTCCGTTGATTTAAAATGCGATTGTTACAGTAACATGGCAATCTTAAATTTATTTTATTGTTTATAAACAGCTGCCCCCATTACAGTGGCGGGCTTCGAACAAAAACAAAGGATGAACACAAGACCATTCCCTAATCCGAATAGCCGGGATTCGAACTCTGGACCTGCGCTAGCACGCTAACCACTCCGACACCATGGCGGTTTTTAAATTCGTTAATTTGCACAAAATGTTTTAATATAATCATTCGACCTTCTTCTTTGTAAATTGTAAAGAACAAGAGAATAGAGGGACAGAAAAAGTCAATCTTAGCTCTCACTTTACTTTTCGTGGTGTCTAGAAGCAGTACTCACTGAAAAATGAGTTATACTAATAGAGAATAAAATTGCGTTCTTCCAGAAACGAGTCATATTTTCTGAGGTATACATTACTGAAAGTTCTATCACTGAGATATCTCTCTATTCATAAATATTTAATGATTTTGGTAAAGAATCTAACAAACTATGTCCCCTCTTGTATACTTTATAACTCTCTGCATAATTAGACAAAGCTTTTGTTCTGACATCCAAAGATAGGGATCTATAGACAAAATTATTTACATTTTGTTCCTAAATCACTTTCCAGATATTTCATTTTATTCGAAAGTAAATTATTTCCTTCTTACTTCTAGTCAAGCAAAATAAATCTGTGAAATGTCTTATTTTACGCCAGCATCCCATTTAAAAACTTGTCTTTCCCTAAATCAGTGTTATCTTCTGGGATGCCGATATTTCATTTCATGGAAAATATCGTCTCTTTTATTTTATTTTTTCAACCAATGATGATTTTATTTGGTTTGTGTTTAAATTTGAATTGAAAAAAAACCTAAACATTAAAATTGTAGACTGTAAAGATGCTAAAACGGGCAAAGCATATCTTTATGGTGCCTTCGTTGCTAAGAAAACTTTAATTCGGTTAGTTAAAACTCGAATAAATATAACGTTTTCATTCTGAGAAAGGCATTAGTATACATGGTTGTGTAAAATGTTCTTATGAAATTTTAAAAAGATATTTCAAACCCTACAAACGATTTTAAATCAAAAATTACGTAAGCAAAAAGCCGTGTGTTGATGATGCCAGAACTGGGTGAAAGTTATTGGAGATTTATGCGTTTGGAAAAACATTATTCTCTCATCTGCTGACCTCCATCTACTTGTTCTCGAAAAAGTGAATGAGGTAATTATGCTCACTCAATCCAATACTGAAATACTGTGCAGAAGAAAAAATAGCTGAATAGATGTAGGGATATAAAATGAGTGCTTGTAGCAAACATTTTATATGCTACGTAGATTATTCCTTAATCGACACTGAAATTTAAGGCGGTTTCAAAAGACTTTTATTTTCAAATTCCTTAAAACTTTTCAGGGCTTAAAATATCTACTGTAAAAACTAAAATCAGTTTACTCCTTCATTAACACGTAAAGAAGTGGTAGATAATTAAATTGTAGCAGTGGTAGTGGCAATTTTTAAAATACTTTGACAGCTAAGGCCATTCCGCACGTGAGGCCCCACAGAGAATCGGACCTGGAACCTCTTCCACCGAATTCAAACGCGTTACCCACATAGTTATCCATAGGATCCAATAGAATTGTAAGTTAATGAAAAGTATATATGTACGTTAATGGCTAATGAAGGGATTTCACTTGAGAAGTAAATGTATGGATCAACAGAGCTAATTTATTAAGCATCTGCTTGACGTTTTGCATGTGGGAAATCAACATTTAAGAAAAATGAACAAAATGACATAGAACATGACATGACAACATATAGCAAGAACATAGACGAGGACTGTCAGTACGAACCAAACGAAATCAACGAGAGGAGAATGGAAACGTAAAAAGGATCGTAAAATGAATATAAGAACGGGAAAATTAGTGGAATGGACAATTGGAGAAAATCGTCGATCTTGAAAGAAAAAATATGTATAGTGACAAAAAAAACAATTGGAAAAAAAAACTGCAGGAAGGCAGAGGAAAGTAAAATTCTTCCATTTTTTACTTCATTCAATGAAAATATGCATTAATATATTGCGTTTACAAATTAAAAGGGATGAGCATTTTGATTTGGCCTACTTAAGTGTTAATGACCGAGTTCTCGTATTCATCGAAAATTGTCAATCGATGCGTCGAATGAAACCACAGTGGATAACAGTTGATCGGCCGAGAGGCGTCAAACGAATAGGTGATTGTTCCCATTTGTAGTACACAATTATCACATAAACAGTGGAGAGTGTCCAACTCCTGACCTTGATTCATCTATCCAACGAAAAGCTCTGCCATCAAGCACTCCATCTGCAACACCACTTGGCAAAATATGATAGAGTTATTGCTGCAGAAAATCAACCACCAAGACTATTTACTAAAATTCGTTTAATTACTATATGCACATTTGTTACTATTGATAAAGCCTATTAATTGTAATTAAAACTTTTTATCGGAATAAACATTTTTAAATAAGTTACATGTATGGTCGAACGAAACCAAATTTATTGAGGAATAAGGAGTAATGGAGACGCACAGATTTGCAGAGAACGAAATTATTCGCAGAAAATTCGAGGAGATGGAATGAATGACAACCGATCCTCAGATAGAACGGACATTATATAAGAGGAAATATTAATAATGGTTGAAATTATTTATTTTTATTATTTTCAAAATTATTTTCAGAAATCTTTACACGTTAGTGTTTCAACCATTGTTATGGAGTTTCGCTTAGTAGCGGATTCTGCAATCGATTCTACAGAAAATATTTTTTTTAAGTTTAGTTTTATAGTATATCATTGGTAAGTTTATTCAAACACTTCTGAGTGTGTTTCTTTCTCGTGAATACCTTTTCGAATTCTAGAAATAATAAATATAGTG
>KZ308552.1:484065-513036 GCA_000376725.2 Ladona fulva
CATGTACATATTTTTAATTTTAATGAGCATTCCAAATCGTGAAGTACCTATTTCTAGCAGAAAATCATTATTATTTTTTTCTTCTTTTCCAAGATAACTTAATGAGTTTTCTTCTGTACTTTATTTATATTAGGTTTGTATGTTGAATTTAAGTTTTTCTTGCTTCTTTATTGTAAGAATTATTATTGACTAAAATAAACATCAACATTAATTCCTCTAGAGCAGAATGGCGAACCTATGGCACGCGTACCCTAAGTGACACGCGAGAGAATCTTTTTTGCCACACGGTACTCTGACTATTCTATCCTTTCTATGCATTCTTCACTTAAGATGTGAAGGGCCAGAGTAAATAAATGCGAATTTTACTATTTAGTAATGACTATCAATGGTTAGTTACTTCAATAACGTTATCATAATCCCGTTTCACACAAAATAAAACAGATGGTACCAGAATGTCAATCTCTGGTTTGGCACCATAGGGCACTGAAGTCCTTCACATTTGCTAAAAGTTGCATTCTTGCGGCAAAAGTTAGCCATTTATGTTCTTGAGTAATCACTTGAATTAAGCTATCAATTTCTGTTAAATACCATTCAAAGTATAGCTGAAAAACACGGGTTCACATTCATAAGTCATGAACTAAAATTCACTCTTAAGAAGACCTCCCAATTATATCTTCAGGAGTCAATCGTCCTTTTGCTCAATTGGTTCGCTCTTCTTTTTACCGATGTGGTCCACACATTCCTCTATTCTTTTGCTCTTAGAACGACTTCATTAATTCATAATAATAATAATAATTAATTCCCTCTACTTTATTTTCCCCATTCTCTCGTAGCACTGCTCTCAAAATTTTCAAATTTTCTTCTCTTCTTCTGTTACAGTTTACCTTACAAAAAACCAACAAAAATACTGTCCATTTATATATATTTTCATGACCTGTTTCCCGAGATACCATCTTGTGTTACTTGCAGTCAATGTGTAATGTGTAATGAAAGAGTTCTCCGATAAAAACCTTTTCGTGAAACGTATCTTCCGTCCTCAAGAACGCTCATTCCAAGAAGTTGTGAAAGATTTATTTTCGCTAAACAACGACAGTGTCTCCGTATTAAGATTGAGCACCGCCTTATATTCGTTTATCCTTCAGAATAGAAATTAATGTTATTTCCTTTTCTCTCGCGAGCAGCACCGAAAATAATCGGAGTTTTGCGAGAGCTATCAATACATATTTATGTGAACACCGGATTTTAAAAAGCCAATGATGCCTTCTACTTTATGGTCATCGTGAGTTACTTGTCTTCTTTCGTAAGAAAATGAAATTGTAGTTAACTAAGAACGATAAGATACGAAGGAAGAACGTATTTATTTCCTTCTTCCTTCTTAATGACGGGCAATTTGCCTGTTCTTTCTTCGTCAGCCAGCCTTTCATGCTTTTCCTATCGCAATGTCATCCCTCCATCTTCTTTTGGTCTTCCTATACTCCTTTTTCATTCTGGTAACTTTCCTCGTGCTACTTTCACTATCCATTCTTCATCAATGCGACTTATGTGATTACCCTAATCGCGCTTTCTTTTGGATGTCCACTTATTTTACTTTTTATAGTTTTATTATATTCTCATTCCATCCTGGGCTCTCCGACAGCCAAGTGGGCAACGCGTCCGACTTCAGTGAAAGTGGTCCCGGGTTCGATTCCCGGTGGGGATGGGGGAAATCACCTCAGCTGTCGAAGCACTTTTAACAATTCTACTTCTGATTCGTTCCATCCTCTGCCCAGTGTTTTATCCGCAATCCTCCGTAGCACCTATATCTTACCAAATTCTCAGTAGAGCTCTTCTTTTTTGTTTCTGCATAGATATTTATATTTGTTGAGTAAGCGTACAAAATATGTTTATAGGATGTATTAGATTTTAAAGTATATCCATCATTCTTTGTAATTTATAGAAATACCATTCATTGTTACTCAAAGCTGGTTTATTTTTTGCGGTAGTTAAGCGACCATGGGTTCTATGAGACATATATTTGTGAATTTTATGAAAATTTTCAAATGTTTACTCCTAAATCCTAGCGGGGGGCTCAAACTGATATTTGACGTCTGATAGCTTAAATCCGCCCCTGTAAATATTCTAGATTTTATTTGTACCACAATTCATCTGTTCTTCCAGACAGTTTCATCCAAAATCCAGCAACCAGCTGAAGCTTTTGTTGTTTGTGTCTTACATCTTACTCTACATCACCATATTCAGAGTGCTCTATGCCTAGCTATTTAAATCTTCTACGGTATAATTTTTTCATCTACGACTAGATTGCAACTTGCAAGTATTTTAGCTGTTGTCGCTGCCATTTTGGCTGTCTTATTTTGAGGTAGATATTGTCATATTTAGCGATTCGCCAATTGAGTCAATTCTATACAGCACTCTCCCAATGCCAAAATTCTCTTTCTGCCATCGGTTTAGCAAAACCGACTCATGACATTTAAAACATTTGAACTAAAAAACCACTAATTCAGATATCCAAACTGAACTTTGAAGATGTTGCGCAAAATTCCAAGTATTTTCGAAGAAATATATTCTCGTGCAGTTCTATCTTCAAGCATCTCTGTCCGGAGTTTATCGAAAAATGGTAAGGAAGTCAACAGTAAAAAATGTTGCTCTCAATACGTAATTCGGCAGCTAAGTTACTATCTTCAGGAGAGAATGAACTGCGAGATCGAGCACACAGAAAAAATCGGAATATATAATAATGAGCAATCTTATCTCAACTGCTATTCCGTACACTGCGTCTAAATATTTAGCGAATAAGCATACACAGATTAAATTCCATATTCGACCAACTGAATCAAAAAACGAACGATAATTTCGCGGGAAAATCAAATTTCATAGACTCGAGAATTGTAAATTTTGACTACAAATATGGGGAATGAATGACAAAGGTCAACATGCTTTTAGTTTATGAAATTACGTAGTTTTGGTATCAATTCGACCATATAAGTTAAACAGAAAGATGTCTTTCGTTTGTGAAAATATGAAAAGAAATTTCATTAATCGCATTTTTTGTACTTTACGATTAATGGTAGTAGAATTGCTCCATATTTCATTATTATTCATTCAAAAAACTGATATGGAGTCTATTCCACGGTGGCAACCGTATACATAATTAAGCATCATTCTTATACCATAATGAATCAAATAACACGATATATACCACAAAATAACCACAATATATAACATACAAGTACAATTATGAAATATCACTATCTGTCAGCATTAAATGAAATTAAAGAATATTGTGCACCACATAATTATATGTTAATGCTTTTATCTTTTAATATTGAGCTAACAACAGCGGGAAAATATGCTCCTGTCATCATCACATTTAAATCTAACCAGCAAGTTTGTGTTTTACAGGAAAATTTAATATTAACAGTTGTCTTCGAATTCAGAAATGTTTGACATAAATATAATGAATTAATTATGTATTTTAGCCAACATTATTTACATATGAAACGTTTCCTGAATTTCATTGGAAAGAAACGTAAAGAATAAAAGTTTGCATCTCAACATTCTCTACGTTTACCCACCACAAAACTATGGATTTGACAGTATATTTTATATCTTACATCTTTGAACGATGATCTTTTCTTTCAGAATTTCTAACATAACTTCAGGTAAACTTCTCAGGTAAAATAAATAAGAGATGATTAAAAACTATAATGGTTAAGTTTGTGCTTCCCAGAAACTACTTAGTTTATGCCAATTTCAAAAGTTTTTCATTGATTTTCTTTATCCTTGGGTTTCAGCCGCACGGCTTTTCCGTGCTTAGTAATTTATCTTTCCTTAATCCTTGATCATTTTTTTAGTTAAGTAATTCTCAGCCTAAAGAAAAATACGTTCTCAAAATCAAATTAAGAGCTCATTTGAGTATGAATATTGTTAAATTGATTCTTAAAATTCATCTTCCTCGCATTTGTGAAGCCTTGAAGTAGTTTCAAAATCTGAAGAAATTCTCATACCTGTAAATTTTATTACATCATTGCTTCAAATAGATTTTTATGGTGAAATCAGAGAAACATCATCCTACGCTATACTGGCTTTACTAATTCAAAAAAAGTTTCACAGGCTCACACTTTCCTCTTATACTGATTCATACAATATGCGATCCTCCGAATCCATTGACTTCTTGAGTGCCATTGATTTGGAAAACTGCCCCGTGTCTTAGGTACTCCGGCCTATTTAATCTGCAAATGTACGACATAAATGGTAAAACAATCACACAATTCATGGTTTCTTATGAGTAACTAGTTTCATGAGTATTGGTGTATCTATACGATAAATAAATAGGCATGTGACATTATAGAACCATTTTTTATTTTAATTCTAATTTTAAGACAATTTAGGAATTGTTTAATTTGTAGTTATTTATTAATTTTTCCTGTATTTACAATATGGCAGAGCCTATTTTTCCTAGAAGATGAAGTATTATTGTTTATCTTACTGTGCAAGATTGATAGGTCTTTGAAAGCGTAAGCCGTGCTGGCAATATCGTTACATATATAGTGGAAATAGTTATAAAATACAGTAAAGAGTAGGGACGAACATAGTTTGAAGAATAAAATAGATCAAGTGAAAGAATTCTAGGATTTGCACGAAGCAAAATAAGTGTGCAGACAAAGGAAAGATGAGCCAGATGGGCTGTTAGACTGCTTTTATCGTGAGAAATAACGTGATTTTAATTCATCAAGTAGCAACATAGTAAGAATAATTGCATAAGACATGATTGTAGGCATTTTGGAAGAGTAATGACGCTCTACCTTACTAGATCTTTCCCCTAGCATGACATTCGAAGCTCTTTGGAGAAAACATCTTCTAACGTATATGAAACATAAGTTATGGTAGTCGTAACAACAGTAACCAACGTGTCGAAGATGATATACTGAGGTAAGGGAGTTATGAGCGTTACCGCAGCGGTGCAGTGGTATTCTTCATGTTCCTTCGCAGTGTGAGACAAAGAGTTGTTCGTATGCGTGCGCTGGGACAGCGACTCCGAGGATCGATTCTTTGGGAATCCTTGAGCACTCTCTCTCCGTGTGAGACGCAATCGATATTTCCTGCCAAGCGCCCGTTCTGCATCGCTTCTTAATTTGATGAAGAATTTATGGAGGAAACTACTTCGTCTCTAAATCAGCATTGCCTCATTTTAGCAAAAAAGATCTTTGAATATAATCAAATATACCGTATTCACTTGTGTAATGGTTGATCTCGTATAAAGATCGACTCCCTGAAGTTTTACTTAAAATTTCCGTTCTTAAGTATCTCATGTATAGGTCAACCCTAGTTCTTTTCGATAACACTGCGAAGCTACTTTTAGTGGATTGGATTAATTTTAATCATAACGTGTGAACTTAAATAAAGTATATTTTCAAAAAATAAGGACTAAAAGAGATATAATTTAACATTTTTAACAAATTGAGTTGTTAAGTTAGTATAAGTTAAGTTATAAGTTGTATGAGTTGTATTTTCTATAAGTCAAGATATGAGACATTATGACAATGTTTTTGTTTCAGATACTATGAAGTTGGTCAGATTCGATCTCTCAATTTTTTTTGCATTTGCCTTATCGATACATTTCATCCTGACGACACACTAGAAACTTTAAACATATTTTATGCTGCTTACTAAATGTATGTATGAGCTATTCACACACTCATTTTTATAGCCATTTTAGTCCTTTAGAGGAATGCATAGGCAATGAAAATTATTCTCAATGAAAATATAAGTAAATATTATTTATAGAAATAATAGAACAATTGTTCGACTAAGTATACGTATTACACAAAATACATCACCATAAGATGATACGCAAAGTTTTTATTTCTAAAAGGGTAGAAATTTTGGATGATCCTCGTACTTCTCTCTTGTGCAAGTGCACTCTCAAATGTTTCATCGAAATTTTGTATTTAAATGTCGACCTATACACGACTATATACTGTAATTTATCGAAAAATCGCATAAAAAAAATAAATCAGCACAACAGAAAGAAAAGGGAAAGAATACACAAGAACCTGGGAATCTGCGGCCATTTCTACACTCCCTTAAATCATTCTGAATAATTCAGATATTTGTATCCCTATCATTTCCCACTCTCTACCTCTCGTTTATCACATAAATCTAGTTATTAGTAACGATAAGATGCATACTAGTTTATCCAACTTCACCTATCCAGCAACTTTGCTTACCTCCGTGTAATTTTGATGCTGAAATATATAATTTTTAAATATAGGCAATATTTACCTCAGTATGTTCTGGGCACAGAAAGCATAAAGGTTTTTTATGCGTTCGAATGGTAGATGGGCCGTATGTAAAAAACGGTTCGCCACTCATGGTGTAAACCTTGCAAGCAGCACGTGATCTCATGAATATCGCAAGAGAAACGGAGTCTCGTTCCGCAAGTAGAGGATCCAGTTTCGATCCTCAGTCATTCTTTTTATTTCAGTTGTCTACGGCAAATTTTATTGCTTCACAACCTAACTGCATATTTAACCGAAGGATAACGAAAATTATTTTACTTTGTAAATCGTATACCATATATAATAATCCATACGTTATATGATATCCAATCATATCCAATCAGTAATATGTTTTAATTATGAAAATGAAAGTAACGAATTCCGCACTTGTTTTTTATGTCGAATTCCTCATAGGTCAATGTTCCCATCAAAATAGAGAAAAAAATTGGATCTCTAGTGATGAACAAGTCTTCTTCGGTAGAGAAATGCGTTTTTTATTAGAGAAGAATAAAAATAGTAGCACAGCATCGCTATGTGGTCAAAGGGAAAACCAGTTCTAAAGGTTGCATTGGAGGGGTCACTAAAACAGCTCGGAGTAGTTAGGCGTTTGGGAAGTGTCACTCGTGTGGAAGCGAATATTGACAGAGGGCGAAAACAAAACGCGTAAAGATCGATCATTCCTTTTTAATCTAAAAAGAAATATTTGAAAAATGGCCGCGAGCACGCAAGAAATTCCGATACTTCCGCAATTCGGAAATAAAAACGGTTGGGATTGGCTGAGTTTCGGGAGGCGAGTGACCAATAAGGTGAGGTGCGCTTGTCGCCAGGTGCGGACCACTGGGAGCTGAAGGGAGAAGAACCGGAATAGAAAAACGTGAAATCATAGTCTCATTGTCACTTGATCGGATTTGGACCAAGGGAAGTTGAATTAATTCGCTCTTAAAGGAGGCGAGAGGGAAGTTCGATCCCAGAGCGCCGGTTATGAAAAAGTTTCCAATCATCAATTAAAACGGAAATCACGACCGGTTCCGGTAACGATTTTATTTGGCCGGAGGGAATTTTGTTTTGTAAAGTTACACTTTCATCTCAACGTACTGAATTCGAGTGAAAGTGAGTTCCTAGGCATGGAAAAATTATTGCCGGAGACCTCGATGTACACCGGAATCTAATCATCGAATGCCCGACTCCCGAAAATTTCGGTTCGAATTATTTTGAGAAAAAATATGCTTCGATTCGCTCTTTTTACAGAAGTTTTGTGGTGAAGCATTACGAATGCCACTTGAAACATCCCATATCCCATTTTCAGGTTCTACTCCTAACAAATATAAGTAAACGACGTCATCGCGTCATTTCCCTGTCTCTGATTGAGCAATATTAACAAAAACTATCTAGAAACTAGATCAGGAAGGGGTTTAACCATTCTGGAAGGCCTCATAGTATCTGAAACCATCATTCCATGCTCTAGAGACTCATTGATAGCAACCGAATGAGTATGACACTGAAGTTGTGCTTAAGAAAACAGATTTATTTATCAGAAAATATGTACTTTCTTATTTTCACTTGATTTATAAACGAAATTGAGCAATAATTGACTTTAAATACCCGAGTTTCCTCAAGGAAAGAATAAAAGTTAAATTAAGCTAGAAGGTTCCCCATCTCTGTGACTGATTTTTAATTCTGGAAATTGAGAACTGTTGTGTGATCTCCCTATCACCTTACAACGAATAAAACAGGTATAAAATAACCATAACTGATCGGAGAACCAACCTATCTTACAACTTCCTCCCTCTCCTAAATGAGAAACATCACATCATTTGTATCGTCGCACATCACATTATTTGTACTTTGAATCGTGAACTTATTTTCATCAAAATAATTTGGTGCATGTGAGAATATAGAAGTTAATCTCCCAGGAAAAAATGAATTCATTGTAAGGATCTGTAAATTATACAGCTTCATTCGAATTAAATAGGGATGTAGATGGTGTATTAGAACTTCCTAATCAAATCAAGTTATTTTTATTAGATTTTTCTTTTTAAGTTTATGTTACTATATTGTTCATTATGCTGCACTTAAGATGGACTTTTTCCACAGCATCCTGGCTTTGCGGTGAGAGCAAAAGGAAACTACGTCACTCATCATCCAATCTAGTGAACATCATTCCCTATCTAAAGGTTTTCGCAAGAGATTAGGGATCCAACTGAATTGAGAGCTGAAGACTTAACAAGCAACCTACTAAATTTTAACACTGAAGTTCTATGTAAATGTATGACTACAGAGGTTAGGTGTAAGAGAGGCCCACATGGGCCTAACCTCGCCGAATAAAGTGTTTTATAATAATAATAATAGTAATAAATTGCAAAATGAATCAAATCATTCGGTCAGAGTAGGTGTTCCGAAAGTGATATGTTTTTATTCTAAGAAGTAAGTTTCGTTTTAAGAATTTTGCTCCTGAAGAAGTAACTTACAAGGGAATCTTTTGTATGCTTTAGCACACGTATGATTGCATTCCCAGTTTCTGTTAGTAGGAAAGTAATTGCGGTACATTTATTAGCAAGTTGCAATTTAAAAGCACTCTAGAAACCATCAACAGTGTTATTGATTAATGTTATTGATGTTACTCCACGAACCATCTAAAATGATATTGATAGCTTCTTTTAAACTGAAACTTACTTAAGCATCACTTAAATACTTACTTAGGCAACTTCTATATGTTCGTATATTTACAACACTAACATACACATGTTCAAGTTAATTGGATTACGGTGAATGCAAATGATTAATTCGATTATTCTTATAAATATCTCCAATATTATTTACGGGGCATAAGAATTCCTTTCAGTGCTGTTTTGAACTGTCTTTCAATGTTCTATGCATGACTTCTGACTTCTGATTTATAATTCTATGGGAAATATTTATAGGAATAATAGAAATCCAGTGACTTCACTTATAATATCGTTTTCCATTCAAATTTATGATTTTCTGAATGAATTTCTACTCTTTCATTTAAACATATGAAAAATAAAATTGCTGAAGGATATTAACTGAGTTTTTTGCTAACAAAATCAGGAAAGGAAGATTTTAAACAGTTTATCGATCTAGTGGTAAATGAAACCATCCAATTATTTATGATATTGTAGTGAGTAAATGTTGATAACTAAGACCAAAGGAGTGGTGAACTCGTGATAACACAGAACCAAACGAAACGATTTTCATTACTTTCTATAATACCCATAGAAGGATATCGATAGAGTCGGCAACATTTCTCCAACTCTCTTAGTGTAAAAGTCAATAAAATTGATGCAGGGAATAGATGGAAAAATATGTTCCAACTCACATTATAAAATTCATCTGCCTACGAAATGTTTTACATCGGTGAAAACAAAAAGGACCTTCTTCTGCGATGAAGGCTTTTCGTGCAGCCATCATGAACCTTCGGGTAAAATTTACATTAATTTTTGCAAGCTACAGAACATATCTGGGTCCGAACGCCATCACCAATCATCACATTTAATTTTTTGTTACCAAGGTATTTTGATAGTAAATCGTAATACCTGACAATGAACGTTTCTTAATGATACACCAAATGTGCTCATGCAATCCTCAAATAGCCTAAAAATACATTATTCAGCAAAGATTATAGTTGATAACTATAAAAAACCGCATGCAAAACAATGGGAAATACGTTCAAATATTACAATAGCAATTAGCTTTGCGACATGCTCACATCGGAGAATTTTATGTAACACCATTTTCCATTTTTACGCAAAATACTTCTGTAGCACATTCTGACCTCCATCTCTTTCAATCCATTTATTTACCATCCTCTTTTCACGTTCTATTCGTCTCCTTTCATTCAATTTTTCTATTCTTCTCAATCATTTGTCACTTATTTATCAGTTGAATTTTCTACCCCACGTTGACGCGGAGAAGTATATTGCCACACACTAATTCAGCATTAAAAGAGTAGTATAGGCCACTGAGGGTCATGAAAGTAAAAAGTAAAAAACACTTCAAAAATCATAAAATAAAAACAATTTTGCTTTATGTAAATCTCGACCTCAATGAGAGCATCTTCACATATCTGTCGTCCGATGTCGAAAGTGTGAATTGTGACTCGAGTAACAGTGACTTTAAAACAGTTTTATTCTGTCGACAGAGCTCTGAAGATGCTCTGTTGGGGTAGACATGTACATAAGCCCTAAGTGTTTTTATTTTATAGTTTTTGGTTTGGTTTTTACTTGTTACTAATGCTACATTGTTTAGTGCCCTCTTCAAGAAATGTCATCTTAACATCTGTAAATCGCAGCACAAACGGAGGTAAAAAGCTGGTTATGCAAGCAGAGGATCCGGTTTCGACTCCTGGAGATGTCACAGTTTAAGCGTTTGGCTACTGAATATTAGATAGCTTCACAGACTAACTGGAAGGGTGAATAAAGTTTGAAAGTACTGTCAATTCCTTCTGACGCGACTTTGCGGTCTCCCTCACGCAAGAAAATAAATGATAGATCGGCAGACAATGGCGCGACGCCATTAGGTTCTAAAAAACCTAGGTCGCCAATAAAGATATTTTTTGTGGTATGGGTAAATGCTTTATGATTTATTGTTTTACATTAAGTGTCAAGGGGTGCCTGGAAAGGTTTATTCAAGAACATAAGTGGTATTTTGCTGACTTGCAATATCGTCTCCGCAATATTTTATATTCAATCATGAAAATCAGTTACTCGTGACAAATTCTTAACTGTAAGATCACCCACATATCCAACATCAAAGTTGGAAATAAGCCAAAAGTTGTAAACTCATTGCGTATTATAGGGACTTTCCAATAAAACCCTTACAGTCGGTCTAATGATTTTTCTCAGAGTGAGTCAGACATAAAGGAGCAAAGATATCCATTCCATCGATCTCGATTCGTTCTTATTTACTGCTCTTCCCGAAAGCGTAGACAACAAATAAAAAAATCGTGGTAATGATCTTCCATTTGGTCTTGCAAAGCTTGCTTATATCAATATTTTTATAAATTTCAGTCATTACTATTTCTGATAACCATTTTTTTCAAACTAATGAAGATTTGTAAGAATTGCTTACTCTACGGAAAGTATCTTTCAATATCTGCATCTACGTACGTATCCTGCAAGCCACCTTTCAGCGTGTGGCGAGGGATAATAATAATAATATACTAAGGGAAGGGATACTAAGATAGCATTCCTTAAATAACTACAAAAAGGGAACTAGACAATCTTTTATGTTGCTGAACTACTGTGAGGCAAGCATGATTCTTCGGACATATCTTTTAAAATCTAAGAATTATTTGTAGATACAGACAATTCCCTGACACTTACTAATTGCGTATATGGGGAAAATACAATGAACAGACTGGAAAAACAGTTTAATTTTAATTTTCTTTTTTTCCATAAATAATTCGTGATATTTTCTACAGATTTGTTAATTGCGTGGAAAATTACATTTTTGCCTTGAAATATTTCATAATCATCGAAGATTAATTAAAGATACACTCACGTACGTTACAGGTACGTTAAACTTACAGCTATGATTTTAGTATGATAATCATTACCATTAACGTAATGTTCACATATCATTTAAAAAATACTATCAACGGCAATTGGCAGATTTAACAAAATCAAAATACGGGTTTTGAACTGCTGAATCATCACTGATATGTTTAACTGCTGCATCCCTCAATCTAGCATGCCATCATCTCTAACTCGTACCTCTTAGTCATTCAAAAATAATGCTACCAATGTAACTGTGTTACCAAAAACATCGATGTAAAACGTCTTTGTTTTAACGTTTGCCATTTCAAGGAAATGATATTCAAAGAATCAGTGAGCTATGCTTACTTTCATTTTTAAAGGAAATGAAAGTTTTCTATTACTCATTATTTTGAAATCTCAAACTCAATCATCCCAATATTTAGGTTACATAAAGGAACTAAATATAAACTGTCGCAAGAAAATTGGTATTCCGTGAAATCATCGTGGATGACATGATAGGAATATTCCAAAAATTCGGATTATGTCAGTAAACGTATTCCAAATACTGGTACGCTGAAGCTATTATCTTTCTTGAGAAATTCCATGCGCTCTTCTCTATATGGAATTTTGCTCCCTTGCCGAATTCAAATTTGAATATTAGTATCTCGAAGGGAAGTAGAAAAATCTTATCCAAAAATTCTTACTGTTTAAGAGAAGAACAAATGGGAAGGAGAGATGAAGGACACGCAGCAAGATGGATCAGAGAATAGTGATAAACTAGCGGTAGAAAAGAAAATTAAAGAAAGAACATGAAATAGAAGACCTTAACATTAAACAAGGGTAAAAAGGCATGGAGAGGAAAAACAGCAGAAAATATTTATTCATTGTGCTCTGGGAAATGCCCATAAGATCAAAAAACGGGACCGATAAGGAAGAGAGGACTGGAACGGAAGAAATATAGAATTATATTTCAGCTGCAAGTGTCGGAATTAAAAATAAATAGAAATTAAACAAACATGTACCATCTACGTACGTCTGGTTTTAGCTACTTTAGTTCCCGGCGATACGAGATATGTGTTCACCTTTACGAAGATTAATAATAAATCGAATGCAACATTTTAAAAGGCGAAGCTGTGTGAGCTCATGTTCACATGTTAGGTCACCTTAAACAACGGAACAGTAATGATCCGTATCTAATATAACAAAGAAATGTCAGATAAACACAGTGGTTTATCCTTTTCCTCAATCAGAATGTAAATAGCAATTTAATCGAGTAATGCGATGACATTCATAGTATTAATACACAAATCTTCGAGACGTTTGATCGATTGACAGAATGGTTATCTTCCTCGCCTGGTCAGGGTTCGTTTCCCGTTTAGGGAAACAACGACAACATCCCTGGGAATTTTGCGCGAAGACAAAATCATCGCACTAACATTTATAGATAAAATCTAACTCAGATAATATAATGTACGCAAAGCGTGAATGTGTGTCTATAATAAGTCCGCTTCAAACATGAGAATAAAACTCTTCCCAACTTTCAAGCTTAGCACATTAGTAAATATCTTTCCTTCGTAAATGATAGTCCACTTTTCATGAAGTTAATAGCCCCTAGTTCGATCCTAGGTGACTCAAAGCATCTCTGCAGCAGATGAATGTTAATTTTATTTCTATAACTTGCTTTATTTCTTTTTCGAAATCGAGAGAAGTGTCAATGGATGGAAAATTTTATAAAAAACTTTAATTTTATCCTGAATAACCGTTTTGCGATTCCTAATCACGCAAAGGTTGATAAATACACCAAAATTTGAGGAAATTTATCACTTTAAATGCCGAGGTAAAGAAAAAAATGCCACTCCTAAAGTAATTTCCCTAAGTTTATGTTCATACTATATTTTCTCGTAATTCTAGGATATTGAGCACAGTCCTTAAAGGAATTAATGGCGATAAGAGAGCGATATTCTCCGAATTCCGACACTAGGTAATTTTACGGCTGCGTCTATGATTTATGATCATTACACGACATACTGCTGACCGGTTAACGACTAGGTAGCAGCGTGTTGGCATATATAGATTGACTCTTTATTGGCAAGGTTAGGCCCATGTGGGCCTCTCTTCCACCTAACCTCACATGGATATGTGGAACCTCAGTCATGCAAAAGGTTTGGACAAAAATGAAAATTACCTTGATAGAATATTTAAATAAATTTAGCCCATAATTGAATAATTTTTGCTTACCCACGTTAAGAGTGTGATAATGTACATTTGAAGCGAGTCATTGGCACTTTCATTAATCACTGTGTAATTGTAGTTGCAGTAATCTGCAAACAACCTGACCTTGGAAGATATTTTTTCCTGTAAACCATTAATATGCGTATATAAGAAATGCTATGGGTCCTAAAACACTTTCCCGTGGAACTCTCACGTTGACGTCAGCTTTTACAGAGAAACTGATGCTTATTTTCACTCATTATCCCCTATTCATCAGAAACGTTTATATTCTCATCGACCTTTGTACCTAGTCTCAGTGAGTATACTGTAGATACAGGCAAGTCATGGGGTTCTTTATCTTAGACTACGGTTAGATCTATTATTATGCCCTCGGCTCCCTGACTATTGAATCACTACAATATATTTGCATTGTCCGAGTAGATTTTTTTGCACGCAAGAGATCCAAGAATTGCTTTCCAAAGTAATCTGCCATTAGTTTTTCTCACTCATCACACACAACTGAAAACAGCCGGTATATAATGTGCAATTTTCGTCTTGTCGCTTCTCTCAAAAATCCAGTATTGTAGTTTCCCAATCCGTTGGTAGAACACCATTTGCCATCGTAAGGCGGAAGGCATACAGAAATGTTATCATATGGCCAAAAATTCAAAAATCATAGAGAAATGAAGTGAACATTTCAAACGGAAAACATCACATCTTGGAGATACATGAGCTCTTTCCATTCTTATATTTAATGATAAATCAACCATTATTCACTAATCAGTACGATTCTGGCATTAGAATTTCTTCACTTCTTCATCGCCGGAAAGCTTAAATATTTTCATTACCTGTTCTATCAAAACGTTTGTAAGGTAATCGCAAGAAATTCTATTTTTCAACCAGTTTTGTAATCTCATTCATCTCAACCTTGTATTTTGTTACACTTTCTTTATCTCAGCAAATTCAAGAAAAGTATCGAGGACTAAACCAAACCTTCCAGCACAAAGCAGCTTTACCAGAAACTTTATAGTTGAGTAGAACAATAATTAGATTAAATTCAAAGAGAACTAATGCGTAAATATTGGAACCATTTCAAAATCGTTCGCAGTAACGGTTCCATGAGTGACGATATTTTGGAATACCGAGTACCAAAACCTATCCAACCTTCAGAATCTCATAATTGACAGTACTGCGTTGTATTACAAGGATTAATTAATACGAAAGAAAATATTGGAAGACCATTATACTTAAACCTCATTAGATAATACGTTACAATTACTGTTTTTTCCTTTCCAATTTGCAGCATCCTTGATTCCACCAAAGTTCTTAGGAATCTCCTCGTCTTTCTTTTATTCTAACAAACTATCTAAATATGAAATACCCTGAATTATTTTACAAACTAAATAATGTTCGTTCTACTACATTATTTTACCTTATTGTACAGAAAGTCGCGTTTCTTTCCGGAGATTGCCCCGGCAACGGGGCGTAGATAAAATCAATAAGTTTCCATGATATTTATATCGATGGTCCAAATGGTTAGACATTCACTCACGCACCCAGCAACAAATATTATCTTCAGAATCTTACATTAGCGTAAAATGGCCTAAGACATACACCAGAGTACTCTAAGTTCGTACTTAAAGCAGTTAAGACAACTTAAAATGTACATATAAATATCTTCCGTTAGTCTGCATAAGACATTAGCCATTATCTGAAGAAATATTTATAGATACATTATCTTCTTAACGCATAATTTTCTCAGAAATCAAGGAGTTACAACTAACATTTCTTTCTTTAACACAATCCCACAAATATGCTAGACATACGATTGCAATCCTGTTCCTTGTAATTATGAAACACAAAAATGAACGTTTCAGCATAAGTTCTAAAGAGATGTGAGCGTAAAGAGCTTACTTTTTTGCTGTAGAAAGTCTTCACGGGAGACTAACCGGGTCGTTTTTTTTCGCCCTGAAGATGGCCACGGTGACAGTAGCCGAAACGTCGGTTTTACATCTAGAAACGACCCGGTTAGTCTCCCGTGAAGACTTTCNCCTTTCCCATTTTTATTCCTGATTCCACTCAATCTTTAGTTAAATTCCTACTTCAATATGTTTCCTCACGAACATTAGTTTTAACAACTTATATTTGTTTCAATTTTAGCAACTTATATTTTTATAGAAATGATAAACTTCTGTTACCTGAAAATGTACTAATTGTAAAAGCGTACTGTGTAACTTGATTATATATGTCCTGTAGTAGGCAAATACGTTGTATTACTGTAATTAGCTTTGTATATTTTACTCTATAGTTGTTATACTATAGCATGTTATAGAGGGTATGTAACTATAAATTTTAAATCACGTGATACCAACTGTCAAACATATTTTTCCTTTGCTCTGCAAGTGCTGCAAGTGTTTGGTCTTTTGTGGCGAGAACGAAAAAAACAAAACATTTTAATGATAATATCTTCTATGTAGGATGTAAATTATAACTTATACAATAAAATTCAATATTTAGTAAGAGATATATTTTTATATCTGTTCATGATATATAGAGATAATAGATCCTACTGAGATTTCTAGAATTTTAAATGATCTTTTCCACCACATTCAATTCCCATTAAAATTCGTGCACTTTAGTACCCCAAAATTTGGATGCTCTTAATTTTAACACAGCTCATGGACCAACAAAATCGTCTGGGAAAACCGAATCTGAAGATTAATTTTAGCTATCATTACTTCCTACATTCTTTAATACTAAATAATTGTCAGTGACTAAATTGCTTAAAAAGTGCAAATCGAGGAGTTGTAGGCTTCTCGGAAATTTTCCTTTCATACTTAAATGCATCTTCAGTTTTTCTCCTTTTCCTCAACCGCCTTAGCCAGCAACAATTCTAGAACTCCTAATAATTTTCATCGCGTTTGCTAATTGTAATCACAGTAACTTATCGGACAAACAAAGGGTATATATTTTTGACAAAAGAATTTTTCTAATTTTCTTAAGACTCCTAAAAGAGCACTAAAAACTTTCTCATGTATTTGTGATATGTCTCCATTAGCTCAAAGCAAATAAATTACTCACTTATCCAACCAAAAATGTTGGCCGGAATTCCCAAATGAAAATTGCAAAGGAATTTTTCTCATTATCTTAAATATGTACCAGGGTCGAAGAAAACTCTTTAAAAATGTTGAAAATCTCTGGTGAGTAGAAAATTATTAGCTCCCCACGACAGTTCGTAAAAAAGCAATCCATACTCTTAAAAATTATTTTTCTGCCTAATATTTTTCGTAAGTGGAGGATTAGATAATTTTCTCTTTTAATATTTAAAGCTATGTGTTTGTGTCAATTGCCAACGTTTTCATGCAATTGGACACATTTTAGACCATTTTATCCAAGTGATATCATTTCCCGTAGTGATCGGAATTAATACCCTAGCGTAGATTGCTTAGAAATACTACATGAATTAAAAAGTAAAGAGGCCACACAATAATGCTAGTTTGAACTAAACTGCAGGTGTATGCCCTATTTGTCTTAACTTCCTTCATGTTTCCGCGTCTTTGTGGACATGTTCTATACTCTAACTTATAAAGGCAGAGAACAATGTCTTACTGTCTTCACACTTCTTGAAAGATTTGCCGGTATTTTCTATATGTTGCAGTAACTGAGTTTCAGAATAATTCATTCATCACTAAGACACTCATCTAAGTGAGAACCTTGGATGATTTTATGCATCAATTGCTTCAGTTTATGCAATAAAAACTTGAATTATTCCTGTAACAGAAAAATCGTTTTTTTACGTTTATTCTTTTCAACGTAAACTTAACTTGAACTTATAGGAGAGTATACATCCAAGAAAACAATTCATGCTGAAAAATATTCAGACAAGATATTGTTTTAGTTACCTCAACACTTCAAAGGCAGAGCTGGATAATGTCATACAGCACACATACCTGGGTATGTGGGGCTTAAACCATAAAAATCTATTTCTATTGAAAATACTAATTGCCCAAGTAAGGAACGTATGAAAATTGAGATGGTCATGATGATTTAATAAAAAACTGTCATAAAATGGTGTCTATTTAAAAAGCGAAATACGTAATTTTGCACCAAAATAAAAACGAAATATTCTTATTTTCGAAGGTAGCATTTGAATGATACAGAATATTACTCTGTAAATACGACTGAATTTAATTGAGTTTATTTCCATTTAGTTTGATTTATATGAGTTATTCTAGTAAAAACATCGTCAAAGCAGTTAATACAGTTATCAGTAGAATATAGAGCCGGATCCCCGAAACCCTAAAATGTGACTCCAATCATTACTTAAATTAAGAAATACTGTTCTTGCGGAACTCCAAATATGATTCCCAATATTATTTATTTTCTATCAAATCACATGTAATTGGGTTTTTTTTAACCTATTTGTGATAAATAAATTATTATTATTATTATTCCCTGTGAATGTTCTAATATTCTTTGGACAAAGGTTCAGAGGTAACAGATCCGAATAAAGTATTATGGATTAGTATATACGATTTTGTTGTCTATTTAACTTCTTATACTTAAAAATTGATCGATTTTTGAGCTATTCGAATGCAAGCAGTAGCTATCACTCATTTGGGTTCTTGTTAATAGCTTTTAAGTAAAAGTTGCAAAAATGTTAGTGTTATTTTGTGCTGAAACCATTGATCCTTCATCGATCCTCATTGCCAACGCCATCCTTATCTTTGCCTTTGCAGACCAATCATAAGAAAAGAGCTCCCAAATCATTTCATTTTGTTCTAAATAGTTTATAACCGGTAATACACGCAATTTTTTCTATCTTGCTTGATCTTATCATCTGTCACGCACCCATTTCTGTAAGATTAAACTTACAGTTTCAGTTAACGTCATTTATTCCTTTCTAGATAAAACAAATCTTTCTATATAATCCTACAATCTAACAACTTTGGTCTTTTTCCTCCAACTGCTTCACTCGTAACCCGAATTACTTTATATGATAAGCCATCCCCTCTCATTTTATGACCGACTTATTTCTGCGGCCGACATTTTAAATATTCGGCCGCTCTTTAATGTCCTTCATTTTTGTGGTTTAGTTTCACTCACATGCAACGAAGTGCCACTAATTATATACTATAATATTGTGAGAGCAGTTCTGATATATTCACGAAGATATTTCGTCATCAGTTCCCTTCGCTTCACGAGTTTTCTCTTAGGCACATTCCGCACCGAATTTCGTGCTCTTCATATTACAAGATCTCAGGAACTGGATATGGTCCAGCGATTGCAGTTTTAGCAATTATATGATGTATCAAAACCGCGTAGACCTGTATTTATTTGTATTCTCTAGCAATTTTAATGATTTTATGTACTGATTCGAGATTCGGTTGATATCATTTATCCATCAATTTACTCCTTCTCCTTAGATGGTTGGATTTTTGAATAATTGTGGTATCTCGACTCACCAACTTCATTTCTACATACGGATTTTCGACTAACACAATGTTTCCTCAATCTACATTGACCTCTAGATACGTATTTAATTTCGAGTCACGAATCGGAAAAAAATGCTGGAAAGTATAAAATAATTATGTAAATAATATAGGTACCACTGCATAGTTTTTAAACTCTCGTCATTACATCCGTGCGTTAACGTTAAAATCATTAATGAAACTTCACGATTAGTCTTCGTATGTAAGGTCATCTTTGGCTCTTCGCTGATTTATCAGACATCTGCAGTGACCGCTTGCTGTCTTCGTAGCTTCAAACCATTTCAACTACAAACTCTATAATTCTGCAGCAATGAAATCATAAAAGAAAAGCCTAAAATATTTTTTTACACCGCAAGAGTAGTAATTTTATTGTGGTGTTAAAAAAATGTTTTTTTTTCGCAAAACGAACATCAGTTTGAAAATAAACGAAATACTTTTTCGTACCGGCGGAGAAGAGAGAGGGTAGAATAGCACGGAGTTACTATATTACATACATCTATTTATTATTTTTAAGATATTACTATATATTAATTTTATCAGCTAAACCAGAAATGATTTTTTAATTAGTTTCCAGCTGAAATTCCATGAAGGCCAAATGGTGTTTCAAAATCGTCTCAAAGAGAAAAGATAAGCAGTCTGTCCAATCTGTAGTTTGGCAGGAGAAGTTGGCTGAATGGCTTTATAATGAAAATCCTGAATGCTTTACTAAGAATGAATGTCTATTTTGTATTAAGTTTGTTTAGTTTGTGCCTTAAGACTTCTGTATTGTACCTTCTATGTTTTAAGGTGTGTAGTATTGTGGTCATAATGGGTGCTGTGGACTTTCGTGTATGTATTGGATGTGTGCAGATGATTGTTCTTCTTCTTTTTCTTTTTATATATATGCGACGTTTATCACCGGACGATTGTCCACTTGTAACGTGTATACTTATAGTAATTATAATGGTAAAAAAACTCAGATGAAGTTCACTGCATGTATAGATTATTTAGCTATTGAATGAATAATTTTATTGGAATATTCTCTCAGATTCTCTTTAAAACAATTTTTTCTGTTAGACCAAATATTTATCAAAATGAAGACAGAATGTATTACAGAATTTTCTTTCATTAGATAATTTAAAAATTTAACCGAGTTTTCCTTCATCTCCTCTAAAAGGATGAGGTATAGATGGAAACTCAGTTACAAACGGCGCAAATACAGTCATATCAGACAAAGTAAAGGGATATTTTCAGAAATGCATCTAAACTTGATTAAGTTAAGCATAAGAGCACACCTTCTAAAGTGTAATATTTCGATTTTGATTCAATTGACGATCTTAATTGGTAGACCTTGTAGATCTTTGCAACGCAATTTGCCGCATTTTTTGAGAAAATTCTATTTTATTCTCTTTAAATAAAATATATTATTTTCCTATTTAATTCGATCATCGATGTGAAAAAACAAGTCATGGAATAAATACCAATTTCCCCGTCATCTACACAACAAACATTCTTTACTATGTTTATTCGATATTTAGTTACATTCATAATTATGACGCGCAATAAATCTCTCGGACTATTATTTATAATTAAATGATATTATCCATAATTTTCTAACAAACTTATCCTAATTGCAGATGGAGCCAACCCACATTCTGTGAATGACCAGCAAAAGCAACGATTCTGCCCATCTCAAGAATACGTCATTTTAGCCCTTCCTAATTCTATTCAAGGAAAATGAAAAGCCGCATTATCCACATCCCTTTGCTACACGACATGTTTAAAAATCAAGGTAAGATGACCGATAAAACATTACAGTAATAGTCATATGAATATATATTTTACTAACAGAAAACTTTAACTGTCAGCAATCTAACTCGCTACAATCCTCTGAGATTTTCACTTTCTTTAATGACCAGAAGACAGAATAAAGTTGTTCATCGAGTAAAATTACTGAGAATATGAGCCTCGCCATTTCCTCACGCAACTGTCCTAATATTTATGTGGCTAAGGCTGAAAGTAGAAATTAAGGTGACTGAAGAGGAACATTTAGACAATCGGTTTCTCGCTTGCATTTTTATGCTGTACACAGGATGGGCTTACGTCCATTTTCTATAGATTTGCTATGAAATTTACCAAATTTTCTCCGTGTAGCCATCTTCATTAAAGGAATGATAGAGTATTAATTATGATGCTAATGATAGATATCTAAGCATATGGATGGCGATACCTACACATCTTCGTATTTACCTTGGAAGCCACCTTTTGGTGTGTGGCAGAGGGTGCATGCACCATGACTCTGCATTCCTGATCAATCTATTTCGCACATGGTGCGCGGGAAAATGATTTCTTGAAACGATTAGTTCCAGCATCTGTTTCTCTGATTTTTCTTGCAGTTGCCGAACGGCATATGTAACAGGCATAATATCAGCTTCATCTTCTAATAACGTACTTTCTGGGAGCTTATAAGATACATATGTCTTCAGTTTTGTTTTGAATCTTCTATCTCCTATAGATTCCCATCCTGCGTCCTGGAGCATCTGAGTAACTCTCACTGATTTGTCATAACAATATTTTACGAGAGGTATTGCCTTTCGATGTACTTTTTCTAACTCTCGAATACGAGGTAGTGTTCCATACACTACATACGTACTCTCTATACAGGTCTCCAGTCTCATTTATAAATATTTTCTCATCAAATGTATACGAGGATATTGTTGCTCTTGAATTATGAAGGCTAAAATGAGCGATTCAATGCATTAACAATAATAGAAATGAAATATCAGCATTATATTGTCATTGCCTTACATTTCCACTTGAAGTATAGCGAGTTATTTTATTACGTGTTTAGAGTCTATTGCAATAAAATCATCTTTTTACTGTAATGTTTATGTAAGTAAGGTTTGAGAAGCCAGAAGTTTGAACTACAGGAATCGGGAATATTTTTATTCACTGCATGTTGATTTTTAGTTTTTTGTCATAAATGATTTAGAAATGACAAAATAAAACAAATTTTACTGATCAAAATGAAGCAACAAACTTAATCAGCTTCATTTTCCTAAGAAAATTCACAAATATACTTGCTGTTTTGATGTGACAATGCCACATCATAATAGTTCTCACATTTTAAGCATGTATTACGTTTGAGAGGAGACCTGCCAGCTCTTCATCCACCAAATGTCTCTTTTTATATAATAATTTTACTGACTTATTTTTTTATTGCCATGCTATAAATTTCTATTTATGCTATCTGAAACCACATTTGTCTAACCTTCCAACCTACTCATTCTCCTATCGATTTAAATAATATCAGTTGTAGACAGGATTCGTATATAGGATGTGCTCAGAGCAATGGAGAGAACAAAGTTGTCCACAAGCCATGGAAGGGGAAAATAGTACAATTCCCTACTACCTCAGCCTTCATTTTATGGAACTTTGGACAGAATTTGACCACGTAGATTACACATAGCTATTACATTTTTCTTGAAATCAAATGCACTTAGAGTTACTCTTTCCAACCAAATCCATATATTTACGGAAAGAAGAAAGAAAAATTGTATCAGTTTATAGATTTAATTCTTTAATATAGAACAATTTTTGCATATTCTTTTATGATTAGTGGAACAGGGGCTGAAAAATATGTTGTAAGTGGAGAGAAATGTTAGAGACGGATCAGCTCAAGGGTGTTTTTATGTGACGATAACTATCGTTGAATGACATTAGAGTTTAATATTTTTTTATCTTAGACTATCTCTAAGAAATAGGGATATATAAAAGGATTATTAAGGATAGATAACTTGATATCCAATCTAAGTACCAAAGGAAATGCATATAACTAAAGAGGTATTTCATTCGTACGTCTATTTTACGTTTTTGTTGAAGACATCGAATAGAGAGGTTGATTTTTTCCACTTTCTTCCTTACCAAATGTTCCCATCTTTATATAATGAGGCCATCTTATAGTATGGTTCATTTCTTAAACGATTTTATTTTTGGTAGGGGTTTGAATCCCATATTTCCTCCTCTTGACTACACTTCTGAATTATATTACTCGTAATATACATTTCATTAACTTCAGCAATTTATGGTTCGAGGGGAAACTTTCACTAGGCCGAGAGGTTTTCGTATAAAAAGTATATTCTTCTCGATATACTATAGAAAATATTTAAGAAAGTATTCACCTGCTTTTTTTCTATGTCCGTGTAGCAGAACGTAAGCATGTTTCTGAGTGGTAGACCTTCCCTTGTAAGGAGCAACACTAACATTAATGCCGTTAAACAGACAAAGTTCTAATTGAATGGTAAGAAATTACCAATGCTAATATAGATCTTATACAATATAACTATAGAACTACAGTTTAAATCAATGTTGATATTCGTAAACGTAAAAAAATTGGTATAATCGTAACTTTTTATGCATGAAGTACAGGAAGCGAAGGAGAAAAAGAAAAGTTTTGCAATTAGAAGTTTGATTTCCTCTTCCATTGTGTTATGATAACACTTTGCGCCGGTTTTATCTCGGAAATCTATAAAATTTGGCATACCTTTCCCATTTTTATTCCTGATTCCACTCAATCTTTAGTTAAATTTAGTTAATAATTAACGTTTATTAAATTAAATAATTCTTAAATTTACGTCAATAGTTAAATTCTTAATAATAATTCTTAAGTTTACGTCAATAGTTAAATTCTTAATAATAATTCTTTAATTTACGTTAATAGTTAACGTAAATTTAAGAATTTCCCATCCATATAAGAGCATGTTACCAATTGTATTCACCCGACCAACTCCTGTACGTAATAAAATGTGATATTTATAAAATTTTTCAACACTATTTATATGTAATTCAAAAGTCAAACTTTCATATTTACGTAAGTCTGCATCTACGATATATCATACCAAAAACGCGAAAATTCTGTTCGTAATAATCAACGTTTCTCAAAAATGTTATGTATTTGTAAAAACTTATACAGTTCAAGTGTTAAAAACCAATCACAAAAATTATCAAAAGTAAAGAAGCAATTTGAAACTAGCCAATGTTGATATTTGAAGCGCAAAAATATAAAATTGCATTCAGTGATAGATTTTTGCTATGCTACTGCGAAATTTTAAACAGTTTATTACTTTTATTTGCGCTGTAGAGTTATAATTCCACTAATTCCTCCATAATAAATGAAGAGTAACAAAATCGTTTGATCTCAAAAAAGGAAAGAATACAGAAACGATTTTTATAAACAAAGATACGCAAAACTCGTAGTGACTTAAAAAACCGTAATTAATATCACACAAATAAAATATGAATGAATCGGTTTTCCCAGTAAATGAATATGTTTTTAGGTTTTTTTGCGGTTATTTGATGCAAAGTATCAAATGCATTTTTACTAACGATTTAATCATTCCGTGTTTGGTCATTATCGAAATTTATATTTGATTTAATTATGACGCAAAAATGCTCGAAAAATGCATTCCTCGCGAAGCATTTATTAATAATTCTACGATTCGCACCTCAAAAAATCCCGTAAGCGTTCAATAAAGCAGAATGCGCGATTTTCCGGAATGATTTTCTTTTCAAAAATGCAACATTTAATGAAAGGTTACAATTTCAACGAGGAGACTTTTTAAAAACTTACAGCGACCGCATCGTTTATTTTGGAATGATTTCAAGTTTTTTCCGCGAACGCTTTTTAGGCGAGTTAAAAAATTAGCGCATTTCGGATTTTTTCCGGTAAACAAAACTGAGCGTTACTTTCCCTAGATTAAAAAAAAGGAAACGCGTGAAGCGCAACGGAATTATTTTCAACTGCAAATCCGAGTGAAATGTGGACAGAGATTCCGTGCAAGGCGATTTGTTCGCCGGGGCAAATGGCGGCCTTGTCCGCTGCCTTCCTTCGAATCGCCGAGTTTTGCCGTCGCTGAATCGGACGCGCTCTTCCGAAAGCTGAAAGAATAGAATGCATGGAAATAGAAGAAACCTTCCCAGCATATAAAGCCACATGATGAGACATCAGTTCCCGGGAGAGACATCTTAACTATCCCTGTATCTTCCTAGAAGGAAAGGTGCACCCGTCTATGTCTATGTAAGTACCCTGCAAGCCGCCTGTGTGGCAGGGGGTGCGTGCACCAAGACCCTTAACGATTACCTTTGCGTATCGTTCGCGGAGAAAATGAACTTTTGAAACGACTAGTTCTGGCATCTATTTCCCTGATCTTCCTCACAGCACTAGAACGACCCACGTAACATGGACGCATTATATCGGCTATATCGTCTGTGAACGTGCTTTCTCAGGACCAATTTAGTAAATTCACCCTTTGTTTAAATCTTCCATTTTCTAGAAATTCCCATTCTGCGTCTTAACGCATCTGAGTAACGCTCACTAATTTGTGGTGAAAACTTCTTACGAAATGTATCGCTTTTCGCAGTACTATTTTCTAATTTCCGAATACAGCACGCTGCCATTACACTACACGCATACTCATGGTGAGGCCTAACTAACCCGAGGTAAAATCTCTCGGACACTGTTTCTTCTCTCCGACTATCCTCTAAACGAAGCCGATTTTATAAAGTGCTCGTCCACTTATACTATGAATGTGGGTACTCGATCTGAAGATATTCGCGAGACTTAGGTACGTGACACACATAGGATTCTCCTGCAAAAGAGTAAACTATTTATGGAGATTGCTACTGTATAAGATATGAGCACCTTAAAAACTTCGATCTTTTTCTGAAGATCTTAAATAAGATTAATGGTTATTTTAAATGATACCGTAGTGAAAATTTTAAATCCAAAAATTTTTTACGCATTCTTATCATAAAATGTTTATGTAAAGTATGTATAAATAATTCCAAATAACTCTCTGCCGTAAATTCTGCCCATTACGAGTTTTTATTAAGCACCGAAATACGGAATTATAATAATATAATAATAACGAATAATGATAAAATAGTCCTGGGACATATTCAGTAATTTTTTCTCACAATATTTTTGGCCTTATGTGATCGGTCTATGTAACGGGATGGACGTAAAATACCGGTTGTTTATTTATTTAACCCTTTTTGGTGAAGTTAGGCCAGTTGGTCTCTCTTACACCTAACCTGAACGTTATGGCTTATCAGAACGTATTATCCTGAATGTATTCAGTTAATTTATCAAAGCCAAGAACTATCTTAGCAGCGCTGCCAATGAATCGCAGTAATTCTTATCAAAAGCCTTTGATTTGCGCTGAATTCTTCCACTTTCACTTGAATGGCGGTCTCTTTTAACTCTTCCATCAAAGATTTGGTAGACCTATTTCTTAATTTTCATTGTAGTAATGTACACAGAGTCCGCTTTTTATTATTTTTTCCCTATGACCGCTGTTTAATGTCTTCGGCAAAATGACTCATTGCAAATAAATTCATCGCAAATAATAGTTAATATACATAATTCCCTGGTGAATTGATTGTAATAAATATTCTCGGGTTTCCACCCACGTAATATCGGTAGACATTGCTGTTGCAAACGTTTCGATGATCAGAGAGAAGGTCCTGGTTGACTACTGGGTATATAGTATAGAGGACGCAAATGTTTCGCGTCACCTCAGCCCTAAGGAAGATGACAGAGTATATCATCAAAACGTTGGAGACAGCAACATCTACTGATCTTACCTGGATGAAAACCCGAGAATATTTGCAAAAAAAACTCCATGAGAAAAGCTTTTACTAAACCACAAGAATATTACAATGCATTACCATGATTTCGTAGCGTCGCTACATCATTCTTATTTGCCGTTAAGACTTTCCTTTGTCATTTCATTGGTTCCTTTGTATATATATTTGGCTGTACTTCCTTGATGTGTAACCCAATAATAAAGCGACGCTACGGAACCATGGTTGTGCAGTGTAATATTCATGAAGTTTAGTAAAGGCATTTCTCATGGAGTGTTTTTGCATTAATAAGTACCACAAAGTTACGCCTGATTCTGTATCATTTTTACCGAGAAAATTTCCTTGAAATTCATTACAGAACTTTCGTCTTCATTGAGCTCTCCTTAATAGTAATCGTACCATTTAAAATATTTCAAAATCTTTCGATTATACTGTTTTTAACCACCAGTTTTTAACTCACCAGTGTCCGTATTATCTGCTAAGATCCCAATTCTTCTATCAACGCCTATCAACACACATTGTACGTCCGTTGTGGGTCTCCTTTTAAATTATATTTTCATTGTATTTTCTATCACTCTAAGAGATACCTTAAAAGTTTATATTATCAACCATTTATGCTTCATTACTTAATTATATTCTATTATCCTTTCTTAGAATTGTATATTCCATAACTGTAGCCTTTTCTAGTCGACTGATTCAATGTACCATGCAAATTTTTCCTCTGTATTTCTACAGCTGCAACGTGATGAAGTTCGTGTTTTTTTACTGATTTCATTTTCATTTTTCATTTCAATAGGAATATTATTTGATAAAGAAAAGTTTTAATCGCACATGACGACAATATACGAGACCGTACTAACTGGAATATGATGTAGATGTAACATACATCATATCGTTTAATCACGATGTAAGGCTTTGATAGCATACAAATTACGAGTTATACAATTTGTCTAATTTGCTAAAAGGCTTTCGGTAAATATATTATTTTTTCAGAAAGTATTTATTTCTTGACCTAGAGTTTCTAGATATGAACCTTCTTTAAGAAAAATACTTCGTTTCCTGGTAGCACAGTTGGCCCACATATTGGAGAAGTCACTGATTTAGAAAAAGATTAAAATTGACTATAAGACCTTAAAATAATGTTTCAACAACGAATCAACTAATGAAGGTTGAATGAATGCACCACAATATCAACATGGCATTTTCAACATATACAGAATAGAATAATTACCATATAATCGATTCACATGACCATTTACAGATTTTTTTTTACAATATCAAAATGAATGTTTCGTAGAGATCGTCGAAGTTTGGTTCAAATACTCTATTCTACATCGCATGTAAAACAATTTAAACATTGCATAGTATTTCATAGTTATGAACTTTTTGTACAGCATTAAAAATATATTTAATCATTTATTGGCAGTCAAAAACTTCAATCATCAAAAAGATTTAATCATCAACGTCCTTCTCAAGCCTACCTTGTACGGATTCCTAAGGAAAGGAAAATGTGCTCTGCCTTACAACTACTTCCTTCCATTTTATTTCTCCTTCTTTCATTCGAGTCAGAAAATGCTTTTTTCTGTCTTCTTAGATCGGAAGGAATACATTTTCTTGTTTAGATAAAATAAGAAACATTTATATTTGAGTTCAAATGCTCTGAAATGTTTGTATTTATTATTATTTTATGTTCGGGGAATTCCATGTCAAGTGGATCAATTTTAGAGAAATGCCCCGCTCGACCATCACCGATTTCAATGAAATTTTGTGTGAACATAACTTCATATCTTCTATGAACATTTCCCAAGTTTTACATCCATCGATGAAATATTTGCTGAGATATAGTCATTTGTTTGACCCCCTACCGCAGCC
>KZ308552.1:513636-568932 GCA_000376725.2 Ladona fulva
CATTAAGAAAATGAAACTTTTTATTCAAACACTTTGTATAGAGTAGTTATAATGCACAAAGTTTCGTGTTTATCTTCAGTTCATTTGCAGATATATAAAATGCCAAACTTTAAATTTTTTTTCGAGCCAGAATGTTTTGGGCCGATTTTGCTTCGAATTTTCTTCGCAGATTTCCCTCTTAAAAGATTTGTTATTATTGTGTGTAATAGAGCAGCATAGGTTGTATAAGAGCACCAAGTTTTGTTTTGCTCAACGGAATACTGCGTGAGATAACGTGTCTCAAACTTGCTAAAAATCGATGTCTAACTATAGAGGGCTGCGGTAGGGGGTCAAACAAATGACTATATCTCAGCAAATATTTCATCGATGGATGTTAAGCTTGGGAAATGTGCATAGAAGACATGAAGTTATGTTTACACAGAATTTCATTGAAATCCGTGATGGTCGAGCGGGGACCGTTGGTCCACTTGACATGGAATGGCCCGTTCTTCCCTTTGATAGCGAAATTGACGTAATCACTAATATACTTTTAAATATCTATGTACAGTGCACATTTTGATTGATTTTGTTTTTATTTCTTTGTTTCCTTGTTCTTCACCATTTTTCTTTTTTCTTTACTCCTTGTTGTTTTAATGCTTATTATACATTGTTTATTACATTTTACATATCATACCTACTACATATTTCTTGTTATTTAAGTTAAACGCTCTTTCTTATCTGTAATTTTTGTGTGAGCGTGCATTTAAACTATCTTTCCAGAAATGTTGCTGGCGCCTTTATTCTAATATTTATGTTGTTGGCACCTTCTTTATTCTAATTTCAACTTCTCCGTATTCTTTTTAAATTTTAGTTGCTTCTGTCAATAGGACTCGCGTTTTTCCACGACACTCTTCACGTGGGTGTTTTCCTACAGGGTTTAATTTTTTTCCTAAATTTAGATTACTGTTTTATTTTAATTCACATAGTTAATGCTGTTTCTCTTGCTTTTCTCCCAAAAGCTTTTCCTTTAAACATTTATTGTCATGGGATTAATGTAAGACGAGACTACCTAGTCTCAATCTCGACACAAAATAAAGTCATGTTTTCATTATTATTGTCATCATTTGCTCCACTAATTTTCGAAGAATAGTAAACGATAAAAATTGGGTATGCGTTCGGATATTATTAACCATATTTAAGACATTTATAGATTTGATAGGGAAGATCTGAAGATGGATATAAAATTCCAAGTAAAGGAAGAGGCAAATGGGGAACGCCTAACTTACCAGATATAGGGAAACTAAAAATAGCGATTCCACTTCAGAATAGATTTTTAAGTGTGCGGTCGATTTCGAGAATTGCAGGTGACGCTCGCAAGGCGTCGTTTCAAGTACTCGCAGATAGGTTCTGACTTCTGAGTATCGAAAACCCTCCAATAATTTAACATTTACACAAAACTTGTATTTTATCTTTAACATAGCAAGAAAAAATTATTATCTTTATATTGATTTTCTTAGAAAACAATTTTCAAAATAACAAATAAAATTGAAGATTAATATTAACACTAGAAATATATGGGGACTAAAAGTGCGCTACAATATAACAAAATGCTAACAACATTATCATTGGTACCCTAGGGGAGAGGGGAAACGTATCCAGACTTAATGCAATCTATATTGCTTGCTTAGACAAGTCAGCTTGGGCAGACATAAAGGCAATACTGAAACAGTTTATTACGTATTAAAAACGCTCCATTACTGTGAACTTTTTACTATACAACAGAAAATCTTTTTCTGTGGTATAGTAAAAAGTTCACAGTAATGGATCGTTTTAATATGTTTAATATTAATAATTACCACAAGGTTAGCCCTGAGTCTGTATAGTTTATTACGTTACAAGGGTTACTTTACTACCAAGAAAGTAGAACCTTTCGGATAAAGGAAATTAATGGAATTTTTTCATAGGTAAGTAGAAAAATAGAGGCATTTGAGAAGAGGAGTGAATTGCTTCGTTGCTGTCAATGAGTATTGTCAATTTTCTACTCACTTTTCGTATTGGTACTGATAATGTTTCATTTGAGAAGTAAACTATTAGCTAAACTCTGCAATTACCTTTTACAGATCTTCTTACTGTTGAAAATGTGCTAAGCCAACCTCAGGGATTAGAGTTTGTCCATCCCAACGTAAAGGTGGTTTTTATATCTACAAATACATCGTCGCCGCTTGAATTGCTAGACCAAGGAGAGATTTCCTACAGCCTACGGCAACTTGAGGACTTTCGCTCGCATGCTTGATGGAATTAAATCCATCGCAATGTCTTGGTTAGTCTTAGAGAGATTATAACTTCGATGGCAGTATAAATAACATGAAGGAATCCCTTAATGATCTTAAACATGCAGTTGTCGGCTTCTATTGGAGATAAATATGGAGAGAAGTGGTAAACGATGCTTGCAGTTTGTCATCTTCGGATAATGAGGTAAGGAAAATTTTGCAAATGGGCCATTATATAGGAGTGGAAGGATTGACTGTTATGGAGAAATTGAATTATGGAGATATCATTGAGTCTCATTGGGAGAAACCCACAGAGGAAGACTGAAAAGAATCGATTTGAATTTGTACTCGAAGAGGTTCAAAAAGAGGTTTTATATCTGAAGTAAAATACTAGAGAGTTAATAACGGATAAACTGTGTATGATCGCTGTATGGAAAGTAGCATGAAGATGAAGAGGGAAATTGAGTCTGTATTAATACCTAACTAATGAGTCTAAACAAATTGCAGAAAGGCTCAAAACATCTTCTAATTATGAAGTTCTTACAAAAAACTAACAAAGTAGCCCAATAAACACTCTATGGCCTCATTCAGTTTTACTTCAGCCAATGAAATTTGCCGGAACGGATCATAAGAGAAGGACTAACTCCTTAATTCTTGTATACTTCTCCATTATTAAATATTTTTATTTTCAATGTAATAAAATGTCTTTCTTATGTACCTTTGCCTCTTTCATTCTTTATAACTGTCTTCAAAGAGCCCTTCGTCACAATCATCACATATGAAATTGGTTTCAATATTCGCGGATTCACGATCCGCGGAATTCTGGAGAACGCATTCCCCACGACATGCAAGTTCCTTCAACCTACTATAATATAACAATGTGGAGATATCACGAGGGCCGTAAGAACTGTACGGGTGTGCTGGTCAAAATATCCAATATAATTACTTTCCAATATTTGTAATGGAATTAGTTGTCATTATCCCTAACGCATTTTTCTCTGGGTTTACAAATTTCCTTCATTTCTCCTTCAGCCTTGGATAGAAAATGTATAGTGAATGTAACGAAAGAAGATAAAAAAGATTATCATTCACGAGGAAGAAATGAAAAGGTACATTTTATATTTTCAGAAAATTGATCATCCTGGAGAGAATGATGGCCAAATATTTATATTAAACTCTATAGAAACAGTAATAATAATAATTAATGGGTGACAAAAGATGATTTGTGAATTAGTAGTAAATGTGGGTGAGAATCTCTTTTAATATTGGTACGAAGTAATCAAACTTGGGCGTTCGATTTCTAGTTGTAAAAAGGGAGAGAATACACAAATTTTTAAAATTGACACAATGGAGCTATTAAAAGACAATGATGTAATAAGAATGGCAAAAGAACAGACAAGAAAATGTACTCATACAGCATTGGAGGAAGAATAGTCCAAAGTGAATGGCATCAAAATTTATATTATACCATATATTTCTGGATATGAATGCCGAATCAGGCTATTGATGAACCAAAAAAGAAAATGTGTCTGACTGCTAAGTTAGCTCGGAGATGTTTGATCCTCAACCCCTCAACAAACAACGAAAAGCTATTGAGAAGGAATGAGGTTTACTATGCTAGATGAGGAGTTAAGTTAGTTTGCCATATATCTTCTCCCTGAAGAAAAATTATATGAATGGAAAATGTCCATACAAGTGAAGCAACATGACACTATGAATAATAATTTTAGAATCATTTGATAAAGAGTCATAAGGAGTAATTCTACAATTCAACATCACTCACACTTCACTAGCTTTCAAATTATGACTCTCATTAAGAAGACTGACGAAAGTTAAGGAAAGATACGTCTTCAGTAACGTGTACCATAAAAAGAAAAATATTCCTTTCATCAAGATACAGTAATAAGGGAAAATGAAATTGTAGAGCAAATAAATAAGGTAAATAGAACACACCAATGATATAAAACTAGGGAGAAATTTTCTACAACTCGAACATGTCGTTTCAGCTTTCACAGCGAGGGTGTTTTCTAAAAATAATGTTTAACTAAAATTCGTAAACTAAACACAGATCTAATTCAACCTACAAAACTTTTTAATAAAGCTGCATTTATTATAATATAGTCGGATACTTTTCCAAAGTATTTCCGACAGTGATAAGATCATTGGTATTCCCATCTCACGATTGAGCAAAAATGTGATTTAATGATAAGTCTTCGTCTGAAATAAAAAAAAAACATTTTTCCGTCATAAAACTGCCCCCCTCCCCAAACCGGGCCTTATATAACAAACACATCTCTTAACTTATAATAGCCCTCTTTTCTATAATAAAGGTAGGTAATATAATATACACAGCGTAACTATTGGAGAAAGGAAGTCATTAGTGGGATGTCAGAATTACGTGGGAGGTTAGGACAACAAATTTTCTGGTGAGTCGATACAGAACAGTTGAGAAAAATAGGGGCGGCAGGCCGTAATGGATTTTAGGCAAATCCGAAGATAGATTATCCCCTTGCGTCAAGGCCTCTCTCCTCGTAGATCTATCTTCCATCGGTCGTACCACTTTGTGCATTCTCAAATCAATTTCAATTTTGTGCAGTCAACTCCGCGACTCCACGAGGAAACCTATCCGCAGCACGATTAACGGCGATTTTTAACGGAAGACCGTGTCTGGTATTGTCACTTATCCTCCTCCCGTTTTCATACCGATCCACTTTCATAGCATCACTTTCCTTATTCTGAAAGACGACTCTTCTTTTTGACATGTACTTCTGACACACAGGTCATCTTCTGAACTGTGCATGGGCGCGGATTGGCACTCATACCAAACGAGGCGAGCCGATGACTTTTCTGGCACGCAAAACAAGTTCTTGCCTAATTTACGAGTAGAAATAAGTTAAACGTAAAAGATGTACAAAACCTGTCATATTTTTTTCATTTAATCACTTTTAGACTATTTTCAAAACCAGTTATAATTTAAATGTCAAGATAAATATTCAAAGTATGTTCAAAAATGTTGGTTGGCAAGTGAAAAAATGTGCTAAAGATTTGGCCGAATTTAGAATGTACTGTCTAAAAGGTTGCCCACCAATGAGAAATTCAGGAGCAGAATAGGGTATTTTATATGCGAAGGCAGGGAATAGTTGTTGGAGAATCTATTGATCATGATATTCACCCCTTTCGAAAATTTGAAACTAGCGAACGATTGAATTTAATCCATATTATGTGCGTAAGTTGCAAAGGGTTTCATCGATTGAATTGACCGCTAATTTAGATGTAATGGATAATATTCCAGTTTGACATCATTAACAACGTTTGTTACACTGGTTAGCGTTGCTTTTGGCACCAAGAGATAAGACAACATAAGCTAAATTGTATTTAATAGAAATGGTCCTCAATTTTCACTTATTCCCAAGAAATTTCCACTTTTTTCTCCTTATATTTTTAAGAAAATACGGATAGTGTACCTAACATCGTGTTTCTCTGGTTAAATCTAATCTTTCGATGATATGATTTGCTAAAAAGTGCTACAATAGAAAAGCAAGCGCTACGCAAATGCTCTCAGGCGCAGGCTGGGAATCCTGGGAAGAAAGGAGATTAGGCTGCGATTGCTTGATAAATTCAGAGAAAGTAAGTTTGCAGAAGACGTAATATATATTATGCGACCCGCCTTTGCTACTTCGGCCGATCCGAGCGTTAAATAAGACGAATAAATGCGAGGATACGTTGTTTAAGGACTCATTCTTTCCGCGAACGATACACGACGATCTAAAGTGGTAACTTTTGGTGTTTACACCCCCTGCCACACACCAATAGGCGGCTTGCAGGGTATTGATGTAGATTCAGAATTCTAGCTTATTTCCATCATCTTTTGTTATATTCGCAAATTTTATATCAGCAGCAATTACTTCCTCATATTTCCTAATAATGATAGCATATACAAAAAAACCGAATCGATGTTTGAAATTTGACAAGACCCCTAAGACGAGGAAATTTTTCAAGCTTTTGATGAATTATATATGCATTTATTCGCATAATAACATACATGAAAGCAATCTGCTTCAACAAGGAATTTAGACGGGCCTTCCCCCGCTAGGATTATTTCTAAGTGTCATTAACACAAAGCCGGAAAGTATTTGATCAGCAACATTTAAAAGAACTTGTGAATGGCGAATGCAAAAGGCACTTGACTTGCATAAATGGAGATAAGCCCGGGGGTTAAGTGCTCCGAACAGGCATCGCCGCCCGTGAAAACGGCGCACTTTGGAAGATATCCTTTTCCGAGATAATTGCATTATCGGTTACGCTGAAAAAGGAATTAAAACTAAAATGCCTTCCGAAGTCCGCTCCAAAAAGCGTCGGTTTTGGAAGTGCACTCGTTTGCAGACGAATTTGAGAAGAAAATGTGTATCCCGCAAAAATTTTCTGCGTTTGAATTTTCATTTTTAACGAAAGCGTTACATATCCCTTAAAACTGGTTTCTATAACTCCAATGGTTGAAATTGGATGAGTTTGTCTTTTAGTTCTCATCAACTGACAAAGAATCAAAAGATCGAAGACCAAATTTATTTCACGAGTCATTTATCTATGTTTATTGGACCCCAGTCCTTATATCGTCCATTTTTCATCTATACACAGTTGTGTTCACTTCTCATATTCGTTTGCATATCATTACTCAGTGCCTTTCTAATCAACGTACAGAGTCTTTCATCTCACGCATCATATTTCAATTCCTCCCCGAAATTTTCATAACACTCTGTTTTCTCTGAATAACCCTTTATATATTACCTAAGTAGAAATAAATGATAACTATTTGTTAAATGTTCCACAAAATATATTTCTCTAGTAATCATTGGTTTCATGCATTTAGTTCATCTTCAGGTACTAGAATGAGAAGCTTCTCATAAAGATGAACTATATTTAACCATTGGTCGCTATAGAAATATATTTTGTGAAACAGCGCATATGATTATCATTTATTTCTACATCGATAATATGGAATTCCACCAGGTATTGCCAGACAAGATTAATTGCACCTTTATATATTACTATACTTTTATTTAATCTGCTTACGCATCCATTTTCGCAAAGTTTCCTTTCGTTAAATGGAGGGAAATTGGTTCTTATCGCCATATTTAAGCAATCTCTTACTTTCTACTCATTATTACGTAACACATTATTTATTTTATTTTTAAAAGAGGGATCAGAACCATTGAGGAAAATTTCATCTCTTTATCAGTAAAATACCAAAACACTTCATAACTTCGAAATGTATACATTAGAACACACCCCTCTGTAAACGGAGAATAAGAAGAAACGGAGAGACCAACACGAATATGTTTCTATAAAATTATTTATTGTAATTAATCCAATAAGAATGAATCCATAAATAATAAAATTTGGTGATAATTATATGCAAATTATATGTATCAAGTAACTCATTTCTTTATTTCTTTAACTCATGATCTTTAAGAAACGGCGCACTGTCTTTAAAATTACATTGGATAACAACAGAATCATCTATAATGCAAGTATTAAATGTGATATTTGGATCATAAATAACGCTCTAAGTCCTAGGAAAAAGTGAGTTGTTGAACCGTATGATCGACGCATCCATTTTTCTGATTTCTATTAAAATATCGGAACGAGAAATTCATTAAGACCAGTCATGATCGATTTATTCAATAACTCCTCCGTTTTTCGTGATAATTCTTTACTTCAAAGACGGCCAAAGTGCACATTTTCCTCTCCCATCCTACGTCAAGAGGCATCTTTGTAAACAGTCGCATTGTTCGATAAGAAATATTTCATTGAACCTGTGTTTTCCGACAAGAAAAATACAGGTTTTGTCCATTTCTGCCATTGAGAAAATCATCACTTCAGTTATACTTAATGAGCAATCTTATGCCAATATTGTGCAATATTACTTCAAGAAATATCGCAAATCTTTTTATGTGATATACCCTAACAAATAATTGCATTACGAGCCCAGTGAGCACAGCAATATACTGATCACCTGCACATAATACGCATAAAGATAAGCTCAGTATGTGGAATGTGCTCTTTCCACAAATTCAATATGAAGTTCCTTGTATACAGGTGGCAAAATAACTTGGTCATAGCAACTAAGCAATGTTTAACCATTCACTCTTTACTGCTGATTTGTCTGAAAGTTCTCTTTCGTTAATCTGCAGAAAATCAGCCATTTTATATATAAACTGTCATCCAAATTATTCTGTTTTTTCGTCTCTTGCATGGAGACTTCTGAAAGCCTTAGCTTCTGAACTTAATATTGACTTCTAAAGTTGTAATGAACATAGATCATTATTATGCGAAACCGGCATTTGCATCAAAAGAGCAACACGAGTTTCTGATTATGAAGTAAAACATTTTTTTAATCCTAGATCTGGGGTTAGGGTATCGATCTCGTTTCCACTCTCTTCTTTTCTATATTCTTTGAGTAAAATAGTTCGGTTTCAATCCATTCCGTGTAATGAATTGACATTATATACATTAAAGCCTAAAGCCTCGGTACCTTTTTATAACAGTTTTTTATCAAGTTAGCTACTTTTTAACTGTTTTTAAGGGAGAATTCAGTGATATTTTGAAAAGCAAACCGGCTTCCGTACCACCGACAGCATTAGCTGGAGTATGGCGTATAATACACGTATAATTTTGTAGAATATTTTCTTGAATAGGAAACCATTTAAACGTAACATTTTAATAATTAGATATCGAGTGAAAAATTTTATTCCATTGCTCAACGAAGATCGCCTTAGCTCATTTTTGAGAGTAAAAATTCTTTCAATTATGGTTAACTTGATCCTTAAATGTGAACAGAATTACTATAGAGTATTATTCGCACCTTATCTTTTACTATAATATTTGCGCTTTACCCATAGATCTGAATGGATAAGAAAAGTGCTGCAATTGGATGTTTCAAAATCAGGCATTTTTGCACGATAAAATCCTCCGTCTAAAGAAATGCAAAGAATAAATTCATAATATGAAAAAAATGTTATATCCATCTCATCTATGAACAAAAATATCCGTATAATTCCTTTCAATTATGTCATAGCAAATGTTATTGTAGTTAATGAATAATTTCAAATTTCATATTCATTTCAATACAACTCATTCTTCGTTTTAATGAAGTTATATTTTTAAACTCCTCGATTATACATTTAACAAATACTATGAATGNCAGGATTCTAAATTTAACCGAAAAATTCCAAAATTTTCAATGTCACCGACTATGCTTAAGTTTATAAATTATTTTCTTGTACCGTTTTTGCCTTTATGATGTTTCTTCTGCTGATAAAGAATAAGACAACGCTCCCTATCATTCCTCTGTGTTGATCTTAACTGGAAATTTCCCGTTTCCTTAGATTCTTCCATCTTTCTTCTTATAAATTCTCACCAATAATACATGCTCATTCCGCAGTGGCTAATACAAGGCTTGCTCTATTGTTTTGGGTGTCAAGAAAACATGACTTACTTCCAGATTTTAGTAGATTTAGAACTTTATCCTGACATATGCATCCAGTACGTGGACAATGACAGGCCGAGAAGAGAGTAGAATCCAAGCAATGGAAATGAAATTCTTAAGGAGCAGTCTAGGAAAAACAAGGAGAAACAAGATCAGGAACGTAAGAATCAGAGAAATCTTGGGTATAGAAAGGCTCCAAATACAGATTGAGAGAATGAGATTAAAATGGTTTGGCCATATGAAGAGAATGGATGAATGGCAACTTCCAAGAAGGATATTTGAAGAGAAGATTAAAGGAAAAAGACCAAGGGGGAGACCAAGAGGAAGGTGGAAGAACATGATTGTGGGAGGATAGAACGAGATAGCGGTCAGTGGTCCACAAACACCTACCATGACATAGTCGGGATGAAAGGGATGATGATGATGATGATGATGATGATGATGATACTCTGTAAATATCTTCAGAAATTATAAGCCTGACAATCGTCATTCTGATGTTCTAAGATCTACAATATTGTCTCCCTCCCCTTCCTCCCTCTGAAAGTAAGTCATGTTTTCCTGACACCCAAAACAATAGAGCAATCCTTGTATTAGCCACTGCGGAATGAGCATGTATTATTGGTGAGGATTTATAAGAAGAAGGATGGAAGAATCCAAAGGAAACGGAAAATTTCCAGTTAAGATCAACACAAAGGAATGATAGGGAGCGTTGTCTTATTCTTTATCAGCAGAAGAAACATCATAAAGGCAAAAACGGTACAAGAAAATAATTTATAAACTTAAGCATAGTCGGTGACATTGAAAATTTTGGAATTTTTCGGTTAAATTTAGAATCCTGCATCCTTTTTACACATCATTCAATATAATACTCGGTTAATCGTCTATTGACTCCATTACTACTATCGGTTAATCGTAAATGTATCCAAATATTTTTTCCACTAGAAACGAACCTGATGAAGAGAGACCCAATTGGACCAAATATCGACTAAAACTAAAAAATTATAATTTTCTTATTCAATCAATTAAATCCGTTCGGTGGAAAAAAATCAAGACATATGGGGACAGTTTGCTATGAGAAATATATATACGTGGGAACAAGGGAGTAAATATGTTATTCCAGCAGCAAATGAGAAATAGACTTCAAAATATTTTACTTTGATAAAGGCTAAGTTCTCTAAATTAATAAGCAGAGCTGTTAAAAAGGGGGCAGTCACTAACCCCGTCACTGGGCTTCCCCAGTCACGGCCCCGTGCCTATAGGAACCCGGCGCCTAAGGGTACCCGGCGCCTCCCCCAAATTTATTTTGATGTGCGGTCACGGGTACCATTCAGGCGGTTCTGTTTACAACAGAAATAAGCAATAAATGTTATAATAAATATGTTTAAGCCGCTTGTGATAACAAGTGCCTAAGAGGAGTATGTAGTAGATCAACTACATATAGTCCGTCACTACCGCACATCCGTCTATTTACCTAATTTATTTACAAAAATCCTCGGTAATAAGACAAAATTGAAGGCCGTAAACTACAGAGGAGTGTAGGGTAGCTTAAACCTCATAATAATCAAGAATACATTAATAATAATCTCCTCTCTCTTTCTCTGTCTTTACTTACAAAAGACTCCCCAAATTTCATAAAATTATATTTAATTATTCAATTATTACAAGAATCCCCGAGTTTTCATAGGATTTGAAAGAAAGAGTTCACCAAACATAAAAAGGAAACACGGCTTGGGGTATTGCATCGCAATACCTCAAGCTTGAAGTATTGCGATGCAATACCTCAAGCTGCGTTTATTTCGGTTTTATGATGTTTCAAATTCCACGAACCAAGATTGACGGGATCATTTAATGCGGACAATCATTAGAAAAGAAATGTGAGAGTATCTTCAGTCTTATATGAAAAAAATGTAACAAATCTCTTAAGGGAGAAAGCATCTTCTAACTAATAAGTGATGTGATAGCAGTGCATTTCTGATGGATAAATGTTCACTATACCTCACTTCAGAATAGTCTTAATTTTTACGATAGAAAGCGATAAGAACAACGAAGAAAAATAAATCATGGAGTGAGATTTTGAATAATATTTCCACATTTATATAATTTAGAATAATCTAAGCATTGGCGAAAGTGTGAAAACTGATTGCATGTATTGCCATATTTCGCGGAATCAGCAATGATCCAATCGAAAAAAATGAGTTACTTCGATGCTTAGGTTGCTACGGAAGTAAGTGTTTCTGTTCAATTTATTTCCGCTTAATTGGCATGTGGCGGAGTTAGAAATGAAGATTCAAACACAAAGTATGCTGAAGTAAATAATAATCGGAGCATTCCCTCGATTGTTGGCGAGATCGCAATAAACAGAGTGATGACTCAATATTGACTCCCGGAATATTCAAAGCAAATGAAACATTAGTTTTAATGGAGAGACGATATGGGACTGCCATTGCTGCGGCATTCCTCTTCTTCAGTACAGATTGTTTTTAAAAAATGACAAAAAGATATTTCTTACATTATTTTCTTCAGTTTTAGCTTTTACCTCTTGGACAAGACGCCATCAGCGCGGCCCGATGGCCGCATGCGGCTCTCGAAGGCTATTCGTGCGGCCATCATCGCGTAACCGGAAAGTAAACGAACAATTTCCGCTTAAATTTTCGATTCCTTTTATTCCCTAGAAGATCTAGAGCAAACGCACGGATAAGTCTTTCATAACTTTTCTGATAGTTTTCGTTATTTGCGTTGTTTTTTCTTCTTATTCCCCCGATTATTTCTACAAATAAGGGGAAAAAAAAACTATCCTTAAAATTTTCATCTTCTGAGACTGTGTCTTCGACACAACTCTCCTTGTTTTAAGAATTGCTCAATATCTATAAGGAAAAGGAACGCGGCTATATTCATACATTAGAATTTTGAAAACAAACACCAAAAAGCCTTAGTTTGTACACATATTTGCCCATTTCATTCATTAATACGTTGATATTCTCTGAAGATAGAATATAACACAGACCCTGTTTACGGAGACAAAGGATAGATGTAGTATTTATAAGAGTAACTAATTATATGCATAAAGCTTTTATTCTTTTCGGTTGAAAGTTTATATTTTAGAGTACTTATGAGTTGATATAGTTCTTGGAGACGAGTACATTCAACAAACCTTGCTATTGAAATGCTTATAATTTTGACATCTTCCGATATAAGAAAATCTCACGTGAAGAGGAAAATTACAGTTTTATTCTATTTCCCAGCATTCCATCCAATTTTACTCTTACCAGAGGAAATAATCTTTTACAATACAAAATTTTATAAAAATTATAGGGAACGTCTGAAATCACCATTAATGTTAGATACTAGCTACTACGGCTCCTATAAAATGCCCTTTTACGGAAGAAAGTAATGGTTTGATCTCCAGTAGAGTACTGGCCAGTTAAGGTTATTGGTTTATACGCATAAACATTTACAGGACTGGATACCTATAACCCGTACAAGAACGTCCTCTTCGTGCAATCTATCTGATATACTAACGAATATTATACTCTGATGAAGTTTAATACCGACGTTACTTCATCGAATAAAAAAATTTGAAATTTCAAAACAGTAAATACGTATTCGATGAGGGATTTTATATTTATATCTTGTGATATTTTAAACTTACGGTGCAGAACATGCGTAAATTAAAATTCATACCATGCTTGAAGGTTTCATACTTGATTAATGATAAATTTCTGAAATCAAAACTAAAACTTGGGAATAGAATTTATGTAGCCTTTTTAATCCTTTCACAATGAGGAGTTGGCGGTTCGAGTTTGAGGTTCGAAGAAAGTGATGATATTTATTCATTAAAATATTTTAAGTCTGTATTCATAAATAAACAACATTCTGTTTTCATAATGAAGCAGCGGATAACATACCAATAAGTATACAGCTAATGTGGTAATCTGTTGTTTGTATGTCGTTAACAAATTTTATTGGGCATATCTTAAATCGGAAGGCCAAGAATAAGGTTAAGAACCTAATCCATCGTTAGAAACTTCCCTTAATGAAATTTAGGGTAAAAGAGAAACCTTCCAATGGATTTGAATGGATGGACTGAATGGATTTGCATCTTTGTCCCGAGCAAGATTCGTCTCGAACTGACGAGGCCATGTTACCGCCGAACAAAAGAGAAATTGCAGAAATGACCATCCACGGTCTATAGGCAAATCCTTGTCGTTGCACCCAGAAGATCCTCCCTTCTACCATTCTCTTGAGAAAAGATTCACTTTCTGTGAAATATTGCAACCTTAAATCAGTGAGCGTAACACAGATGCTTCAGGACGCAGGCTGGGATTCTTTTGATGTTAGAAGATTTAAACAAATGCTTAATTTACAATAAATTTAGAGAAAGCAAGTTCAGAGATGATGTAGCCGATATAATGCGTCCATACTGTTACACAGGCCGTTCTGATACTGCAAGAAAGATCAGAAATATAGATGCTACAACGACTCGATTCAAGAATTCATTTTTGCCGCGAACGATACGCTAAAGTAATCAATTAGGGAAATGCAGCCATGGTGCCACACGCCGAAAGGCGGCTTGCAGGGTACTTATATAGACAAAGACGTAGACAAGGATTAGGAATCCACTCTTATTCTTGTCTGGATTAGAATTCTTGCAGGAAAGAAGTGAACCAAAATTCCATTTTGATTTCGTTGATTGAATTGAACAATTGAAATTGAACTATTCGAAACCATTTTTAAACATGATGAAATTTGCTATACATAAGAGATGTTCAACATACAGCCCTTATTGCAACATTTTCGAAAAGCCCAATACTTTGATCTTTCCATAACTTTCCATTGTTAACATTAAGAAGGAAAAAATGCAATCGCAGGATGGAATATATCTCAAAGAAACACTCTACTATACTACACACTAGATTATGACTTCGCAGAAAGCTCTGATAGAAAGAGAGCTAATTGTATTCGATTAATCATTACATTATTTAGAACTACAGCTATCTTCGTCCCGCAAATTCTTCATAAAGCCCGCTGTTGGTGAAAACTCCTGTAGCGTGTGAAAAAGTATGAATGTGCCTCGTATGAATCTATATCAGCAGAAACCAAGGTGGCGCAAAATATCATATTCAGGAAACAAATAGCCTAGAAGTCCTTCGAAAGGCAACCTGTCGACAGGTAGTTAAAAGTCGTGTGCCCTAACAGCAACAACCTGCCGCGCATCCTTTGGCTACCTGAGTTGGGGTTTCCCTACGAACCGTCGGGTGGTCGGGTCTCGGGTCCAATTCAACCATAGTCTATATTGTATTGGAGTGCGTCTGGGAGAGAATTAGAATATCAAAAGGCACGCACGAGACCCAAAAGACGGCAATGGGTGCATAAAAATCGGACGTTGAGGGCATTTCCTCCTTTTGTGGGCATCCGTAATTTTCAAGTGTGTCTCGTCATTAATTTACATATGAAAGAGATTTTCTTTCGCTAAATATTTAAATTTAAGAGATGAATTTGGCTCAAAGAGTGTAAATACATAGGGAAAAGGAAAGAGAATTTTGTTAGAATACTGAATAAAGAAAAATAGTTTAGTAAGTTGAACGTGCGCGCCCTTTTTTGTTATTCTAATCGTATTTAATTTTGGGTTTTTGGTGACTCGATCCCGAACGCAAAACCTCAAATATAATGCTTTTTCTGTTTTGGCTCTATTATACCTTCCTACTCTGAATATTAAGTACTTACCTTAACTTACGGTTATTTTTAGGTGGAGGCCAACTTGGCCTAATCTCGCCTAAAGAGTTGATTCATTCATTCATCTCAAAATCACACATTGCATTCCTGGTGAAGATACTTGCTTCTTGCAAAAGACAAAGAAGCCGATATTTGATGATAATTTACTGATTAGCTAATTCATAAAAACCTTGGAAACCTCCTAGGTTTCTCTTATTTTCTTTCCAAATAGTTTTCCTGGCATTATTACATAAAACGTAGGTGTTTTTGATTATGAATGGAAAATCTGATGTCACATATTTAAGATGTATAGATAATATTTCCATTTAATTTTCATTCATAAAGTTGTAATATCTCTTATAAAGGATATTGGCATGACTCCCTTAAAGAAGCCTTAGCAGTCGAATTTTATTTTTGTTATTATAAAAATAATACTCACAACAGCAACTTCTATAATGGAAATAGGGTCCCAATCAGATCAATTTTAGTGATTATCCTCATTAACGTACACTCACAACCATTCTCGAACCAGAAAATTCCGAGTAGCCGGGACTCAAACGCGAGACCATGAGGTTAGAGGGCTATTTTGCTTACTACTCAATAATAATAATTTCTTAAATGAAAACAGGAAGTCCCCAACTAAATCCACTTCAACGATTATCACTATTCCCAAGGAAAGACGGACATGAAAAAAGTCCACCATTTTGTATGATCGGTTCCTCAACGAGGACGTAGGCCGTGGACGATGCCATATAGTCGAGCGAAACCACAAAGGCCTTAGCCTACAAAGTTTCCAAAACGGCTCGAGGAAGTGTTCTGGATTGATTGTTTAATTGGATAAAGCATTTGCTTTATCCAATTAAGCAATTGTTTTGATAAAGCGGAAGAATCCAGGTCCGACTCCTGGTCCTATCAGAATTGTTTCATGTCTGTTTTTCCTTGGGATTTTTCCTAAGTGCACACCTTAACGAACAAAGTCACTTTCACCTTTTTCCTTTTGTATTATTATTATTTACGTACACACAAAACCATTCCATAACCAGAAAAAGCCGATTAGCCAGGACTCGAATCCGGGACTTCGGAGTTGTAGCAAAAGCATCCTAACCACTCTGCCAACGCGGAAAACAAAATGTTAAAATATTATGTTATCATTTTCTTTGAGAACAAACAGGATGAGCCATATTTTGATATTGAGATAATTTTGTAAAATTATGTATATATAACATTTTAATGGTAACCTACTTGATTCTTTTTGAGGTGCTCTCTCAAACCTTGGAATAGGTTATGCCATATTTTTAATCGGTATAATAGTCTTTCATCTTTTACCAGTAATGATCATAGAAACAGAGGATAGCGAAATGTATAAGATGGAGATTCATAATAATAACGAAAATCATGAAATCATCGACGTGTTTTGGCGCTACTTCGTGGAAGGCCATCACAAAAAAGAATAAGAAAACTTCGTAAATCTTCCACAAGAATTACAAAGTTTTTCTTATTCTCTTCACGAAAATAATACTTAAACCTTTACCTTAAAATGTACATGTAGTGTATATACCTGCTCCTCGTTCTGTGCTAAAGATAAAAGTCTGGTTTTTATTAATATTTTGGTTGAAAACCTACCACAAAGTCAACTGTGCCACTCTAGAATATCTCAACAATCTTTGCGGGGAATTCCTCAGAAAATATTGATCTCTTCTTAGATATGGTATTTTTTCTAAGCATCTTAGCCTTCGATACTATCCTCATTAACTTAGTTATTGAAATCAAGTATTCAAGAACTTTTTGGAAAATAGTGAACAGAGTTATTATTCTCTTGTATACATTTTTGAAAGGCATTACTACCGGCAATCGGACTGAAATCCTAGTTAAAAATAAAATGTTTCGTAGATGGAGAAGTTTCTCTACGAGAAAAATCTGTGATCAATTTCTACACATTAATTTATGAACCCATTCATTAAATCAATTCATGCTCAAGAAACAATAATTTCAATAATGAAAAATAAATCATTTCAATAAGATCAGATCTGATGATTCTACCTCGCCAGCAAAACATTTCGCATAAATAAAATCCGAGGAAGTGTGCGAGATATTTCTTTTCCATAATTACGGCCTTCTACGAAGTATCGTCTTCGCATATTGAGTTTACATCATTTCAGTTTTTCCTTCATTTCCGCTGTTGTTATGAGTATACACCGAATGAGATTAAACCGACAAAGAATAACGAGGAATTGGTCTCAATGGTTTCAAGAGTAACCAAAAGAACTTCAATATAATAAATAAAAATGTTAAACCTTTAATTTCCAATTAATTTCTTCACACGATTCACGTTTAGCCAATTATCGTGAGACTGCTAATGAAATCTTTGAGTAAAAAAGTTATTTTGTTCCTAATTAAGAAAATATATGTTTCATTTCCGATAACACGCAAATTAGAAATGGCGCAACGTAACGGCTGTAGAGGGTTATGCCTTCGAGACTTTTGATGAAAAGCGATTAGTTGGATGTTTTAGGGAAAACCCAATTGCAAAATACAAATTGATGGAAAATATTAATACAAACACCGAATGTGTTGCATTTACCAGGAAAAAATGACTCATTTAGTATCTGACAGAGAGTTAAGAAACAGACTACTGATTCCTTAAGAAAATTATATTACAAAAACGTTACTAAGTACATTATCGTTCTAAGATACTGAATTTCCCACAGCTGTTCTTTATAGATTTACACATATCTTGAGCAATATCCGTTTTTAAAGCATTTTCTAGGTAATTATTACCACGGAAATCAGCAATTGATTTTACAACTCAAGAGTTATTTAAGCTGAAACAAAATATTTAGATTCATTATAAATGTAATGAACTTCACACATTTCCATAATCCTGAAGTCTGCTTGGACAAGCCCCGTAGTAATTTGGGACAAATTCTTTCTTTCAGATCTCTAAAATAAAATAAGAAATTTTTTAACGTTTTACGTCATATACCAGCTAAAAAGTTTGTCATCCCTTCATAAGAGAATTTCACGGAAACTAATTCCTCAGGAATGCTATTTTCATCTAAAAAGGATGTTTTTATTTCGTATCGGACCGATATTTGTTTGTAAAATCTCTACTTTTGAATCGTTTCGTTTCAAAAATATTCACTTCGAGTTCATTTACATCCTATTTCTATAAACTGCATTTATATGTCATTATGTTACATACTGTTATTGTTATAGCTAACATAGAACTGAGACAACCCAAAATAAAACGTGGAAGATTTTTCCTAATACTTCTGTTTAGAAAAATTATTCACGTAAGGCTTTGATATTTAAAAAATAATAACAATCTAAACTAATTTACGCCATGTTTGACTAGATACAACTCTCAGGAAAGGGAAATGGCGCATTGCGATTCAAACCTTCTTCTTAACCATGACTTTCCTTTAAAGCTCGAGAGGAATGAAATAGGCAAAAGTTCTAGAAGAATAACTCAATTCTTGGAATATTTCCGTGGATTGAAGACTTATTCTTACAGCCAGTTGATGACCACATACACAGATTTCTACAGCTAGCAGACAAGACTACTCAAGTAAATAAATAAAGACTTTACTTGGGTGACATTAAAATAGGAAAGCGTCCTCCTCTACCTACCACTTCATAAAATACGATTAGTATATTTCAAAAGAGCAATAGAGGCCAGCGGTCTATTATTCTGGAGATGTCCTCAGTTATCGCAAGAAGTCCTCTTCTTCGCATGTTTTTCAGCTATATCTCGTAAATTTAAAATGACAAAATATTATATGTAAGAAGAGGTTTGGTAGTCTCAATCTTGCACAAAAAAAGTATTATCATTGTATTATTATTATTCCACATTTATTCTTGTAATTATTTTCTTTCGAAGATTTCTATCGCCTTTTCCTCTGCCCTCTGAGTAAATGCTCATCCCATCTTTCTCTTTTCTCCATTAAACAAACTCGTATACGTGGCCGTCATAGCATAACTGTCTAATGTTTTAATATATTTTTTCCATCTAGCTGTGTTTCGCATTTCCTTGAGATTCGGCATGGTACTTTCATATCCGTGGTCTACAGGAATTTTTTATCGTTATATGAATATTGCCTAGATTCTAATGCGTATGGCATCATTTTCCTGGTGGTTTTAAGATGCTTACTCTACCTCTATTCTAATTCTATCTTGGATGCTCATTTTCCCTGTGCTGTCATTGAAAGGCAGATATTTTATTCGCGTAAGACACCTGCTGCCATACTTCTTCTCCCACACCCTTGCGGAAGATTATGCCTATCCCCAGGCATAGAGATTTCATTTCTTGCTGTATTATTTGGTTGTTTATTGCTATTTTACATGTCATAGGTCCTTAAGATATTGTCATACTCTCAGCCACTTAATTATATTTAAGTCATATCAAACGGAGGGTTATAATTAAGAGGAAAAAAGTTTTATAGACAAAAAGCCAAAAGAAAACGATCCAAATGAAAAGCAAAACATATTCTTCCCAGAATTGGCAGAAGAAAGGGAGGTGTGATAAACTTACTTAAAGCAAGCCTGGGAACAGGAAGATGGTAATATGTCGAAAAGAGGAAAACTCAAACATTACAGCATTAGAAGGAAACGCAACATACACTAGATACGCTATACCAGCAAAGTAAATAAATTGTGCATATTCTGCCAAGAATCACTTACAAAATATTATAAAATCTATAAGATAAAAAGGAAAATATTACATAAAATCATTCTATAATATAATAATTCCACCTAATTAAGCAAAAATAATTCTTACTAACAATTTAAATACTTCTGAAATATAAAATCAAAAATATCATATGCTAAAACGTAATTAGAAACGTGTAGCATTCTTAAAAAATTATTACTGAAGATAAAATATGTACAATTGGAGTATATTGCCGACAAACTTGAATAGCGGACGATATGAATATCTAAATATTGAGCCTAATAATATTACAAAAAACTAACTAGTGAAAATATAAGTAACGAATGAATTTATTCTCTAAATTCACGACTTTCTAAATATTGGACATGGGTAATACAAAATGTGTACCACAGCGATAGTCATAGTAACAGTAAAAGAGATAAAATTAACAATAATGGTTATAAAAATATCAAAAAACTTTGAGTATAAACAATATCTCATTATAACCTCCTTACATGTACAAAATAACTGTATCATATAATTAACTATTATTTTTATTTTACTGCGACAATGTATATGGATTTGTTTAATATGTTTTTGATTTTGTCTTTAGGTGGCTTTCTGCCACAGGGCATCAATAAATATTATTATTACTTTAGACTAAAAAAGCCAGTTCTATAGGCTGCCTTTTTCTTTCTCCCTGTATCCAAATGTTGGCGTAAGTAAATAAATATAAGTGCAGAAAATATATATAACTACATACGTTTAAAATATCTCAGAATTTTAAATTTTAAGTCGATTTGAAACGGAAAAACTTCTTGTTTGCCTCATTAAGGACATGATAAACTTCGTTCGCAGCATCAAAGGACGCGACGCAAGCCGAACTGCGGCAGTTGCGGGAGGAAAAGCCTCTCTCAGATTCGCTCCGTCACTCCCGATTCTTATTCGGACAAATTTACATCCACACGCAAACAGGCACAGGTATTTTCAAATATACCCTTAAAAAATGTGGCTAAATCAAAACGTATCCAGTAAAATATTTTACCTATCCCGTTGGTTAAAGGAGCTCTACGTTATTTTTGGGAAAAATATACGAAAGAAAGGAGAGTAGAACTTGGAAAGGAAAAGAATCCAGATCTTCCATTACATACAGAAGATGCTCTTCCATTACAGTAAAAAATGTATTTTAATTCTTGGTTGGATAGTCGTAATTTTCTTCCTTTTCGTAATCTTAGTCTAATTGACGCCTACAGCTGAAATTATTCGGTACCCTTCCGTTTCTTTTTGCGAGTTGCAATACTGCTATTTTAAGGAGACCCACGATAAAGTCTCTAATACTGAGAATTTGCCTAAAATCTCTTTCAACATTACATTAAAATAGGTACATATATGATATGAAAAAATTTTCTTCAGTCCTCAGTTACTTGATAACCGTGTCGCTGACTTCAGTAAGTGATTTGCCGGAAAATATGTATTAATAACCAATTCTCAATCTGTACAAAAACGATATTTGATTTCCTTGTTGTATTTCTATTGTGTTTGTAGAAAGGATGATGGCGAACTACAAGAAACAACTACAGAAACCAATTTATTCTAAGTAAAACCCGTAAACTCAACTACGTAATGTTCGATATTCTCAAAGGAAGCTAAATTGGAAGGGTTTACTTTAGAATACATAAATCTAGGATGAATAGTTCAGTGAAGTTTTCTGTTTCCTTTCTTCCCTATTTCCACATAAATCTCTTTTCTTGACAAGGTATTTGTATTGATAGCAAATAATGTAATAGTGTACAGCGACCATTTAATAGTGTAACAAATAATATAATAATCAAATAATCTCTTGTAATGTATAATATGATCATCAAATAATGTAGCGGTCTACAGAATGAGACACTTAGTAATTTTCCACACAAGATTTTATTTTGCGACCGGTTTCGTAAGAGGACTTACATTTTCAGGCTGAAGATTGTCTTGTGTACAGCCTGAAGATCTTGTGTGGAAAATTACTAAGTGTCACATATTGCAATGGCTTTCCACGAAGTCACCCCTGCGAATATAGATTTCTATTGCAGTCTACAGTAGTCATTAGGATTTTTTTTTTCCTAATAGCAATGGATAAATAACGTTTACCCACTAATTCATTGTGGAGCTGGAAATTCAACTAGCATCTTACTATAAAAAGAAACTTAATAAGAAAATATATTTAAGATTTGAAAATGAATCTTCTTCGAACGGTTCATGAATATTTAATCGCGAGTGATTTGAATTATAGTCAATCACTAGGTCATAAGATCCACATCCATTGGAGGAAAGGAACTTTTTAAAATAAATATATTAGCAAATTCGATGAAAGATGGCGGTTATAAAGTGCATTCTTAGGCAGGAATCCAACAGTTAATGTCAGACTTTAGATTGTGGCCTCTCGTTTCCACCACTATCAATATAACTTCAATGCTTAGAATTATATTTTTTTAAATTGATTACAACGGAAAAGTTTTGTCAAATTAGGAAAAATTAGCTGATAATTAAGTTGTGATTCTGCACAAAACTTTCAAGGTAACGTGTATCTTGTGAATTAACAAGAAGTAATTTATTGGGCAGAAAGGAATCGTTGCTTTCGTATTTGTGGCACAAGCGCAGAGCTTCACCGTTCGGATTCTTTCCCTTTCTATTCCCGCGTTGTTTCTCAAGAAAAATATTGATTTCGAGAAAGACTGTGAAGTAAGAAACATCGTAGTGATTTCCGAAATCTAATAAACATCTACTAAGAAGAAACAGTTCTTCCCAGTTCAGATAAATTAGCACAAAACTGAAGTAAACACATCCAAACAAGATTGCTGGCAGTGATTTCACCTATTTCTATGGTGCTTAGTTTTATAATCCCATTTTTTAGGTTCTAGGACATAATATATTTAGAGACTCGATTTCCTGGCAGAAACAAATATTCAACGACAGAAATAAAAATAACGATTGATACACCTATCTGTCTTCTTTTTACACATAATTCCGCGAATTGCTTTCACATCATTCGACAAGCATACCTTGCTTTGTTTGCATATCCATTTGCTCTGTGTCTTTGCCCTACTTTGAGAAGTTGTTTTTGAAACAGTTAATAAATTTAAAAAAACCTGTGGAAATGTGAAGACATTGCGAATTTCATGAAAATTAAAATAGGACTATTTCATGGTTACTGATAAAAAGTACAGTAAGTAATGTGTTGATACGCAGGAAGAGAAATCTGGAAATGCTCTGAAAGTAACTAAAATAAGTAACTAAGTTGATATCTATATGAAAAATTGAAATTCCCTTGGAATCTCAATTCCATCTATGCCATGAGGTCTTCCAACTTGCAAGAATGCGGCAGAACAATAACCTTTCAAATTCCTTAAGTTATTTATATTCTGAATCGGAAAATTAACAGCAAGAAAGATATTTCAGGAAATTTAAATTCAAATGTATTGTAAGTGGGTTTGCATAGAGATTGTATGAAAAAAATAAAATGACATACGCAGAATGAAATTACAGTCTCTCGTAGTAGACTGGTTCATATTCATATTGCTGACAGGATTGTAATTAGAAAAGTAAACCTGATATTATGCTGGAGAATAGATAGAAAAATACAGCAATTCCTTCTATATATTGAGTACTACTTCTGGAATAGATTTTAATAATTTCTCTTGACTCACAATGAAAAAATTAACAAAACGTGAAAAACGTTTCGGAAGATGCAGTAATGTACAGGGAAATAGAAAAATGGAGATGATAGATTAGTCCTATCAAATTATTAAAATATAATTACGAAATGAAGCGATGATTGCCAATTAGAGCAATTGTTCATTATTTAACTACCATCTCTCGAGTTTGCATTTAGTTCATGGGCCGACAAGTGTTAATTAGAAACAGCAAAAGGCAATACCTTCTGTGAAACAATAACTACTACAACTCAGTGAGCGTTACTCAGATGCTTCAAAAGATAAAGATATAAACTAAGGCTTAACTTACTTAATAAAATCTAACCGTACGTTTTTGGGGAATTCAGCCGATATTATGTCTCCTCCCTTTTGGATAAGCCGTTCTGATACTGCGAGAAAAGTCAAAGAAATAGAACGAGTCTTTTCGAAAATTCATAACTTTCGCGGAAGATACGCGAATAAAAAATGGAAATAAAGTTATGGTGCATGCACCCCTTACCACACACCAGGGTTTGAAGGGTACATATCTAGATGGAGATGTTGCTATTTCGAATAAAGATTTCAAAAAATAAAGATGCGATTTACTTCGTCAAAATCCGAGCTTTATAACCATCTCATTTTAATTCCGCGTAACTTTCGACACTGAAGCACAAATTATATTAATTTGATAAAATTAAAACGTTACACGGAAGTTGTCTACTCAGGACCTACCTATAGGTTTGTGACTTTTACGTAAATTAATCGTTAAAAAATGCTGGATTTCGGTTACGTAAAACGTTTTCCCGAATAAACTATTGCACGTTAATTCTTCATAGTAATTCTTAATCTTTCCTCAGTTGGCCTGTGATATGTTACACAAATTTCGCCGTGTGGCTCTTCTAAGGAACAGTTTACATCACAGATTCAAATCAATTCTTTTAAATGATCACACTACCCATTTTTCTTTATATATAAATTAGAAGGTGATATTAAGAAAGGAATATATTTTAAGCCTTTTCTGCCACGTTGTCTTTTGGTGCAAAGAATTCGGCACTGTACTTAGGAAAAAATTTGAACCTCTCATCATATTTCATGATACTGAAATTGAAATATTCTATCGATTATATATTAAAATCCTGTGTGTGAAATGGAAACACTTTGCACAGTAGTAACGAAGTTAACGGCGTTGCTGAAACTGTCTCAACTCTGAAAGTAGCTTAGAAAACCATAGCTGATTTCAAGATTTCTTGGCATCTTCGTCCAAATGCTACTACCAGAGCCAAAAATGGGGAACTACAACAAAATAAAGATAGCAACCTATAATGATATACATCTTGTCTCAATATCGATCAATTCCACGTAAGGGAAAGACAAGCGGCATTGATAAATTCCTGGGATAACACTGTATATAAAAGGCAAAATGCTATGTGATTGCAGTGAAACTCTTCGGTATAAACAACTGAAGGATTTGGTATATAAATGTAATAATTTCGTTAAGTTCATTAAATGTTATAATCGACATCTCTGATGATAGAAAAGAATTAAATTTCTCGCTAAGAAACGAAGTGCATTCCAGGTGCAAATATAAAGCAACACAAGTGCTAATCGGTTAACTCTGGATTTAATCCTGGGAATCAATATAGAAATCTCCACTTTGTAATGTGGAGCCTAAAACTGAGTGGGAAGGGAGTCAGGGAAAGGTCGTATAAATCCTTGGTTAAGCCGAGATTTGAATATGCGACGAGTGTTTGGGACTCGCATGAAACGGGCCAAAGTAAGAAACTCGAAGGCGTGCAAAAGAAGAAGGCTAGGTACGTAATCGGAAAGCATAAAAAGAATGAGAGTGTAAGTAAACTGTTAGATCAGCTAAGATGGGAGTCTTTAGCGTCGAGGAGGATGACTCGTACGTTAACGGGTGTACTGAAAGCGTGGAACTGTAAAGATGGCTGGGACGAACCAAGAGAGAGATTTCATAGTTCTAATTATATTGGACGCGGCGAACACAGATTAAAAGTTAAGGGACGAGAACAGAAAAAGTGGAGAAGTGTTAATTTGTCAATAGAAATATAAGGGAATGAAATGCTTTGAAATCTTGAAAAACGCTTAAAATTTCAAAACAAAGCTAAATAGGTTATAAAATTTTAATTTTCTATATTGAGTATAGTCATTTATAAATTCATGTATATGATTATATATATTTTATATATTTTTCTCTGATAACGTACGAAGTATTTTGTATGATTTATTTACATTTTATTGTATCAGTGCTCTGTACAGGTGTTGTAATAACTCTATAATTATGTAATTATAGTTAAGATCTATACTGTCTACAGGAGGTTGACGGAGGGATTTTCCTCCCGTCTTTGAGCAAATGCCGGACAGATCTCATTATCATTTTTCTTACGTTCCTCTTGACCGTTGCCACCTTGTACATCGACCAAATTGCAATGTTTTATCATTAAATAAATATACGTACAATTACCTTGTACTTAGATACATTGTAATTCCTATAGTGATTTTCCCTCTGCTACCCTCGTCTTTCTGCAGCGAAGTCGCAATTTCCACCGGAACAGAGAACGTTGTCTGACACTCCCTGCTTCTCGCTCTACTTAACTCCCTTTTCTCCATTACCTTCTATCTTATCCTTTGTTCTTTCTCTCGAACCTCTTTAAGACGGTTTTTCTAATTTTTCTTCACATCCCTCTTCTTTAATAATTTTCCTTTCCGAAGCTTCGCTTTCTCTAATCTCATTATCTGCTNTCTCATATGACAAAGGGTTAGATGTAAGAAGAGACTTGTTAGTCTCAATCTCGCCCTGAATAAAGTCCTTTATTATTATCATTATAAGATCTGTACTGTCCACGGGAGGTTTTTGGAGGGGCTTTCCTCTCCTTTGGGTAATAAATATATACTTGTACATATTTATTATTATTTGTTAAAAACCATTGTAACGATGAAAGCTTCACCTTTTATTCAGCCAAACATCTGATGTTGAAGGAAAGTTGCTAAGTATTTTCTATGCTCCACAGAAATCATAGGTCATTTCCTTTTTAAGAATTTATCTAGTGCAAAATGGCGTCTAGTGTAGTTGTATGAATGTAGTAGTTTAATTAATAAATTTCTAATTTTAGACAATAAATAGTAAAATAACTTGTCAAAATACCATCAATTAATACATTTAGAATCTCTGTAAGTTTCGCTCTAGAGGAAAGCATTTTCAGAGCGTTGTCAGAGTCTTACAGAGTAAGACTTCACTCTTTCATATCTGACAATGTAAGTGTAGTGGTTAAAAATGATACAGTTCTAGACGCCATAAATTGGCTAACCAGAGCAATGGAAAGTGTAAATAAGGAAACGGTGTAATAAGGAAAGAATTATTTTCAATAATTACTATACTTATTAATAATTATAACTTACAAAAATGTAATATGGTGTTAATATAATGCTTTGTTAATAATGTGTCGATAAACCTCAACAAAAGTATTTTTCTCTAAAAACTTAATTTTTCCCTATCCACTACTTCGAACCTGTACATTACAGAAATCTCTATATAACGAAAAATTTTTCATGCGATTCCGCAATGGGCAATTCTCACTGTAGTTGTGTGATTAGTAAATTTCTAATTCAGTTTATCGCGAAATACGAACAAGTTTACTACCATGTAATACGATTAATGTCAAACAACGAAATATTACAGTGCAGAATCACTGAAAACATCTTTTGAAACTGAAGCAAAACGATCTAATACTAGGGATTTTTCTTTCATTTTAATAGAACTTTTGAAAGCATAGTTTTGAGTAGCATCGCCTCCTTCTAAAGAATAGGAGGCGATGTTGCCATGTTTGTAGAGCGCACACTGAGCACTGACATTGGATAAATATTTGGAGCGTTTAATTTATCGATGGAAGAATAAGCAATGCAAAGTTCTACACCGTTTCGCAATGCGTTTTCCGATTACTATTCAGTAAGTATAGGCGCTAAACAAATTTGTCCGGAAAAGCATTACTTCCGCCTTAATTTATGCTTTGCAGAACTGAACACACTTTTTGCAATTTGCCATTCGGATCTGAACGACGGGCTTAACAGTCATATTTAGGGAACGGTTTCAGAAAATTGCAACATCTCGGCTGTGGTAACTGAGGAAAGGTTTACATTGAATGAGAAACCAAAAATCAAGGGTCCAGATCTCACACATATCTTATCAAAAAAAAAACAATAAGCATATGATAATAAGTGTATGAAGTCTATGAAGAACGTTGCGATTACATCACTTATCGCTAACAAGTTCTTAAGTATCATAAGACCTGGACAATATCCCGGATCAACTAAAAGGAATTACCCATTTTAAATTCCTTTCAAAAAGAGGTTTTCCTCGCAACAACTTTCGAGATTCGCAAATTGAGATTACGTCATATTTGCAGAATATACCAAAGATCTCTATTTAACGAACTCCAAACTAAAAAAATTAGAATATTCTCTTTCTTATTTATTATTATTATTATATACATTCTTGCAATTGGGCAGCGGTCCGGTGGCAGCGATAATAATAGATCTACATTAATACATCAGTCGCTACAGCACGTCCAGGACAATAATCAATAATCACTACATTACAAACTACATCCAGCAATCCTTACATTTCGTCAATAATAATTATCAACAATCATCGCATTATAAACAGCATCCAGCAATTCTTAAATTCCGTCCAAAGTAACAACAATAATCTTAAATTACAAATGACATCGAAAAATCCCAAAATTTCGTCTAAAAATGACAGCCATTACATTCTGAATAATATCTAACAATAATTACATTTCATCTAAAATAATTTTAGACATGTTGGTAGGATTTTTCACGCCTTTCTTCTCCCAAAAGAAGGTACAGAATCAATTTAATATCTCCTACAATTAAATATCCCTCTAAACACATTACGCGCTATAAGTAATGAAAGATCAACCTACACTTAATATCATCAAATTTTTCAGCTTTTGCTTTTATTCTGATACGCACTATATCTCATGTCTAAAGTATCGAAACAAAGTAGAAAAACGACAGATGTGTAATAAAATATATCGTAAAACTACATTAATCCTACAATATAATAATGGTTATAATAATAATAACACGGCTTTATTAGGGCGAGCTTTTCATTGCTAAGTCTTTTCTTAGACCCAACCCTTATAGTAACAAAGCAGTCTTAGATAAGAATGACTAAAATGATTTTCACTAGAAAATGACCGAACGCCAATCATGCGCAAACAAGAAATTATTACTTTGTACTAAAATATACTTATATACAAGTCACATTTTGTGACATTTCTACGCAAGATATACAATAATTTTAGGCCATTGACGGGGCAAGCTTTGGGGGTCCTAACTTCATAACAACTGCTATGTGAATGACTTGTCATACAGTACATGTAGGCTTTTATCCCTCATTTAAGACATAATATAAAATATGATATGAACGTTATCTTTTAGATTAGATGACATTTTAGTGACTGAAAACGTGCCCGAAACAGTAGAGAGATTCTTCTTATTTATACGTTTAGCTTTCTTAAGTTCAATCCAATATTATTGGCATAACTTAACAGTAATATACATGCATTTTTTTCGAACGTAAAGCATCTTCTATAATGTACCCAAGCCGTGGATGAGTGGCTATCCGCGAACTGAAACTTGCTGTGGAAGAATTTCCTCTGGTCCTAAATATTACCTCCTTTTAAAAGAGTACCGCCTTGATACTACTAAATATTCTCTTCGTGTACAGATATAAAGCTTAGTATAGCGCAAAAGAGGCCTTGAATCGGTAAACCTATAGTAAAGTAGAATGTAAGCGTCTCGGAGGAACGTCATCTCCTCGAATTTCAATTTCAAATTCAAGATTTTAGAGACATTTCCCGAGAAGAAACGGGCATGAAAAAAGTCTGACTGGGCCAAGACACGAACCCGGGTCTTCCGCTTTCCGGGTGACTGCTCTACCCAATTGAGCTATCATGCCAGAAATAGCACGAAAAAGTTCTGGCACGATAGCTCAGTATAGCTAGAGCATTCGCCCGGGTTTGAATCAAATTCCTAGCCGCGCGACTTGCCGTGCAAAACCTTACTTATTTCTTTCCCTGGAAGTTCAGAGAGCGATTAATTTGTCTCCAGAACCAAAAAAGCCACGTTCCACTGTTGTAAGCCCTCTCATGTAAGGTAATTTAGGCTTTCAATTGCTTTTTCAATCAAATACCTATCGCCCAGTACCAAAACATTCCTAAAGGCTAAACCGCATTCACAGTGTTGTGAATGCAGCTAAAAAACACGAGTGGCAATGCACCGACACAAGACGAACCCTCTTCACTTGACTCACTGCGCGTTTAAATCGAATGGAGGAAAAAAACGGCCACCGCAACAAACTCGGACGACCCGGGTTCGAGGCACGCCTTCGCCACTTTCATGCGTCCGAGCCCTTTTGTGGTCGGAGCCCGTCCTTCTGGTGCGGATCGCCTATTGATAGAGGAAACACGTTCCCAAGGAGACCCTCATCTCATTGTGAGATGAGTTTTCCGTTTGAATAACCAGTCCCGGATTGTCGCGAGTCAAATATCAACGGCATTTTCATGCTGTAATTAATGTGTAAAGATGCGGACATTGAAATAGTATGATATTCTCTAGAGACTTCAACGCTCGCATCGGAATGTAAGCGGGGACGGCTTTTCGGATCTGCGCAGCTGCTGCCACTGAAGTTCTTCTCTATCCAAACAAATCCATCGGAATTAAATTTCGAAAATTAATATAAATGTACTTTCCGTCGTTTCATTAGGAATGTTTTTAACGGGCTCAGAAGGAACGAAGCTGAGGCTAGTTTTAACATTCGAATTCAAATATTAAGACATTGTTCATGACGATTTCTATAGTTAAGTGGGCTAATTTTGAATAAAATACGCAAAATGAAGTAACTTAGCTGGGAGCTGAACCCGTGCCATCTGGGCGGAGGGCGAGTGCCTACACCGCTACGCCTCGGGAAGATAATTAATGACCTAGTCGACTAGCCTACCTAGACGACATATTCAACTGTAACTAGGATAGATTATTATTGTTACATGCGTTACAGATTAACTAATATTCCGGTGGTAAATTATTAGTATTTTACAATTACTGCAATTCTGCGCTATACAATCACACAGTGAAATATACAATCATAATTACAATAATACAGCGTTTTTGCTTACTACAGGATATATGTCATCAAGCTGCTCAATGCACTATCATATTAATAGTAGTATTGCTAAAAGTGCTTCGACAGCTGTCATTTCGTACGTGGGCCCCCACCGGGAATCGGACTCAGAACCGCTTTCACCGAAGTTGAACGCATTGCTGACACTATCATAGTACGTACGTTTTCAGGTAACAGAAATAAAAAATTACTAAGAAAATATTTCCTAGCTAAAACAATACAATATTAAGATACAACTGTCACCTTGCTCCAAAACACTCCAATCAATTCCAGATCTTTTCCTTAAAAGTAAGGCATTTCCACTTAAAAGGTCAGTAAAAGTTGATACATAACAAAGTGTGTTCTTTAATTTACATCCCTTATCATCACACAAGTTATTATGATAGATAGATCCATAAGGACTTTATTTGCGAAATTGAGACTAGAAAGTCCCATCTTCCATTTAATCATATGAAGAAGAGAAATTAGGCAATAAAATAAGAACTGTATTAATAACTAAAATAAAAAAGAGAGCTTTGAGAAGAAAAGGAATATAAAAGTTTTAAGATATGATATTTACATGATTATCGGTAAGATGGATGAGGAATGAAAAAAAAATACCAAACTTCTAAACTTAACGTACGAAATTAACAAAGAATTCAGCCAAGGCCAGCCCAATCTTGTCACCTAAGGACTCCTACTTCTATATTTCATTCCCACCTCCCATTTGTAGATTAAACATCCTATTTTGCTTTCTTCATAAAACTCATTGATAATTCTGTGCCTCAAGACAACAGGGGACTGATAGCATACATTTCGTGTCGAGTCTTGGACAATTTGTTCCCTTCTCTTTATCTTCCAAATATTAAAGATGATTATTGATAAAATAAAATCATAGCATACAAAAGGAAATTTTCCTTCCGAACAATAAGCTGAAAATTAACTCCCCTTATTCGGTCTTCTGTGTTCCGTTTTGAATGGATTCGATCAAAATGTTTGAAGCTAAGTTACTCAGAAGCTGAAGATTAACTGAAGATCCTGCGTCGACAGCACATATTTGTTGAATAAAAACATCACAAACTTCTGTGAAACATCGACTTCGGTGAAAGTGGTCACGGGTGCGATTCCCGGTGGGTGCCCACGTGCGAAATGACCTAAGCTGTCGAAGCACTTTTAACAATACTACTACTACTATCTTTTGATGTACCTTCAAAGACTTCTCTCCGTGGAAGACTTTCTTTGGTGATTTTCAATCACGACCAACATAACCACGGTTAATATGAACTTGAGTGAATTTGATTGAAAGACTTGATTTGGTATTTAATTGAATAATTTCTTGGTTTGAATGATCCAAAACCACATATTTCTCTAATTCGTGCAATACAAAATAAAGCTATTGAAGGCAAATCATTTGAATCTATCAAAAGAAATTTTGGGTCATATTGACTCCACACGATTATACGAGGGACTATTGTTGTCTGGACTAAGGTTTAACGATACAGTCTAAATATTTTATAAATCTAAGGGTTTTTAAATCTAAATCTGAGGGTTAGCTGTAGTTTCTAAATTCATTTAAGGATTGAGTGTTATATGAGTAAATAAGTGTGTTGAGTTCCACGAAGTCACACTGAAACAAATGCATACGTATAGCTTCTAAACTTCATATTTTCTAATGCGTATCAAAGTCAGTAATCCATAATTTCATTGCCCTCAAGGAGTTACACGCAAAGGATGAACATACTTAAGTATTGGACGTTTCTTTCCTACGTTCATAAGATATTTTAAGTAAAACATTTGAAATAGTATGCAATATAAACAACCTAAGATTGGCCAAAACAACCCAAACTCTTCTTACTTGTCTTCACAGAGGATGAGAGTAACTCGCGAGGAAAATTAAAAGAAAGTTGGTTGTAGATGAAATATAACGGTCGGTAAAAAGAGTTCGGTTAATGGAATAAAAAACTCAATATTTTAATAAATACATGGTTTCTACCTGTGATAGCACAAAGTAGTTGACATATAGTGAAGGTTGTTACAGCATTTTTATCAAGCAAGTGTGCAAATTATGTGAGTAAATGGTTTAATTCACTTATTATTCTAATATCATCTATTCTCTGAAAATGAATCCGACTTGAAAACCAAATGAAAATGGGTGAAATCTGAATGTAACGTTTTAAATTTTAATTTTTAAGCGTCTTAGAAAATGGTTAAAATGACGGATATAGAAATATAAAATATTATTTCAAAAAGCTAGGAGTTGATCTTATAAACAAAATCATAAATAGTTCTAAATCAGATACAATTTTAATTTGTCGATTCAGTTAATCAAAAGCAGTTCAGTATAAGAGAAATATACTGTCCACCCGTCATCTCTCATTGGACAGAATTATAATCTGTAATGTTATACAAAATAATACTTCTTATTGTATGAACGAAATTATATTTACGAAGACGATAATGAGGGAAGAGATTTTAATCACTCTAAGAAATACCAAAGGTATAAGTTTAATGGATGAGAAATTACAATGAAATTTAGTATTACTGAAAGGTAAAATAATGCATTTAATCGAAAGCAATTTTTCTATCTCATCAAAGATGTCACTAATACGGAGTCCTACTCAACCCATTTCCAGAGACTGAAGATGACTACTATAAGTGTATACGAATTGATTTTAAAATAATAAAATTCGTCATAATCGCATCCGTAGGATCTGTATCACGAATCCTATACGAAAAGATCCCGAAACAAATCCTGAAAGCAAAAAATCTTTTCGAAGAATAAAACACGATTGAAAGCGGCTTTGATGAGAATCAGTTCATAAACTTAGGTAATTTAGTCATCGAGTTATTTCTTCCAGTAACTGAAGCGAATTGCAAAGACTGCATTCTGATGAAACACTCTCTTATTATATGAGATATATAAAGTTACAGAAAATATTTCAGAAAAAATTTAGATGGGAGTAGAACACTTCTAAGTTAAGAGGCCGTAGATACTATAATTTACGTAATGTCAACAAAGACACCGATCCACCTAGAAAACATAAAGAAACATTCCACTAAATATACATCTTTCATTTACATAAGTTATTAGCATCTACGCCTAAACTTATACGAATACCCTGCAATCCGCTCTTCAGCGTGTGGCAGGGGTATACACGAAGCATAACTCATTACATTTAAGATGTTTTGGTGGCAAAACAGGAGAGACGGTGAAAAGAACGAGCCATTAACAAATTGGACTAAAAGGACCACTATCCCAATAAGAATGGTATTTAACGTTGTTTTAAATAAACGAAAAAAAGTAGAATGTCTGAAATAGTGAATGAAGAGAATGTAAAAGGTGATGAAGTAAAAAGAAGCTCAAAAATTTGATTGAATGTGATGAATGAGATTCTGAAGAGAAAAGATGTACACGGGTTTCGGAATTGTAGGGAATGTAAGAAGAGGTGTACTGTCTGAAGAGATATGGTAATGCAAAGAAAATAAAGAGTAATATTATAAATAAAAAAGGTAAACATTAGGAGAATATCGTAATTGATATCTTTGTATGCACCTCTTAAAAGGTTGTCTGTTATTATGAATAAATACTTTGCTAATCGATCTACTGCTTTTTATGTCATAAGTAACACCTAGGAATTATATTTGGAATCGCGATGACTAATAAAACATTATTAATGGTAAATTTGACTAGAATAGAGGACTCGATAAAGGAGCCAGGAAAAGATTAGTAAAATCCTTGGTGAGTAGAGTACTGCTGTATGGATGCGAAACGTGGACCTTACGAAAGAAAGACATCGAAAGGTTAGAGGCATTGGAGGTGTCGGTGTGGCATAAATGGAAAGGGTAAATTAGGTTGCTAGAAAAACAAACACAGAGGTACTAGAGATGGTTACGGAGGAGAGGGTTTCAATTGAAGTAACTAAGCGTCGAAAGAGGCAATGGGCGGGTCAAATATTCAGAGGTGAGGGATTGCTAAAGAAAACAATTGAAGGTAGAATGCATGCGAAGAAATAGAGAGGAGGACAACGACAAAAGATGCTAGATGATATAAACGGTAGATCGAAAGAAAAGGCATTGAATATGGAATATGGTAAACCCACCAAAAGGTAGAACATTCATGTATATAATGGTAAATTCAATTATCTTAAGAATGCAATGAGTATATTAACACGGGTGATAGGTTACTTAGTTGCTCGGTTTCAATTCAATTTCTATCATTGTTCATCACAAAGTTGAATAATATTATTCCGTGGTGAAATATTACCATATAATTATGTGTTTATGTACTGTAGATAAAGCATTTAGTTTAAAACGTTGTCATTAAATACTTTCGCATGCTCATATTTGATACGAACTCAGCTACCATAAAATAGCTCATTCTGCAAACTACTTCGTGAAAATTGCAGTCCTCCACGTATGAAGCAAAGAAGAACTAGAGAATAAACCAGTATCTACGAAGACTTTGCCTTTGATTTTATTCCGTTTGGGATAACATTGTGATAAATATTGGTAGGAAGTTGATAAGGATTGGCTTCACTTAAGTAGAGAAATATCACAAGAAAGGTCTAAGGTAACTTATTTTATTCAACAAAAATGGGCAATTCGTCAGTAAAAGGGACATCACGAATGGTTATGAACATTAGGAGCATAATATTTATCGCATGCTGATGAAACGCAAAGTAACTCAATATCATTGGCATACAATGCTTTGAAATAACATCGGAGATAATGTAAAGTGGTAGACCTAAGAGCACCAAATATGGGAATAAAATAATAGAGAAACTATCCTACTATTATCACATTAAGTAAGAAACTGCAGATGGTCATAGGGAATCAACCCGAAGAAAGCATTTTGACAGGATGTACGGACAGACAAATGTCTTCTCGGTTGGTTCATTCGCCCTCAAGTTCTCCAATCAACGCCTTTGCCTCTTAAGGCCTAAATTCACCGGTTAATTCTTTAAGCAATAAATTCTTTCATATTCGGCCGAACTTCGTGGAAGGACATTCTGAAGTTATAAAAGAAGTTTACAGTGTTCATTCTTTTATAACTTCTTTAAGCAATGTTTAGACAGAGACATCAGAAAATTACCTCTTAAGGTCCAGGTTTCACATCAATTGAGATTAACATTTCGAAGGGATCACTTTCATCTAGGATGCTAGATACTATTTTAATTTGAAGGAAGAATTTGCAAAAATACGTTTGCAACGGAACGTTTGGTGCTTCTTGTTCGCTTCATAAAGACGCTCATGCATCGAAACATATCACGCTCTTTTAATTTGCGTGAGGTATATTTGCAAAGTTATTGTTCATATTAAAATAGGATCTAGTTTCCTAGAAAAATATGTAAATCCCAATTTTTATTTTTCTACCGTCATGAAATACCACAAAGCAACACGTGAGTCAGACGAACTCAATCCCAAGTTATCTACCAATCTTTTCCTGAATTCCTTGTCATTGCCCCTCGTCTTCATTTCCCTGCAACAGAAAGCTTCCTTGGCTGTTTCTTATCTCTTTTGCGCTCTTTTAACCCAAAAGTGAGTCGCTAAACAAGAGGAATAATAATTTTTTATTGAAGTAATACTTATTCTACTTGTCTACCCTTATTATAAACTTAGCTTCCTTTCATCTACATAAGTACCCTGCAAGCTGCCTTTCGGCGTGTGGCAGGGGGTGCAAGAACCATGACTCTACTTCACTATTCGATTGTTTTCGCGTATCACTCACGGAAAAAATGAATTTTTTTTCCTTCGGCAAATGAGTACACCTCCGTTTTTAGACGTTTACTTTAATTACCGGTTGCGGTAGTGAATTGGTTATCTTGCCACCGTTCCAACCCTAAGATCCCTGGATCGAGTCCTAAATGGACAGAATTTTCTGAACGGAAATGGTCGTATGTGTTCGTTAGTAATAACTATTAAAATATATGTAATTGCGATTATTTTCCTGTTTCCGTTAAAAGGATTATTGTTAGTTTTTTCTGGAATCATTGAATTTTGAATTTAGTGATTACCTTGTATATCTAAGCCCCTTTTAAAATTACGTTCTACAATTTTTATTTGCATATTTCAAATACTGCTATTCCTCCGAAAACACCGCTTTATCTGTTTCTTCCCAAACATCTTTCGCCAAATGCTCGGAATGTATTTATAAAAGAACTAGAATTGGAGTAAAGGAGAACGCGTAGATAAACAGAGGAGAAGAGGAATACGGAGATAAGAAAAAAAGCGAAATTAGGGAATAGCCGGAAGAAGCGACATCCGGAAGTCGGTGCGTGATAGAAAAACACGGAATTGGACCGCAGACAATCAGAGGCGCATCAATAAAACATGCGCATATGTATATTGCGGCGAAATAACAATTCCTTGATTTAAGTGCAGACAAAGAACGGCAATTCAATGCAACATTTTCATCTATGGAAATGGCTTTTGGAAAGTCCTTCCGATTTACGAGGAGGCGTCAAAGATAGCTCTCTCGTCTGTTCGATCCTCGGGGAAACACATTTCCGTGGGGGCCCGTGCGAATCCGCCGCCCGAGGCAACATCTACGGAAGGGAAGAAAAATGCTCGGCCGTCAAAGTTAATCCTTAGCTGCGGTTATTGCGTGTATGAAAAATTACAGAAAGGAAGGGACAAGAGATGAGTATGCATGGAGATACAGCGGAGCGAAATTCTCCACCCGTGGACAGCGACGGTCCCCTCGGGACAATTAGGGCGCACCCACAATGACAGAAGCCCTCCTCCTCGCCCGCACTTCCATTAATTCAATACGCGGGATTTCTCTCTCCACGGAGAAAAAACTCAAAAAGCGCCCGCGTCTTTCTCCCTCTTTATTTTTCAGTGTCATAATTTTTATTCATCAGTCATTACCGCGACTAGCTTTTGTCTGTTGTCAGCCCATATTCATATATGCAGTCGAGAGATCGCCAAGGAGAGGGGCGCGGAAAAAAACTCCGCTGATATTTGATTCCGGGTGGGGAATGGTGTCACTAATCATTCTCCGGACTTCTGCATAGATGGCAGCAGCGTCGGCCTCCGCCGTTGGCCGTGCTACGGAATACTTGGGCTTCCTCCCTCCTTCTTCCTACTCCGCTTTTTTATTCCTTCGCCCGTTTGTTTTTTCCACGTCCGCCTCCCCTTTTATCCGGGGCATCTCGCAAAAAGCGGGATGAAACTTTCCGAGCGCTCCGAGAGACCCTTCGGCGCATGCGCAGGGGAAAAAAGTGCCGTCTACTTTTTTCCACTCGAATCTCTCCCCCCCACTGGACACTCGCACACAAACAATTCCGCCTTCTTTTTTTCGGGGGGTGGGGGGAAGGAGCGGGGGGAGCAGAGGCTCGAACCGGACCTAAACCTAATGTGCTTCCCCCTTCCCTCGCCCTCTTTCTCTTTCGCGTGTTTGACTATGGAAGAGAGCCCTTTTTCCCTTTCTCTCCGCCGTCAAAATCCCGAAAAGGAATTCTAACGCAGTCTCCTCTACTGTACGCCTCTCATGTGTGACTTCGACAGACTAGTTGCCCGCTAGAACTAGTCCCCGGACGAATAAAAGTCCTATTAAATCCCGTCTCCTCCACTCCACCCATTTTCCTCTGTGGTCGGTTCCCTTCCTTAACGATCGTCAAGAATTTTACGTTTTAAAATCGTTTTAAATGGGGACCGCCGTGTACAGGTTTCATCCGTCTGTAATATATTATGGCACTCTCGTTAGGAGAGTACCTTATGATATTCTCTATGGAAACGGAGGCGTTGGATTTAACTTTGGGCGAACTTAAATCCTACCCGGATGCATCCCAGTTTTCCAATTTAGATACGCTTTCCGAATACGTCAGATCATAGCCATGGATTCGAAATAGAGCTACCTTGGTGAATGTTTATATTGTTTTCGTCTGGTTTCTCTTTGGTTTCACCTGTATTTCGCTTTCTGTCGGAAATTTCAAAATCTTGAGTGATTCTCTTCGACTTGAAATCCGTCATAGTTTTAATTTTGGAAGCACATATTTCGGAGATACGGAATTGATCGAAAATCCCTTCGCTAAGTAAAACGAAAGCGGTAACAGTAGAGACATTTCTTCTTCAAATAGTAGAAGTAGTATTAGTATTTTTAAAATTGCCTTGACAGCTGACCCTGAACCCTGAACCTTCATCTTAGTTAAGCATCAGTCATCTTAAGCTAGAGAAAAATGTCGCATTCGTAAAATATGTGGTAGTGAAATATTTCTTTTCAATTTTTCTGATTTTTTAATACTTTCTTAATCTAGTATTTCAGCTTAAGAATTCTTAACTTCAAATAAAAATGCTGATTTCATCAGTTGTAGCTCGAAGTAATTATAATTAAAAAGGGGACCCAGGTCAAAGGTCCTCTTGAAACCCTTCTCGGTAGAGCATGCTATTAGCAATACATATAAACTTAACTAAAATGGAAAGTACCGAGAGAATAATGAGAATAAACATGACTATGTCAGTATAAAAGTCACTAAAAGTAGTCAAAGGGACGGTGGGCATTGGGAAAATTCCCTCATTGGGGATTCTTGTGCATTTCTAGGCCCTTGGAAGCGTCCGCATGTCTGAGAAGGGCATCGCAATAATGCAACTGCACTCGATTCAAACCAAACTCACTTTGCACTTCCCTTTTACGCTTCTAAGAACTGAGGCCCACTTTGAACTCTGCAGCTTCGGAACAATTTTTACTAACTCTTCACGGCATTGATATTCACCGCAATATTCATATGCGCAAAATCTTCATTCGGAGATTCAGTTTAACTATCCGATTTAGCATTATAATGTAACTTTCCATTAGTAAGAGTAGATTAAATACTACAAAAATACTCGAACAAAATGTCGTCTTAAGAAAAAGGGTTACGCAGGGCTTTGCGCATTAAGACGTTCACCTTGGAAAATTCCCAACGATAAACGGACGTGTAAAAAGTCCCGGTGCCGTCAAACATTCTATTCTCCTTGAGAAAATATTTTCTTTTCTTAACAAAAATACCGTCAACGCTATAATGCCATTCGCCCACTCACCTATAGAAGTAATTTCTAAAATCTAATATATAATATTATTACTATTAATCCATAGTTATAATCCACACCAAGGGGCAGTTTGTTACATACACACGTCTACATTTTTAAAGAACAAATTCTATTAGCAATATACTTATTTTAAATAGTGGTAATGTACTAATTTTAGGGAAAATATCTGGTGTCGTATTAAGCTAGTTAACAGCTGTATTGTAATATTGTGTTGTTATAGCTATGAGATAGTTCCATAGTAATACTCGTAATGTATTTTTGTTACCTAAAAATGTATGTATTATGATGGTGTATTATGTAGCTTAATCATAGATGTTTTGTAGTAAGCAAAAGGGTGATTTTATTGAAATATGCAATCCCTTTGTGTCGTCGCTGTATTAAAAACTAACATTATTCAAACTTATAATTCGATAAAGTAAAACATTTTTAAGATTAAATTATACCTATATTTTCAGGCATGGGCTTGAGGATTAAAGAATGTTTAAAAAGCTTATCAAATATAAAACTTTCATTCCTTACCCTTTCAAGGCAAGAAGGCTAAAAGCCCAGAGCAGCCACGATACTGCACTTCTACAAAAAATACCCTGTACTTGCCTGCAGATCTTTCTTTACAGACATCTCTATGCATCTTCCTATAAATTCCATTTCAGACTTCCGTTCGTTTATTCTCTTAATGTTCTCTAATTTAATTCTAACACAGTTTTCGCTTTCGTAATTAAAAATTCTTATAAAGATCCAAAATTGAGAAAAAGTGAAAACAAGGGAGGCCGTGATCCACTCCTCACCGGACCCGCATAGCCTTTCAGCACACGCAATAATCCCGCATACCCCTACACCGTTCTAATGTTCACATCTCCTGAAAACTTTCTAATTTGCCCTTCACTCTCTTCCTTTCATTTTCCTTTTGAATTTTATTTAATGTTGTCAAAGAAACCATACACGAAAAAAACAAATGTGAAATTTAAAAGGTTTCGTTTATTAGCTTTATTTATCGTTTACCTCTCAATCGATCATAATGTTGTTCTTACGCATAGATTATATAAGTTATTATGTTGCACATATTTTTGCAAAAGAGGAAGTATTTCGTAGAACTTCCAATGTTATTATCGGTAATGTTGACTACGATCTCAGAATATAATCTATTGGCTATAAGTACAAATCATGTATGGTACCCATTAAATTTAATGGACTATATGGACTAGCACCATCTTCTCACAAATTTCTCTTCGATTGCTAATTGTATTTGATTATTATTACATTTATTGCAGTTACTGAATAAACACGTTTCTTAATATTTTGATGACAAATTTACATGATTAGTTAGGAAAATTCAGAGATATTGTTGCGATTGTCCTTGTGTCAGTGTAGTATCATATATTGTGATATAGCATCTTTACCTTTAGCATCTATGACTGCCTTTACCCTTCTGGGCACATTCTCATTGAAGCTGGACTGCTTGTAAGGGCTACGTATCATTGTATCATATAGTGACACCATAAATATTCTAGCTGAGCACTTATCAACTTCCAAAAGTTAATATCTTTATCCTTGTATTTCTCGGCCCACTCTAATATTAACGTAATAATTAATAGGTTCGGTGAATTATTGTTTGAAATTTTAGAATCTTAAGTATATTAAAACTGGTTTAAAATCTAGTTAAATGCACAAATGAGGCTATTGTCAATGTTTTATGTCATCAGTTGGTACAATAACATATTGTTACTCATTTTTATTTACTCAATAAAAAGAAATTTATGAGAAAATGTCGCTGAGTCTATCAATTTGGCTAGATACTGTAATTATCATTTATTTTTACAGATGTGTCCACAGAAAATTGTACTGAGTCATTCCAATTGGTCTGCAGGGAATAATTGACTGCGCAGGCATTCACCAAGAGCTTAATTACGAGGCGAAAGGTAAGGTTGTGTAGTAATAATGGTTGTGGTCTCTGGTTGTAGTCTTAGTTTGTATCGTCTCAAGTTTCTACAGTACTTGGTTGGGACGAAAAATTAATTTTTACTTTTTTAGCTATGAATGTTTAGAATTTTAATACAAATGAAAGAGTTTAATATAAAATTAGTTTAATATTGAAAAAATAATCTCTTTTATGTGGGTACAGGTAAAATTTCCCTACTTAACCATCTGTATGTAATAAACGATATATCGCACTAACAACGAAGCTAAACAATATCGAGGGTAAATTCCAATGAAACACTAAGTGCGTTGCTATGTAATCTTTGCTATATAATATATATTTACATTCCTATTTGATGCCTTATTTTGTAGAGAATGCGTCTGAAGACAAAAAGTGTTGAAAATGACGCCCTTCTGTAGTATGAAAGCGAAGAATAGCTTGTTGCAGGAAATGTATGTATATTGATATAGCCAGTAACTCTCTTGATAGTCTTTCCCTTAGTTCCGTACATTTCTCAACACATTACATTTACATTCACGTTCTGCTGAATAAACTTTTATTAAAGTATAAATTCCCGTATCTGTGGGTAATCATGTGCATACAGTTCAGAATATTTGGCTAATAATGTAGAAAACTGGGTTTTATAAGGAAGTGTACATAAATTTAAATTAGAGGAATCAGACCCGCCAAAAATGACAGAAGCCAACAAGGAATGGTCCTAATAATTAAGGATGAAAAAGAGAAAGAAAAATTAAAAAAGCTGGAAGAACTTGAAGAAAATTCCAAAAAAAACATACAAGGAAATTCTACCATGCAATAAAGCAAATAAAAATGGTTGTCAAGCAAAAATAAATAAGTTAGAGAATTAAACAAGAAATTTGATAAAAGGGAGAGAGAAAATGATGGACATACTGCAGGAATATCAAGCAAGATTTGGAATAGGGAGGGGCACAATGGATCAGATCTTTACCTAGCGCATTATTCTAGAAAAAACGATACGAGCATAATATACGATTAGAATATTTTTTATGGATATTAATCAGGCTAGAGATAAAAGATCTGCATTATGGAAAATTATGGAAAAATTAGAAATGCCTGAAAATTAACCAGATTGACCCAAATGACAATGGAAGATGGTAATAGCCGGGAAGAAACGCTTGGATGCACATCATATGGATGCATATTGGAGATCCTTTCCGACGTACTCAGGATTAAGACAAGGCGATCCACTATTCTCAGTATTATTCAATTATGCATTGAGAAAAGCCATAAAAACTATGAACCCGGAGGCCAGCATGTACAATAGACATGCATAAACTGTCGTACATGTAAATGATGAGATGGTAATAAATAGGAGCATGGAAGCATTAAAATAAGGGTTTAAGGGAATTTAATCTCTCGCAAATAGTTTGAGAATGGAGTGAACCTATGACAAATAAAGGACGGTTTAGAGAAATAAAAAACAAAATCTTCAAATTGATGTTCACACATTTGAAGCGGTCGAAACGCTTACATACATCAAATTGTCAGATATCAACATTCCAATTTTCAAAGTCCAAGTTACTCAGAGGACCGTAATGCCAAGTTGTATGTAAGTATTCTGAAAAATGTTCCCACCGAATGCGGTACTCGTGTGATAAACAGTTTTCCACCTCAAGGAGGATAATTGGGGTAATTTGAATCATAATCGATTTGTAATCTAGCATTAAAGTTTGCTATTTATTCCATCTAAATTTTCTTAAGTTTGACTTCCTATTCTTATAAACCAATTTGACTTGAATACCTCAACCTTTGGCCTTGTGTTTAAGTAATATCTCTTAAAGCTTAATTACTAATTTAGTGTACGTTACACATCTCCTCTTCTTGAACGTATTTCTTCTCCTTATGGTTGTGTCTAGGTTTTATGCAATCTCAGTAAGTTCTACGGGAAAATGAGACACCTCCACTTTGGGCTGTTGTTCTTCTCGTATTCTGGGATACCATGATGGACACTAAAAAATAGTATTTCATCATGATAATCTCTTCAATCATCAAATTCTGGAAATTGTAAGTTATGAGTTTGTCTAATAAAATCCTTTCTCAATTACTTGAGTAATAATAAGTAGGAAATATATCCAAATTCATTTATATTACCAACTAAAATAGCATGGATTTTATGATTCTCATTCCTGAAAAATAAGAATCCTTTATTTGACAAAGTGCTAATAATTTTTTGCAATATTGCAAGTGGCAATACATAGACATAAAATATAAAATATTTGGTGGGATAGTTTTATTTTTGAAAACTGTGTATGAATTTTTGGAATTGTCCATCGCCAATTTGAACATATTTAATTGTCTATATTTTAATTTTTCATCCAAAACTTTTGTATTGTTGAGGATTCATACCTCCAAATCATTGTGATTTGGTTGTCAACCTATCTGTACTGTTACATAATAATAGTTCATTCAATCAGGAAATTATTTAATGAACCGTTACAATAGAAATTTTGAAATTTCTCACCTAGATTAAACGCAAATGAAGGAGGAAGTAGCGGCTTTTGTTAAATAACTAAGAAATTGATTGGTTCAAAGAACACCATATTCAAAGTAGAGTCAAGGGCATTGATAAGATCAGAGGAGTATTTCTTCGATGAACGACCACAGGACGGATGCCAGGAAAAATCTTCGTAAAAACGCATTCTCTCATTAGAATTACATTCATTGAATTTACATTCATTGAATTTACATTCATTGACTTTACATTCATTGAATTTACATTCATTGAGGAAAGATCAAACAAGCAACATTTCTGTGTCATTTGAATTGAAATTATTCGATTCACTTGTAAATGCGTTCTCTGGAATATGCAGGTAAAATTTGTGCGTTCAGTCGCAATTATAACATCCTGCAGGGAAACTTCAAGATAAATTTGACGCGCTTCTGGGATCAACACGGAAGTACCTGACCATGCATCCAGCTGATAAAGGAAATAAGAAACATTTGACTCCTCAAATACATCGTTACTAGGAAAGCGTTGTGCAGCGCTAAGTGCATGTGTGAATCGGAACGGAATATTGGGAAACTGTGGGAACTTATTTAGATTTAGATTATGAGATCCACTTTATGAGTTATCTTTCATGAGCTGATGAGGATGGAATCATACGTGTGTTTTGGGAAGTCTGGCTCAAGAGCGCAAGATAGACTCGGTCATCATAATTTTTTATTATTTATAGCTACTAATAGATTGGCACGACGGACCACCTTTGGATTTTGGGAATGACCAAAATCTATCACTCCATCGTCAGTTTTGTAGAAAAGTGGAGCAGCTTTTCCTTCATGCATTAAGCTAAAAAATACTGAAAAAACTAAGAAGAGATTATTTATTGTATTGAAGAGATTAGAAATCTTTGCCGGGTATAAAATTGATGCTAAACTCTTAAGATTGTTAAATGAACGTAAACAACACGAAGAAAAAATCTGAAAACAAAGCACTCTGTCATCAATGATTATTTTCTGTAAATATTACACTTAATAATACTTCTTACTTAAAAACATCTAATTTAATCTTAACATATGGCTGTGTGTTGATCTTGTGTCAGTAAAACGCTACGAACGTATTTTCCTCTATCGGCTTAGCATTTCCCCTCTACACAGTACACATTGCTTTATCTGATCGGTCTTTCCCATCTTCCTCGTTTGTCCCTCGAGGAAACTGTTCAGGTTTAACTTGACATTCTTGGAACAGGTCGGACGCCTTCGAGTCAAATATTTTCACTATCCTGTACTTGGAATGTTACTTTAAATTAATAATGGGTTAGTTATAACTTAATGCAATGAGTCACAAAAAATACTGTTTGCAGATTGAAGAGGATTTCAATTTTGTTATGGAGGAAAAAATATATCCTTCGGCTGCTTGGCAGCAAAGGGCTTCTATTGTCTCGCCCCGCAATTAGGCAACCAACAATGCATCGCCTGTAAGTCGGCAACCGGCATTTCTTATAAAACGAAATCAGCAGACCGGAGTAATGCTTTGCGATTAAATTATTTTGAACGACAGGAATAGGAAATTTGGAGGAAATTATAGATTGCGATTCATTAATTTCTCAAATTATCCGAAATTCTAAATTGAGGTATGCTCTTACGGCGTTTATACCAAGGTTTTTGTAATATACTTATAAAACGCGAAAACACTGAAATAAAGTGAGAATAACGCATCAATTAAGTCATTAATATGAGATATTTCATGTGACTAACACGGATATCAAATTATATACAAGTCAATGTTCAACCTTCAATTTTGCCTGAGATAGTGCTGCGCTGGTCAAACAGATGATGAATAAAATAGTTGAAGGAGCGTATAGTGCATAGGAATTTAAATCACGTTGAAAGTAAGATTGATTTACGGTTTGCGTAATTACTTACTCATTCCAAGAGACAAAGGAGAATACCTATGGCAAGGAAAAATACCGAATTACTACTGTACTCAATTCTACATCTACATTAATACCACACAAGCCATAGATAAGAAATTAAAACTTTGTAGTTTCCACAAAAGTTTTACTAGCGACAACTCCATCATTTCCACTCATACGAGTAATTACCAGGTAAATAGCACTAGAAATTTCCATATTCAAAAGACCCTACAAGCCGCCTTTCGGATTGTGGCAGCGAAGCAAATATGGCAAACATCCTTGTATTACAACTGAGTAATACACATAGGATTTTTGAAAAACTATCATCCTGTCAGCATTCATTTCGTTAGTACAAAACATTCGTGAGTTTAATATGTGAACTTATGAAGATTAACTTATACTGTACCCCATATAGAAGAAGATCGTACCTGCTTGAGCTCCAGCACTATGGACTACTCATTCTGGTAGAAATTGCCGAATGTGGGCTACCACTTACAAACTGCTTCACAGACTATACACAAGCTTTCGCTTAAGTTTAGGTATAATTTAATTATGGAAAAATTAGAAAATAAAGAGGAAGATGGAGAAAACGCCATAACTACCTAAATGCAGGGCGAAGAAACGGTTGACTTATAACTGAGAGAGGAGTTCGACAAGTAGACTGCATCGATTTTATAAACAGCAGTTCTGAAAAGACTCTTCATAACACCAGAATGTTTTTTTGGAGAATATATTAGTCAATCGTTTTACGCAGATAATATCCTCTTTTATGCAACCAACGTAAAATAAAAAAGTATCACCAAATAATAAACTGTATGGCCGAGCATTCACTTACACAACAGAAGGGTAACGTATTATTCGCGAAACAGTTAAAATCTCAGCTAAATAATCATGATTTTATGGAAACTGGTAACAACAGAGAAAAAAGAACAAAATAATGAATTTAGTCAACAGCATAATGAATAATTTTGGAAATGCCAAAAACATAAGTCTAAAAGACTTCGGAACAGAAAATCTTCAACAAATCATGTAACCAATCTTTAGATACAGCAGTTAAGCTTTGATTTTAAACGCAGCAATGATCCAGTAACGTCAGTCAACATGAAGAAGTGTGTAAAGCCGTAAGCTTGGACTTGGAGGAAGAGAGAGTGCGTTTTCAGACGTGTTCAGTCAACTATTTCCTTCTCCAACTTTTTAAATCTCAGCTGAGAAGGTATATAAAACTTATCCCTCAATATCCTTAGTGCTCACCTGAACGAATACAAAATAAATCAATTCTGGAAGCGTCGAGAATCAACCTTGCATGCGTTTCTTATGAGAGTTTGTAGAAGAGACTTTAGGTGAGCAGAAGGAGTGAGTTCTCAGTGGAGTAGCGGAATGTTATTGTTTGTAAAGCTTGATAGATTCTTGATACTACTGATTTTTACGTACTACCGTCACATGAAAACTCCATAATTGGACTCAACATTTTATACATCACGAGCTTATATCCACGGCGTTTTCGGGTGGGAAAATAATGATTTTTTAATAACATCTTTTCCATAATGGTGTACCACCTACATAGTTCAAATACCATATCAATACTCCACCAAATAACTTCTCTTTTATTTAAATATTATAATAATTCATTCCCAAAGAATTCGCAAAAGACCTATCTTTAATAGCAATATCCCAACCGTGAGTTAATGTTAATATGTCAAAGCGTGAAACTTGGCACACATCTCAAAAGAAAGAATACTAAGTAATGTGCACAGCCGATTTTTATTTCATTGGATTTGTCAACGAGTTGAAATCTTCAGGTGATTATCTACATGTGCGCAGGGATTAAATATATGAAGTAGGGGAAGCTGAGAGGGTAAGTTTTAAGAAGGAAGCTTATGTGAATTGTTCTTTCTTTTAAGAAATATTTATCTTTACACGATAACCTAGGACCACCGAGGCTCCTATTTTGGTGAAGATATATTTTTGAGTGTGACTCAGGAAATTTTGCAAGGATAATTAAAAAAAATTCACCTCAGAAATATGTCACCTCTGTCATTATATTTTTCATATATCAAAATGAGAGGTGACTTTAACAATACCTGTGGCAGTCATGAAACATTCAATTAATCACCTTCTTTTGGTTTACATATAATATTTGTAAGATAATAATTATAACACAATATTTTCAATGAAAAGAATGATGCACGTTGAAAAACCGATTTTGCGTGTTTCTTACAGAAACCTCTACGCAATAGAAATCGGAGAGTCTATTCGGTAAATTAAAAGTAATCCATATTCTCCCGAGTGATGAGTGTTAACAAATTATAATGAATACAATCTCTAATTTTACGAAATTACACATTACAATTAATTATACGAAATCTCTAATTTTAGGGGGAACAGAGAATAAATACATGCATGCAAGAAAATTCTTTCGTTGTGTTTGCGGGATATCCACCAGGTTAAATGGGGAACTTAAAACGCGGTAAAATAGGAATTCATACTCGTATGAAATAATGTAGGGTTTACCTTAAGGTACCCTCCTTCTTACGCATTTGATAATGATAGAATGGGGGTTAAGAAAACATTAAGTAATGAGAAAAATAGAAGCAGTAGATATATTTAAATATTTCACATTTTCTCATTTCTTTGATATTTGAGCTTTCCCAGTTCAGATTATGAAGTGATTTATTTTTCTCAAGTACTCAATGAGAGAAAATGTCAACAATAAATGGAATCTCCTAATAAGTGTGGACAGTCGAAGTTTTGGGTGCATACAAATACGTAAAAAAAATATTTGTTAGATGGAATGTTATTTGCTAACAAATTACGGGTGGATTTTCGTAAATTTAATGATAAATGAAGATCGAGATCTTTTATAAACTTAAAGAAAATTAATCAAACTTAAGATTTGTATATTCCCACTAACGCACAGACGAAAAACTGTGCAATAATGACTTTTATACCATCCAAAGGATAACTCTCTCACAAGAAACATTATATTTCGCTAAGTAAATAATCGTATCGAGTCAAAACGCGATATATCACGTTGACGTATTTTTCCAGTTCTTGTACCCAAAACATTTTCGTGAGAAAATTTCTCCCTTCGATAAACTATTGATGTTTCAGCTAATTTTCAGATTGGTGTTCTAAAGTAAATATTGCATTTTTGAATTACGAGATGGAGCTGAGAAATATGGTTCATTCCATAGTTTATATTTCACTACAAGCCGAAGCTTAGTTTTTACATTTTTCCCCATACTTATTCGACATTTAGGTTGCTTTACTTTGTGATAATGTATGGCTTTTCAATAGAAGTCATACAAATATTTCCTGCAATTGTCTCAGACGCAACGCAATATCACTTCCCTTGTAAACCACTTCTCTGTTCTTTGAAGAAAACAGCTATGAACAAAATAATTAGAAAAACCAGAGTTATAAATTAAGAAATAAGGAAATATCAAGGTTGCAACAGATCTTCCTCCTAATATATGTGCAAGTATGTTTCACGTGTACACACGCATTCACTCCCCTCCACCTGATTTAGTGACATAATAATCGGCCGGCTCAGAAGGCCAAATTCCAACGTTCTTACAAATAAATAAATAATTGGCCCTCTATCGATTAAGAAAGTTATTTTCTTCTAGTAAAGATTATTTTAAAGACTGAATCCACCAACACAACCGNGCTTGGTTTTATATATTATGCGAAGTAGAGAAGAGCTGGAATATGTATTAAAACAGTAGTATGCAAGGAACGCGAAAAGGCCGAACTTAAGCAATATTTATTGGAAGACAACCATGGTTTCGACTCATGGAGTTACCAGGTCCGGACTAGAAATATTACTCAATGATGACTAAATGGGTTGAAACCATGGTCGTCTTTCAATAAGTATTGTGGTTTGTTAAAGTTTAACTTTTCTTTGTTCCTTTATAAAGTCCTACCACGAATTTGCAACCCAAGCAGTGAATTCAAAAATGTAAAACTTCGAAATAATAACCAGGGATAAATAACCAGAGATAATCGTAGACCTCTTAATAGCAGCAGCTCATTTTTCCTCAAATTAAGATCTGCATTTTAAGAGAAGAATGAATGAAGGAGTTAATGTGCACAAGGAAATTTAGAAATTATCACAAATGATGTGATAAGTGTGAATATGTTTTCCTCGAAAAAATTAAATTTATAATAATTATGAATCCCTAATTATTACATTAAAAGAACCTGCGGACAACTTTCTTTGTGCTGTTTAACCATGCATCATGATTATATCTACTATATGTATTTTACACATTTGACAATAAAAGCATTAAGTCGATTTGTTAGTATTCAGCGTTCACGGAGTGTATCAATGAAATCCATTAATGCGTCATATATTTATTTATATTATGATGGGAATATTCTAAAGAAATCCAGATTTAGTTCTTCACTTCGGTTTCGCATATTTTATGTTCGTTATTTATATAGAAAAGATACTTCGGTAATATGCTCGTTAATAAGAAATTAATTTCATGCTATGCCCTTGATTGAATATATATCTAGACAATATCTAATTTTACTTCGAAAATTATACTCTTTCATCAGAACTAACGCAAGAAGTAGGAAAATCAGACGAAAGAATTTCAGGGACGATTCCTGATAAGTGTTCCAAAAGTCAAGTTTATCACTATAAACGATTTTCAAGAAATTGAGTTTATCGCAAAGTATTATGGGCTAGAGTTTTGAGAAAAGCTCCAAAAAGCCGTTAAGAAATTCCAACCAGGGAAGGGTAGTCCGTGGTTGCGCTCTGCAAGGTATATACGATTCAGAAGAGTGTTGCATATCAAAATTATGGTTTTAATTTATATTTAGGAGAAAACGAAGGATGTAGGAATTAATAAAGTCAAGGAAAATCAGCTTTCTAGCATTCTTATAGTATTGTAAGTTCGGAAGCAGTGGTTCCAATTGCGTAGCCCGCGATCCGGTATATGTCTTAGAGGAAAACAATCCAGTCCTAAAAAAATTGAAAACATTCCACAATAACAAAAATTAATATCAGAGTGAATTAGGTGTCTACATGTTTTTACTTCCAGCTATTCACTTCTCCTCCAAAAAAAATAGTTCTGGGTCGCAAAGTATTATTTCTATATGGAATTAAATATCCAGTAGTTCATTGAAAATTATTAGCTTTATTGCATTTTTATACAGACGTGAAAACGTGTGTGTTCACGTGTGAGTATACGTGTGTAGTTAGTATATTCTAGCAAATATTTTCTGATTTTGTCCGCCAAGAATTAGCGCAGAAAAGTATAAGATCCCTACCTTAAGGAACAACTCAAGGAACGAGGTCCGCAATTGACCAGCACTAGGTTACACAAAGAAAAAGTTTTTTCCGGAATGTTAATATTATTTATTTATAGTACAAAGTTTAAACTTTAAGATAATGGACCTATTCCATAGGTGAAAGAATATAATTTTTAAGCGTAATTCGACTTTCAAATTAATGATGACGAAGCTCTGTCAGGAATCTTTTTTATGAGCATTTCGATGTGCTAAAAAGTTTATAATCAAAACAACAAGCCCTCCGGTCCGAAAATTTTAGAATAAATGTTCTCATACGTATATGAAATATTTCATAAGAGGATAACATACATATAAGTACATATAACTATTAATTAGGCTTAGAGTCAAGAAGGAATCAGAAGGAAGATCACTTTGGGTATTTCAGGAGATATAAAGATAATAAAAGGTAAGCGAAAGGATAAAGGAACGAGTTAACAGCGACATGAAGATATGAACTATACTCGATAAAAATTTTTCTTTCATAGAATAACTTCATTTTATTGATTAAAATGCTATTTTTCATTTATTAAATCAACATTCAGGCTTCTTGTGTACAAGTTTGATTTAGTCTAAATGTAAAACAATTCAATTCGCTTAATATGTTATCATTATAGGAAAGAGCTCATAGTCTTGCTAATGTGCGTTTTCTTAGAAAGAGCAAAAGGAATCACAATAAATCACTAAAATGTCATTGCTTTATACCTTAGACTCGTTCAATATGGTATGGAAATGCATAGAATATATAGAATAGAATAATAATGAATGGAATTGAAATAGTAGTTCTTGCGTAACTACTAAATGTCCTTGACTAACCACATCATGAACTTATGTAAGCGCAAAATTCTTCCTGAAATGCATACCACATACTTGTTAAAGTTCACGGACCGTTTTATGACTGAAAATGAGTCCTTCGAACTATTATGATTCTACAACAGACGCAGTCTTAGTTATGAGCCTCTAACGCTGTTATAATGATAACTGAATCTCATCTTAAGACCACTGGGCACTATAATCGACTTAAATTCGAAATATTCAGAAAATTAGACTAATATCAACAGCGTTTGAACGAATTGAAAAATTAATTAGGAAGTAAAATGTTGCTTAACTTGGCTATCGAATCATCTTAGTGAACAGCTGATTTTAGTTGCGAGGTAACATATACAGGCTTTCAGCAATCAATTTCCGTTGACATAGAGACATAATTCAATTGATTGTGCAGCAAAAGAGAGAAGTATTGTATCGCCTCCATGTATGCGCCAGCGTATTATTTTTAAAGTCTAAATAGTTCGTATTTGAACCATTGCAAACTTTACAACAAATTTTATTTTTGAGTAACGTTTTCTGAAATAAATATTCACTTACTATATATACCGGTTCAAAAGACGATTAGTTCATTTGAATTTCATCATAAAAGTCAGAAAACATATGAGAAATAGAACGCGATAGGAGCTGCGATCGAAGAAATAACTATAAGGAAATTCAGTTACGCTTGGTTTTATATATTATGCGAAGTAGAGAAGAGCTGGAATATGTATTAAAACAGTAGTATGCAAGGAACGCGAAAAGGCCGAACTTAAGCAATATTTATTGGAAGACAACCATGGTTTCGACTCATGGAGTTACCAGGTCCGGACTAGAAATATTACTCAATGATGACTAAATGGGTTGAAACCATGGTCGTCTTTCAATAAGTATTGTGGTTTGTTAAAGTTTAACTTTTCTTTGTTCCTTTATAAAGTCCTACCACGAATTTGCAACCCAAGCAGTGAATTCAAAAATGTAAAACTTCGAAATAATAACCAGGGATAAATAACCAGAGATAATCGTAGACCTCTTAATAGCAGCAGCTCATTTTTCCTCAAATTAAGATCTGCATTTTAAGAGAAGAATGAGTGAAGGAGTTAATGTGCACAAGGAAATTTAGAAATTATCACAAATGATGTGATAAGTGTGAATATGTTTTCCTCGAAAAAATTAAATTTATAATAATTATGAATCCCTAATTATTACATTAAAAGAACCTGCGGACAACTTTCTTTGTGCTGTTTAACCATGCATCATGATTATATCTACTATATGTATTGTACACATTTGACAATAAAAGCATTAAGTTTAACGATCTATTGTGATTTTATCAGCACATAATTAAAATTATTCTGAGAAATGGAGGTATGACATAAGAAATCCACCTATAATGAAAGCCAAAAAAGTATGCGATAATTAAGATGAAAAACGAATAATGGAAATACATAAAGTGTGTAACACTTTTCGTGAACATCTCGGGATTAGAATTATAGTATCTTCCGAAAATAATAGTCATTTCCAAACGAAATATGACATCGGCAAAAGAAAAAAGCTGAGCATCAAAACTGTTGAAAAAACGTAATGCTCTGAGGATAACTCTCTTAGTAAAAATATTCTAACAGTTATACCGGTTCAAAAGACAATTAGTCCATTGGAATTTCATCATAAAAGTCAGAGAACATATGAGAAATAGAACGCCACTTCCAGAAAAGAATTCATTTCTTATACATGGGTGAAAATAAAAAGCAATTTCATGAATACGTAATCTCTCTCTTAATGCAATGAAAAAAAAACAACGGAACGAAGCGCTCTTACGTGCAAAATACTCAATCAGAATCTGCTTCATTCACTGCATCGCAGTGGATTGACGTGCAACGATTACACTCACTTGCTCTGTTCGAATCGTTAATAGACTGCCTTTTGCAATTTCATTTAGAACCGATTTCCCCTCACGACTCTTCCTCAGCAAACGAACGCAACTTACTCGTTGGAACAAGCGATACATTGGAAGAATTGCATTTTCCCTAGTTTGCGGCCGATAATGAAATATATGTGAGTGGAATTAATTTTTAATACTCAAAAATATTCCGGGAATGGAACTTCCTCGAAATTAGTCCACCTTTGCTCAATAATTCGATGAAAGCTTAATAATAACTGACTTATCATTCTCACCTTTCTTCCTGTTCTGTAGTAGTAGTAGTATTGTTAAAAGTACTTCGACAGCTTAGGTCATTTCGCACGAGGGCCCCCACCGGGAATCGAACGCGGTAACGCTTTCACCGAAGTCGAACGCGTTGCCCACTTGGCTATCTCTTTTGTGATTCCGCTTTTCGATACACGATCGGTCTTTCTTATTCTTACAATATATCTCATCTTGGGATAAATAGAATGATTTTATGGCAATTCACTGATAGATACATATGCTAATTTTAGCATAGGTGTATAATGAAAATTTTAAAAGGTTAAGAAGGTTACAATTGCAAAATAGTATTTCGTGATATTTGTGCCAAACACAGTAATACCTTGGTTGACGACGGCCTTAGTTAACGAAGTACTTGGTTTAGGACGAATAGATGAGTAAAACAATATCTCGGTTTACGACGGAGGCTTACGACGCCTTCTGGTGAAGATTGACAATGAAAAACTTCGTTTATGACTATTTATTTTTATCTGCAAATATAATTGAACAAATGAAAAGCACTCTACAGTGGTACCTCTACTTACAAATTTAACCCGTTCCAGACCGGAGTTCGTATCTCGAAACTCAGTTTTCCATTGAATCTTACGGCAAATCAATTACTTCGTTCTCTCTTGGAAATTTTGAAAATAAATATTTGTATAGAATAATACAAATAATTTTATTCGTCAGATTTTTAATTTTACAG
>KZ308552.1:573448-664999 GCA_000376725.2 Ladona fulva
ACTGTCCTTCCGATCACCTCCGTCATTTTCCCTCGTAAAGAAACTGTTTAAGCAAAATATAAAGTATTATGATATTTCATTTAAAAAGTAAATTAGCAGGAGCAAAATCTTTTAGATATTTTTTTTTTATTTTGCCAATGGAAACTAAAATCGAATGGCACATTTTTTGGAACTCACTTATAATTTTTATCAATACTCTTAGATTTGAAATAATTTTAAATCATGCTTTAATGTCTCTCGAGAGATTTAATAAGATAATTTGTTTAATCGTTAGATTTTTGCTAATAAAGAGCAAGAAAATATAATTTTAATCAACTCTTAATCAATGCATTCATAATGCCAAAATACCGAGACCGTAGAAAAACAAAAACGCCCTTCATTCTTGAGGCGTTGAGCACTTTTTGATGTTTTTTTATGTTTGATTCTTTGGAAATTATAGCTACACCATCATCTATAAGTGTGTCTGTTGAAATGATGAAAACGTTGTCAAACCAAATTTTTAACCACCTAAAATGGAGGATAACACAGTTTGTGTTACATATCTATGAAATACCCGATGATTAATCAAGCTTCATTTGCGCATTACCTTTTTAGGTAATACGCAAATGATTATCAAGTGTAAAAGTTATTTGACAATATCTAGATTATAACGCTAAGGACCCACTGATTCAGGGGGTGGCTAAATTTCTCTTACCACGGTCACCACAAATCCCTCCAATTCAAATTCCATATCTTAGCAGAAGACAACAACATTTTCATTCAAATATGAAGTAAATTAACTGTATTCATTCCCTTGATTGGAATGATTATTGCAATTGACAGATAAGGTAGGTTACTTCTTGTATGTCAATTGGAGGCGATAATGTAAGATCGGTAAGTTTTTCCCACGTTTAAATTTCATTCAATGCTTAATCAGCCAACCAACATACAAATACCGAACACTTCGATTAACGCATTTGTGGATATGATAAGAAGATGGCTCAATTCCGTTCTTGGAGCCGATATTCTTTTTATAATCAAACATAGTGCATTTAGGATATAAAAGTCCTGAAGAGCAAACATTACATCGACGCCCCATTAAGAATCGCTTGAGTAAAAGCCGACAGTTCATAAAATACATAAAGGGACTTCACATAGAAAATAACAACACTTAGATACTATGACAATAAATTAAATATTGAATTACTAGTATTACGTCAATCAATAACAATAAGTAATGGATGGATTTAAAATAGTAATATTTAATTGTCTCCATTAGGCAAAATATTTTTTTCTACTTGATGTTTACATTTCTATAAAGACATAAATTGCGCATTGTATTCCATATACACAAGAATTTGAGAAAGTATGTTGCTTATAGTTTCTAAGCACAGCCTTATTAAACACCTCCACGAATTAGGCCCTTAGCTATTGCCTATCACTATTATTAATCTGCCCCTTAATTCACTTGTATCACTATTCATAGTTTATGCGCCTGAGATTACCTCCAGCTTACACACAATATACAATACAATACAATACAAACGTCTTTTATTTGGCGAAATTGGGAGATATTAACATTCCGCAAAAAAATCCTTAAGATACACGGTAATTTTTATTTATAATATTCAGCTCTTTCGCTTATGCTAACTAAGAATTGTTACTGATAAGACTGTTCTCTACGTTGATGGGGGCCTACGTGCGAAATGACCTCAGCTGTTGAAGCTCTCTTAATAATACTGCGACTAATAGTAATTGTATTAAAATTTCCTTTTCCATTGAAATACTTATATTCAACTGTCTTTAATGGGCTAAATTGGGACTAGAGATGACCTACACTATTGATTTAGAAAAGATGGCAATTGAGACTATGATCTTGTAAAATGAATATCAAAACTGTTGTCTTCCGAATTCTATTGCCGATCATTATTAGCAAATCTCCACTGATGTCAGTCGCAGTTTCTCACTTCCGACAAGAGAATGCAAAACCCTGTTTTGCATCACATTCCAACTGCTCTTCTAATTTCTAAATTCTTCTCATAAAAATTCTTCTCATAAAAATTCTTAAAATATATGCCACAAGTTTAAGTCACTCATTCGTTAAAATCCTATCTCAGAAATATCTCTGGAACTAAAGAAAATTCGCAACCTACGTATACCATACAACTCTTAGGGTCCCAAAGTTTTTTTCTAGATATGTAGCATTTCACATACGCTTTTCCTCTCAGGTTTTTCTTCATAAATAAATTTTATGTTACAAGGAGAAGAGTTATTGTGACTTTCCACTCAAACACGTGTACCTAAGAAATGTCCCGTGGAGGAACGAACGTGAAATAAGTTTGACAGGACCGGGAGTGGAACCTCGATCTCCAAATTCGGCCGTCCAAATTAAGGCAATCGAATGGTTAGAGCGATCGACTAATAATTGGGGGATTCCAGTTCGAGTCTCGGCCACGTCAGACTTTACTCATACCCATTTCTCTTCAGTGATAATTTCATTAATGTTTTACAAAGGTACAGAATGTAACTGAGAAAAAGAATGAACAGTAGAAATCTGGCCTTTTAGAGGAACCGCTTAAGCTTTTCGTCACCAAAGAATGTTTTAATATTTGAATCAGGAATGGAAAGAGTGGTAATCCTGTAACCATTACTTGATTAATTGCGTTTGACGTAAATATAAAAACTAGAATATTATATATAATGATATGCTTATAACATCTTAGATACGGTTTGACAAATAAATGAGCGTTTCGTTCGTTAAAAAATAATATCATGACTATCAGAGACGAAAAGGAATGAAAGAACGTGATAGCCATCCATTATTCTTTTATCTTTTTGTCAAAATTATTTTTTATCAATCCGTCAACTTATTTATTTCATCTCTGAGATCTTTCTTACTCTGAACTCTCTTAACATTTCTTCAGATTTTAATAACTATTCATTCACATAAGTCCATCTTTCAGAAGAGATCCTTTTTACCCATCGGCCTCTTCCTTTTCTCTTCTTTCGTTCACCCGCATCTCATGTCTCTTGTATTTCTCTGTCTGAATTTAATTAAATTGTATTTCAAAGATTTCTTGTGGTTACTTCTTTGAATAAACTAAATCAAATACGAAAATATCTTAGGTTTATTAACAATTCAAGTAACTTATTTAGAACAATCATTCGACAAAAAATGTGTTCACGATGTTGTCGCTTAGAAGAGTAGGAATTTTAATTCAGAATACCGTTGATTCGGGACATTTTGGAATGTAATTATATGAAATAAATTGGATAGATTTTCTGTACTATTACAGGGTATTTATGTAGATGTAGATGTAATAGAAAGAATACGAGTTTTATAAAATGAAAATAAGGGAAATAAAATAAGCGACACGTAAAAATTACATTGGACAAATAACGAGCATAATAAGTTTTACAAATAAATGCATTATATGAATCAATACGTGATTTTTACTTATCATTTATAGCATAAATTTATACAGTGCATTAGCCTATCTTCAACCATACCAGAAATTTTTCTTTCTATCTCAGCTTAAAAAATCTCTACAAACGGGGAATAAAATATTTTAAAGTAAAATTAGGAGTATGACATTTTAAACGACTCATTTACTTTTTTTGTTATTGCCTACTATTTTATTATTCTCTGAGACGGATTTCCATTCCCTTGTATTCTTACGAATGATCTCACTGTTGAAATGAATCGGCAATTCAATTCTCAAGGACCACGACTAAAATAGGTGTGGGACACATACTATATACGATTTTATTACGCAATATTATCAATAGCAACTCAGCTGAATGCTCAATTGTAATAGTGGGGAATTCGCCACTCAATTAATAGGCGACTATTATTTTTCGCAGTAATATTAGTATTGTTAANAAATAGTTGTCACGTGTTTGAAATTATAGAGAAATCCCTTATAAGGATGTCCTATTAATAAATAGCTCAAAAATAAACAGTATTTTAAACAATATTTTGTGGAAGGTAAAACAAACTATTTTAAAATACTTAAACAAAAAAACATAAAAATAGTATATAATAGGTCTGTAAAGTGGTTCCCGAATAGACAATTTGGCTGCGCGATCGCATTCGATGAAAGCGGCCCGGGTTCGATTCCCGATGGGGGCTCAGAAGTGCGAAATAACCTAAGTTGTCGAAGCTTATTTTAATAATACTTATACTAATACGGTTCTAAAATAGCATTAATTCCATTGTCTTCACCCCAGAAAACCCCTGAATGGCAAACAATTAGTACAACACTAATTTCTATTTGTATAAAGGCGTACAAATAACTCGTAGTGTCAATGAACCTGTATATATAACCGATACTAAAACCAAAATATTGTTCTCTGCATTTCAAAAGGAGTAGCTTTTCATTCGTCCGAAAATAAAAATTCCAAATATACTAAGAAGGCGCCATAATAACTTAAAAGGAACAGTTAAATCGCAAAATGAGAGAATACACTTAATAACATATAATTCTTATCGTTTTATGGCTCACAATATTCGCGAGGCTAATTTGGCTGGCGGGTCACTCAGTCCATTATATTCACCTCATTTAAGGTACACAAATACCTTAAACGGCTCTCTATAATCCATTCTAATCGTGGTTAAGCTTTTGAGGATAACTTCATCATTCACTCATCATCATCATCAAACTTTTCAGGAACTTACATAAACATTATATCTAAGAAAATGAATTTAAACAATAAATCAGTCATAAAACGAACGACATTCACAGGAAAAAATATGCAATAGTGTGCTAGTATACAAATAAAAGGTTTATGAATTCCAAAATAAAGTGTGGAAGCAAATACCATCGATTAAGGTCATTTAAATTACAAGATTTGTAGACGAAAAATATTTATGTAAGAGGAGAATGTGATAGTACCGAACTGGAAAATCTTGAAATACTTAAGAGTAAACGGGATCGTGTAAGGAATGTAAAAGCACGCACATTTTAGGTAATTCACCATTATAGCTATTATATTATTAGCATAGTAATATTACTGTAGCTTGTTATTGAGCTTATGGGTGGGATTCAAATGAGCACGCAAGTTTTGATTTTCAATGACCAAAATTGAAATAAAATAAGTAATATAAGTTCTTGATGAAAGAATAATAACGATCAGAAATTATACGATAGACCACATTTAGAAGTGGATTAACATCGTCAGTTTCAATCGAATTCAACCAAACGCAGAAAACCCTGGCTGTTATGACTGTCAATCTGTCTACCACTTTCATTTGAGGAACGAAGATGTTTTATTTGGGTAGTGTATAATGATGCAAATGTGATATGTAAGACCGAATGCCTTAAATGGTAACCAATCTAATGAAATAAAGAAAAATTTCGAAAATAATTCACATTTTTAAGGGTAAAAGAAAGAAGGTATGACATCTATATCTATAACGTTTTGGGATAAAGAATTTCATACTAATGTTGGTAGATTTATATTCAAATTGCCCACTTTGATAAACCTCTAAGTACAAAATCAAATATTTAAATGGCCCTATGAATTCTTGAAAGATAGTTATAGACTGTTAGCTGCCGAAATTAAGTGAAATAGAGGCCCTATGAGCCTAACCTCGGCCACATAGGGACTATCTATCTATCTTTCTATACTAAGGAATTGGAAATATATTATATGAATTTATACCATCTTAGATACGGTTTGACAAATAAATGAGCGTTTCGTTCGTTAAAAAATAATATCATGACTATCAGAGACGAAAAGGAATGAAAGAACGTGATAGCCATCCATTATTCTTTTATCTTTTTGTCAAAATTATTTTTTATCAATCCGTCAACTTATTTATTTCATCTCTGAGATCTTTCTTACTCTGAACTCTCTTAACATTTCTTCAGATTTTAATAACTATTCATTCACATAAGTCCATCTTTCAGAAGAGATCCTTTTTACCCATCGGCCTCTTCCTTTTCTCTTCTTTCGTTCACCCGCATCTCATGTCTCTTGTATTTCTCTGTCTGAATTTAATTAAATTGTATTTCAAAGATTTCTTGTGGTTACTTCTTTGAATAAACTAAATCAAATACGAAAATATCTTAGGTTTATTAACAATTCAAGTAACTTATTTAGAACAATCATTCGACAAAAAATGTGTTCACGATGTTGTCGCTTAGAAGAGTAGGAATTTTAATTCAGAATACCGTTGATTCGGGACATTTTGGAATGTAATTATATGAAATAAATTGGATAGATTTTCTGTACTATTACAGGGTATTTATGTAGATGTAGATGTAATAGAAAGAATACGAGTTTTATAAAATGAAAATAAGGGAAATAAAATAAGCGACACGTAAAAATTACATTGGACAAATAACGAGCATAATAAGTTTTACAAATAAATGCATTATATGAATCAATACGTGATTTTTACTTATCATTTATAGCATAAATTTATACAGTGCATTAGCCTATCTTCAACCATACCAAAAATTTTTCTTTCTATCTCACTTATTCTTCTTATAAAATCTCTACAAACGGGGAATAAAATATTTTGAAGCATAATTAGGAGTATGACATTTTAAACGACTCATTTACTTTTTTTGATATTTTTATTATTCTCTGAGACGGATTTCCATTCTCTTGTATTCTTACGAATGATCTCACTGTTGAAATGAATCGGCAATTCAATTCTTAAGGACCACGACTAAAATAGGTGTGGGACACATACTATATACGATTTTATTACGCAATATTATCAATAGCAACTCAGCTGAATGCTCAATTGTAATAGTGGGGAATTCGCCACTCAATTAATAGGCGACTATTATTTTTCGCAGTAATATTAGTATTGTTAAAAGTGCCTCGACAGATGAGGTCATTCCTCATGTAGGCCTCACCGGGAATCAAACCCGAGACCGCTTTCACTGAAGTCGAACGCGTTGCCCACTTGGCTATCCGGGAGCCAATTTTCCTGCCCTAATGTTTTTCCACACCCCCAATCATGGCTGTCCGGTGCGTTCAGTCTATTAACGGGTACTTTAGTATAAAATATGAACTAAAAAGCCGAGTATTTTGATTATTTTTGCTTTCAATGCATGGCGATTGTGTTAACACGATGAAGCATTGGTCGTACGTAAAAACAAAGTCGCGGAAAGTATAAATGAAAATAAAAGTACCCTTGGTGTTCAAATATTTTAACGATCTATTGTGACGTAATTATGTTTCCTTTATAACGCGAAAAGTATTCGCACAATTTTCAGAATGCACGTCTTCCATCGGAGAATCCAGTGGGGTCGTTGGGCGGGCGATCGCCGAGGTTAGCTACCGCAGCGGCGCGGACTTATCCATCGCACAGCTGCGCCCCGCGAACCAGCCTCTTAGCGAAGTATATGAAAGCGAGTGCTATCGAATCTATTTCGCCTCAGTTGTGCCTTTTTGCCGAGACATCATACTCTTTGTTCCTCTTGCACAAAATCGAATATTTGAATACTTCCGATTGAGAACCAATTCTTAACTTAAATAGTTGTCACGTGTTTGAAATTATAGAGAAATCCCTTATAAGGATGTCCTATTAATAAATAGCTCAAAAATAAACAGTATTTTAAACAATATTTTGTGGAAGGTAAAACAAACTATTTTAAAATACTTAAACAAAAAAACATAAAAATAGTATATAATAGGTCTGTAAAGTGGTTCCCGAATAGACAATTTGGCTGCGCGATCGCATTCGATGAAAGCGGCCCGGGTTCGATTCCCGATGGGGGCTCAGAAGTGCGAAATAACCTAAGTTGTCGAAGCTTATTTTAATAATACTTATACTAATATGGTTCTAAAATATCATTCATTCCATTGTCTTCACCCCAGAAAACCCCTGAATGGCAAACAATTAGTACAACACTAATTTCTATTTGTATAAAGGCGTACAAATAACTCGTAGTGTCAATGAACCTGTATATATAACCGATACTAAAACCAAAATATTGTTCTCTGCATTTCAAAAGGAGTAGCTTTTCATTCGTTCAAAAATAAAAATTCCAAATGTACTAAGAAGGCGCCACAATAACTTAAAAGGTACAGTTGAATCGCATAATGAAATAATACCTTTAATAACATATAATTCTTATCGTTTTATGGCTCACAATATTCGCGAGGCTAATTTGGCTGGCGGGTCACTCAGTCCATTATATTCACCTCATTTAAGGTACACAAATACCTTAAACGGCTCTCTATAATCCATTCTAATCGTGGTTAAGCTTTTGAGGATAACTTCATCATTCACTCATCATCATCATCAAACTTTTCAGGAACTTACATAAACATTATATCTAAGAAAATGAATTTAAACAATAAATCAGTCATAAAACGAACGACATTCACAGGAAAAAATATGCAATAGTGTGCTAGTATACAAATAAAAGGTTTATGAATTCCAAAATAAAGTGTGGAAGCAAATACCATCGATTAAGGTCATTTAAATTACAAGATTTGTAGACGAAAAATATTTATGTAAGAGGAGAATGTGATAGTACCGAACTGGAAAATCTTGAAATACTTAAGAGAAAACGGGATCGTGTAAGGAATGTAAAAGCACGCACATTTTAGGTAATTCACCATTATAGCTATTATATTATTAGCATGGTAATATTACTGTAGCTTGTTATTGAGCTTATGGGTGGGATTCAAATGAGCACGCAAGTTTTGATTTTCAATGACCAAAATTGAAATAAAATAAGTAATATAAGTTCTTGATAAAAGAATGATAACGATCAGTAATTTTACTATAGACCACATTTAGAAGTTGTTATGAATGTCAATCTGTCTTCCACTTTCATGTGATGAACGAAGATGTTTTCTTTGGGTAGTGTATAATGAGGCAAATGTGATATATAAGACCGAATGCCTTAAATGGTAACCAATCTAATGAAATAAAGAAAAATTTCGAAAATAATTCACATTTTTAAGGGTAAAAGAAAGAAGGTATGACATCTATATCTATAACGTTTTGGGATAAAGAATTTCATACTAATGTTGGTAGATTTATATTCAAATTGCCCACTTTGATAAACCTCTAAGTACAAAATCAAATATTTAAATGGCCCTATGAATTCTTGAAAGATAGTTATAGACTGTTAGCTGCCGAAATTAAGTGAAATAGAGGCCCTATGAGCCTAACCTCGGCCACATAGGGACTATCTATCTATCTTTCTATACTAAGGAATTGGAAATATATTATATGAATTTATACCATCTTAGATACGGTTTGACAAATAAATGAGCGTTTCGTTCGTTAAAAAATAATATCATGACTATCAGAGACGAAAAGGAATGAAAGAACGTGATAGCCATCCATTATTCTTTTATCTTTTTGTCAAAATTATTTTTTATCAATCCGTCAACNTCTAAGTACAAAATCAAATATTTAAATGGCCCTATGAATTCTTGAAAGATAGTTATAGACTGTTAGCTGCCGAAATTAAGTGAAATAGAGGTCCTATGAGCCTAACCTCGGCCACAAAAGGACAATCTATCTATCTTTCTATACTAAGGAATTGGAAATATGTTATATGCATTGACAATGGCGAATAAATTACTGTGATAGGAAAAAATAATCTATGTAATTGGAGATACTAATTTTATCATCGTGTTTCCTCGAAAATAAGCCCTAACATGATTTTTCAGGGTTTTCTCAATATAACCCATACCCAATTATATCAGCCAAACGAACAGATTCCGTTCATTTGATGAAACAATAGACGGAAGTACTAAATTATAAAGTAATAAATGTATGAATAAATATAAATAGTGTTATTTACATTACCGAAATAAATAATAAATGAAAATTACTTTTATACCTTAATAATCGTATATTTTTGTAAATGAAAATGGCTTTCTGAAAGTAAACCCTAAAAAGCATCTCTAAGATATAAAATCATGTAATATTCAGTCTTACTTTCGGAGAAAGACATAACAGCAAATAAATGAAAAGTTAAATATGAAATATTTCTTATATACGCATTATGCGTTTATTATTATGTAGTTCATACATAAAGGACACTACACACTCCAGTCAAAAGACTGTTACTATTGTCTGAAAAATGTGTGAGATTAGAACAAGTCGAAAGGTATAAATATCTAGGTGTGGAGGTGGCGAAGGACTGGAGAAGTGAGAAAAGCGTAAGGTTAAAAATAGGAATGGCAATGGAAGAATTTACAAAAAAGAGAAAGGTATTAACTAGTAACATAAATGTCGAACTGAGGAAAGGATGATTAAGTGCTTGGTGTGGAGTGTATTCCTATATGGCTGTGAGATGTGGACACTCCTTAAAAAAGATATAAAAAGTATAGAAGTTTTTGAAATGTGAATTTGGAAAAGAATGATAAACATCAGGTGGAAGGACAAAGTTAGGAATGAGGAGGNGAAAGGTATAAATATCTAGGTGGGGAGGTGACGAAGGACTGGAGAAAAGAGAAAAAGGTAAGGTTAAAAATAGGAATGGCAAAGGAAGCATTTAGAGAAGAGAGAAAGGTATTAACTAGTAACATAAATGTCGAACTGAGGAAAGGATGATTAAGTGCTTGGTGTGGAGTGTATTCCTATATAGCTGTGAGACGTGGACACTCCTTAAAACTGATATAAAAAGGATAGAAGCTTTTGAAATGTGGACTGGAGAAGAATGATGAACATCAGGTGGATGGACAAAGTTAGGAATGAGGAGGTATTGAGGGCAAATGAAGAAAGAGAACTGACAAAATTGATACATCAAAGGAATAAGAATTGGATAGAACATGCACTAAAAAAGAACTGCCTACTTAAGGATATGCTAGAGGGAAGAGTGAAGAGAGGAAGGAGAAGAGTGAAGTTGTTGGATTGTTTGAAGAATGAAGAAGGGTACAGAGAGATGAAAAGAAAGGCAGAAGAAAGAGAGAACAGGAGAAACCTAGAACCTGTGCGAGCAGACCACCGATGATGAAGTCAATGAGGCTGCAAGTTTAGGTTTTTAACAAAGCCATAAACTGAACAATTAATTTAATTGAGTACAATTGTGCCGAGGAAAAAGATGCAACAGAAAATTATTCTGGAAATAATCAGTCTTTCTTTTAAATGTTTTAACGTTATCCTTGATATTTATAATAAATATAAGACTATGTAACCCATACATCTTTTTTAAATATTATTACTAACGGAACCTTTTTACCGACAGGAATTACATCAAGAGCTGTTCACCATGGAAATTCACATCCGACGTTCAAGGAAGAAGAAGAAGTCAAACGAAGCAGAATGTTCTGAATGTGCCAATCGAAATAAATTATTTCGAAGTGTATTGCAATAAATTTTGGTTTTACCTACTTTTAATACTTTTTTTATTCTTTCTACTGTTTTCAGTTGTTCCGTGGTGTTAAAATATTTTACACTATTCAATGTAAAAAAGCTGTTATTGTTTGCATGCCAATTTCATCCTTAACGAATGGCAAAATCTGTTAATTTCTCTGTAATATAAATCACGAAATAAATTGATGAAAGCATCTCAATCGGATGCACTGTCCTTCCGATCACCTCCGTCATTTTCCCTCGTAAAGAAACTGTTTAAGCAAAATATAAAGTATTATGATATTTCATTTAAAAAGTAAATTAGCAGGAGCAAAATCTTTTAGATATTTTTTTTTTATTTTGCCAATGGAAACTAAAATCGAATGGCACATTTTTTGGAACTCACTTATAATTTTTATCAATACTCTTAGATTTGAAATAATTTTAAATCATGCTTTAATGTCTCTCGAGAGATTTAATAAGATAATTTGTTTAATCGTTAGATTTTTGCTAATAAAGAGCAAGAAAATATAATTTTAATCAACTCTTAATCAATGCATTCATAATGCCAAAATACCGAGACCGTAGAAAAACAAAAACGCCCTTCATTCTTGAGGCGTTGAGCACTTTTTGATGTTTTTTTATGTTTGATTCTTTGGAAATTATAGCTACACCATCATCTATAAGTGTGTCTGTTGAAATGATGAAAACGTTGTCAAACCAAATTTTTAACCACCTAAAATGGAGGATAACACAGTTTGTGTTACATATCTATGAAATACCCGATGATTAATCAAGCTTCATTTGCGCATTACCTTTTTAGGTAATACGCAAATGATTATCAAGTGTAAAAGTTATTTGACAATATCTAGATTATAACGCTAAGGACCCACTGATTCAGGGGGTGGCTAAATTTCTCTTACCACGGTCACCACAAATCCCTCCAATTCAAATTCCATATCTTAGCAGAAGACAACAACATTTTCATTCAAATATGAAGTAAATTAACTGTATTCATTCCCTTGATTGGAATGATCATTGCAATTGACAGATAAGGTAGGTTACTTCTTGTATGTCAATTGGAGGTGATAATGTAAGATCGGTAAGTTTTTCCCACGTTTAAATTTCATTCAATGCTTAATCAGCCAACCAACATACAAATACCAAACACATCGATCAACGCATTTGTGGATATGATAAGAAGATGGCTCAATTCCGTTCTTGGAGCCGATATTCTTTTTATAATCAAACATAGTGCATTTAGGATATAAAAGTCCTGAAGAGCAAACATTACATCGACGCCCCATTAAGAATCGCTTGAGTAAAAGCCGACAGTTCATAAAATACATAAAGGGACTTCACATAGAAAATAACAACACTTAGATACTATGACAATAAATTAAATATTGAATTACTAGTATTACGTCAATCAATAACAATAAGTAATGGATGGATTTAAAATAGTAATATTTAATTGTCTCCATTAGGCAAAATATTTTTTTCTACTTGATGTTTACATTTCTATAAAGACATAAATTGCGCATTGTATTCCATATACACAAGAATTTGAGAAAGTATGTTGCTTATAGTTTCTAAGCACAGCCTTATTAAACACCTCCACGAATTAGGCCCTTAGCTATTGCCTATCACTATTATTAATCTGCCCCTTAATTCACTTGTATCACTATTCATAGTTTATGCGCCTGAGATTACCTCCAGCTTACACACAATATACAATACAATACAATACAAACGTCTTTTATTTGGCGAAATTGGGAGATATTAACATTCCGCAAAAAAATCCTTAAGATACACGGTAATTTTTATTTATAATATTCAGCTCTTTCGCTTATGCTAACTAAGAATTGTTACTGATAAGACTGTTCTCTACGTTGATGGGGGCCTACGTGCGAAATGACCTCAGCTGTTGAAGCTCTCTTAATAATACTGCGACTAATAGTAATTGTATTAAAATTTCCTTTTCCATTGAAATACTTATATTCAACTGTCTTTAATGGGCTAAATTGGGACTAGAGATGACCTACACTATTGATTTAGAAAAGATGGCAATTGAGACTATGATCTTGTAAAATGAATATCAAAACTGTTGTCTTCCGAATTCTATTGCCGATCATTATTAGCAAATCTCCACTGATGTCAGTCGCAGTTTCTCACTTCCGACAAGAGAATGCAAAACCCTGTTTTGCATCAGATTCCAACTGCTCTTCTAATTTCTAAATTCTTCTTATAAAAATTCTTAAAATATATGCCACAAGTTTAAGTCACTCATTCGTTAAAATCCTATCTCAGAAATATCTCTGGAACTAAAGAAAATTCGCAACCTACGTATACCATACAACTCTTAGGGTCCCAAAGTTTTTTTCTAGATATGTAGCATTTCACATACAGGAAGGTCTTTACAAATACATCAAATATCTTTGCGTATATTTACATTCGTGTATACCCATCAGCGCCAGAGTATTTTGCGTTGTATAAGTTTCTGAAGACCAAGGCACGATGTAATTTTTTAGCAACAGTTCCTTATTTTTAGCGAAGACTATCCACGACATTGCCCTCTGGGAGTAAAGACAAAAATCAGTGAAGGATCTTACATCTTTTTAAAAGCGAAATGAATGTAATGTAATAGATAATAATAGACAAATATTTAAGTGAGTAGCATACATAATATCAATATGGTAAACTCTAAAATAGTATTCTATAAAAATACACGTCACAAATGGAAAATCCATTCTAAATATTTACAGAATAACTTCAATATGTAATGTTTCCATTCGCGGTACTAAAAAGGTTTAAATGGAAAATTTCTCGGCACACAATGTTCGGCTCTTCTAGAATCTTTACTTCTTATGAAGACACGATCTTTATCTATAACAACACTCACCATAAGCAACGGCTAAGACTCCAACAATATGTTTTTCTTTCAATACTCACAGTAACATGATTCTAAACTGCTTCCACAAACATGCTTCAGTTTCCACCTTTCCAAACGTTTTTTCTAAAGAGAGTAAATTATCATTCAGTCAATGGTTTTTGACCATACCTGGACTCATCTTATGTTATTATTTTTGCAATTACTTCTCCGGGGATTTCCTCCAGAATGCTACGCCAATGCTATGCCAATGCTATGCCAATCCTATGTCAAATGCTATGCCAATCCTTCATTCAAATTTATTGAAATTATTTTCATCCCTTATCATACCGTATACAGTATGCAAAGCAACACATTGTGCTTCTGAAATTCGACCTACTCCACTCTTAATTCGAAATTTGAAAATAAGTGTGACCTGCGATGCACATGGATCGTTTTTACTTAATAATTCCTCTTATATTTATAGAGCGGCCTTCACTTCCTTACTAAACCCTTCCCACTGCCAGATATTTTGCGTGGTAATATAAGAAAAAGGAATATAATACATTATAAGCCAAAACCTTACGTTTTTTGTAAACGGTATATTGAAAAAAATGTGTGTAGAGCCATTTTTTGCGATAGGAATGGATTACCGCTTTGTAGAAAAAAAGTTCATCCAGAATATCTTTCGCAGTTTCATCCGTTTAGTTCATTCCCCGACCATTCAATATACTGCTCCAAGAACTAATTGAAATATTCTTTTCCTTCCAAATTTCCGTTTACTAGCATACCATTTCAAATTTAATCTTCTCTGTTTTCTAGAAGCCAATTAACGTTTGCTTCACCTTCAAAAACTTTCACATTTTTTAGCTTTTTGCTCATTTTCTTCCGCGATACAAGTCTTCTTATTTTCTCACGCACATCAATTACTCTCATTCTTTACAGTTCAAACTGCAATTCTACCTGTTTCATATTTGATCTTTCTAAACGCACCGAAAATGTTAAGGAATATTCTTCAATGGGCCTATACTACCAAACATGTAATGCTTTACATACGTATTATGACACAGCCACAGAAATTAACATTTCGCCGGATGACAATTGCTTCGAAGGCTCGGATAAAATAATTATATTTATACAACATTTTTTTGAGATGGTGAACTCATATAACCTGCAATGACTGCCTTGAGAGTTTGAACCCTGACTAGGTACCCTAACTGCTGCATTAAGCCTTGCCTGATTCAGAAAAGTAAAGGATGATTTTAATCTAATAATTAATCAAAATAAAAGAGAAATACACAAGTTTATTAAATCTGTGAAATAATAATAACTTGTCTTCATTTATGGGCGAGATTGAGACTAATTAGTCTCTTCTTACATCTAACTCTTAGTCATTGTACATAGAAAGAAAGAGGTATTGGGAGTTAAACTAAAAAGAAGGCAATAAAAGAAGGAACTACTCTATGAGCTCTTAAAAAAAATTAAATGAAATTTCAGTCGCAAGAGCAATTATTCGACTAATATTATTATTGGCATAAAATAAGATTCGACTATTATTGGCAAATTCTGAGAGTTGTTGACAATCCCAGGTATTAAACAAACTCATGTACATCGGTATGCTAATACCAATATTATCTACACATTTTATGTTACATTAATGTGAAGATTTTTATTTACGCGGTTTGTACATAATTTTAGAAACACTTCAGAGGGGGGAATTGTATTCACCGAAACAAAGAACCTGTATCTTCATAAATGTAACTACAAATAAGGAAAGGATTTTGTTGTTGTATATGTCCCTCTAGCATGCTTTAAAAATAATAATTTGACCGTAGAATCTAATTAATAGTACTTATTCAAGAACGCAGTAATGTATAGTGAGTTCAGCTTTTTTCTGACCTTATTTTTTATAGAAAATAACTTCAGTTGAATTAATTGCAAGAAATATTAGTGGTAGCACTTCTCAAAACAAATGCTCTGAACGATTTTTATTGTTTGATATTTTATGAAACTGTTTCCTGATTTGCGTAAGAAACATCGGTGGTTGACAACGGTCATCATTCGTGATACCAAAACTTTCTCTTAAGTTTAATATGATAATAAATTTCATAGGTCCAGATCCCACAGTTTGATGCTTATGAATCCATATTTATTTCTCGGAAAAAGTCATCGTTATTAAGAAAACCTGCAGTAGATTCAAACAGTCCTTACGTAAATATATTCTACTTTCGTACTTAGGGTAAATGCCAACTCTTGCTCTACATAGCGACAATTATTTCCAGATTAATAAAAATGTTTCTTGTAAAATCATTTCTCAATAGGTTTTTAAGTATTGATATAATCTGAGGCTGTACTGCTATTTTAAGAAGAATCTTTGCTGTTGTGAAGCGAAGCAAGTGGCTAAATTCCTCAGAAAAATCCAAATTAATTACAGGATTAAACATGAGAATTTTCAAGACTTGATAGCGTGTTTATTCCGGAGATAATATCAAATAATTCGAAAATGAATTTACGGTAGGTCGTTTTGAGGCGATCTGGGAATCGCCGACTGCGAGCGGGAGTCGATCCCGGGCCGACGGTGCGTCGCTGGCCGCGAGGCCCAGATGGCGAAGACCGCTCCTCTACTCAAAGAGTGAGTGATCAAACCAGAGTCGTTAAAATGAGCTAAATATTTGGTGATATCAATGCCTCATTTTTGACAACGAATTTATGGTTATTTTTTAAACTGTGACCAGAGCTGAACGCGAACTTTTTGTAGAAAGTTCTTGGTTTCAAGAAACATTCCATGAGAGATCGCGTAATATTAGGCGATGTTTATTGACCAAAATATCTATATATTCCTTTTTAAATAGAATATTAAAACGTTGTTCTTCGGCATATTGTACGTGAGAATGATACTAAAGTTGAGGAAGTTTCTCATGCTTTCGTACGGATAAATAAGAAGTGTTGCACACTAAATAAAGTTACGTCATTTACAGTAATTTAGCAGTATTTTTAACATGATCGAAATGTATTGTATACCTAAAAAAAGAAATGAATAAATTATTATCGTTTACCTGTTACTTCTGAAAACCTATGAATGGAAAAGTTGCCGCTAAATTTCTCTCGGCCATTAGTATAACATTTTATTGTCTTTAGTGACCTCTGGCATAATAAATGTAAATTCAGTATATAAAATGTTTATTTTTGATTCATGTCAAAAGTATTTAAAGGATTCCAAAGCAGACTGAACTCCGAACCTCGGCTCTTCGAAGATGATGTGAGCCAAACTTTCTTATGGATTGCTGAAGTAAGTGAACTAAAAAATTCAGCTCATACAACAGAGAAGAAAGTACAAAGAGGTTTTCAAAGAAGGAAAAATTAAAATGTTTCCATGCCTCCACAATTTATACAGAGAATTGGTTTTCCTCCGAGTCAAATAGTGAAAATCGTTTGATAATTCTTCACTTCATGGCCTCACATAAAGACTCAACTTTTGAAATTCATTAGTTTCTTTATTATAAATTATAATTAAATGAAAAGAGATTCGGAGAAAATAGAACGAAAATATTAGAAATATTGAGGAAAAATCTCACGAACTTAGGGTTGTAAGTTCTAGAGACAAGACCAGGTTTTAAGATACGACGGAACATTGGAAGATGACAACTAACATTAGTATTTTGCGAGACGAAATTTCGTAAACATATGCGAGGAAGTAAGTCCCGTCTCCAGAAGGCGTGTTGTTTACCTTTTGGACTTGTGGAATGCGGAGACCGCCACTGCCCTCTGTGGATGTCCGCCGCAACCTCTGGGGTCAGCACCACCGAGTGACCTCGTCCTCCCGAAGACAGAGGGCGGTAGCGGCCGAGGAAAAAAGGCGAAAGGTGAAAAAAGTACCTGGTGGCATTGCCCACAGATGTCGGTAGGGACCGGGATGCTCTTAAAAGCGCCCGCCGCGCCACTTTTTAACGACGTCGCGAACTCGTTCGTTCGAGGTGCATGCGTACTGCGAAAAAGACCGCCCATTTTTATGGTGGCGAGGGAAGGGCAACGCCTACCGAAAAATCATCCCTTCCGTATTTATAGTCCTATATTTTCTCTCGCTTGCGATACTCGCTTCGAAATTTTATCTGCATTTTATACGCCGGCGAAATAAACTTGGACCGTTTCAGATACGGCTGTGGGGCTGCCTTTGCCACCAAAAGACTCCTCAAATATACAACTGAAATTTAGAGCCATATTTTTAATTTCTCAACTTTGCCTCGCGACTTATGGCTTCAAGTAGATTCTCTTATCGGTATTAATGTCAAAGTTACCCGTTCTATTTATAACGGCGATGTGATGCTTCTATTCCCTTACTTTCTAAATCGTCAGGAATAAGATGACTCTTTATATATAATTTGCCTACAAAATTGTCCAAATTTCACTGAAAAAATACGTGTCCCGATGAATTTATTGGCAATCCAGCTCCGATGCTTCATCTTGATTCTGCTTTCCGATGCCTCCAACCACTTCATCCCCGAAACTGCCTGGACCGGCTCTAGGCGACTTACAACACTCATCCCACAGCTCAAGCTGGCGGACTGCAATTACTTTGCTTCCGTAATTTAGAAGTAGAGTCATATTATCTTAAAATGCTGCCAAGAGCTCGATGCAAAATGAATATTAATGCTAATATACCACTACTATTCCCTTCTACAGCTAATTCCACTTATGCTTTGCATTTCAGCGTCATCAGAGTCTCGTGGACCATCGGACATCCCTGTCATCTCTGCAAGGACAGGACGGGTGTGTGTCATAGGTAAGCCACCCCTTCTGAGCCCGACAACATTTATTCCCGCTCTTTCCCTGATGTTGCAGCATGCTTCATCCTTGAATGCTAATTTAACGTGATAGCAAAATTACGATGAATCCAAAATCCAAATTAGAACTTTTCTTGACCCTCGGCTTACCTGTGAACCTGGAGATTATTTAGATAACTTTGACTTCCTCTTAGAATATTCGAACTAATTCTAACTTTTCGAAAGGACTGGCGACTTGCGTAGCAACTTATCGATTTCTAAACGAAATAACTTCAAAGCACTGTGAGGTTAGCTCTAATTATATTATATATTATATTATATTACATTTTAATTTTATCACCTTTTATAAATCAGCCAAGAAAAATATATTTTTCACTCTTAGAAGGTTCCTAAGCCATACATGAAAAGTCCCACGTTTATTATCAAAGTTAAAATAAAGTTATTTTTAAAAATAAAATTTTTTGTCCCTTTGTATTTTTAACTTCATAGTTATTCCCAGGAAGATTGATAGCTGTTTTAGCAATTATTCATTGCATACCATAAACCTTAATGGAAACAGTTCACTTTTTCATACACATTTTTTTTCGAACAACTGTTTTTTTATTCATTTACAATAACTCCCAATACTATCCAAGACATTAAAAGATACGTAATTAATAAAATTATTCAAATAAATATAAATATCGCAGAATGTTTTAAATCCCCGTCTTAACTCCGCTCAAATTATCGGCAAACCTTTAAGATAAGAATGCAATAACTTTATATAGTAATGAAGCTTATTCAATATTGTTTTTATAGATTAAATTAAAATATCATAAGAAATAATCGACATGATTTCGTACCACTTTGGTTCCACCAAAAGATGACCTTTCGGGAAGGGTGTATAATCACTATTAATTTTTAGATTTACAAGGAAATAGTTTTTTTTTGACCTGAAATTTCATCAGAATCAGTTTAGTCGTAACCATTTCTCTTACCAAATAAATATGTACCACGTGCGACTACGGAAGACGACTAAATATAAACCGTAGAATCTATCAGTTAAGTAATTAAGCTATGTTATCTACGTTTCATTGAAGTGTGAAAGGAGCTTCTTTGGAATCGTTAAACATTTTTTACAGATATCCTAGTTTTATAGGACATTCAGAGATATTTTTTAATATTTTTATATATTTGAATGATTTAAAGATTCAATTCTGTTCAAATGGCTAAATCCATGCTTTCAAAAGATTCTTTTAATGTTCCCTCATGAGTTTCCCCAAATTTACTCTGTATTTTTCAAATTTCGTTATGAGAACCTTATATGCCAACCTGTACTCCATGATTGTGTATTTTACAAATATTCCTGCTCTCTAGAGACCTCAGTCACGGACCCTAACCTCCTCTGTTTTCTCATATAATTTCTATATAGCCTGACATACAGCTTCACATTATCTATAGTGAGCGTCCTCTTCTATTTCCTTCCAGTATCTCATTCATCTCCTTTGCATGCCAGAAGTCTACATAAAAGCGTTTAAACTCCGATTCTTTTGAATACCTTAATTTAATTCCCTTCCTCTCTACCCCCATTACACTTCTTTCTCTTCTCTATAATTTCGCCGCAATCTCTCCATCTTTCTTCATTATAAGGGACTCTTGCTTTTCTTCAGTCCCATCCTGATATCCAGGTTCTTTCAAGGGTAGCCTTCTTCTACTTCATGCAAAGCAAAAAATCTCTCCTTCACGTTAATTTCAACAATCCACTGAGTTCCTTCTTCCAAATACTTGTTTCACCATTCTTCCTTTTATCGTAGCTGAACAACCTAATAATGGATATTATTAACACCTATCTTTATCTATACTTAGATATTTACTATATTATCTTTATCTTTATTGTCGATGCCATACAATGCAATCCTTCTAGGTAACCATTCATATGAATTGACGTCACGAAGCTTATGAAGCCATTCCGAACTGTCCATCAAGTCTAACATTTAGCTATCGAAGAATGAATCCGATTGGTTCTAAGTCTTCAGTCTAACTGTGACTGGAGTACCATGACCAATTCGTATGCACCTTACGAGCCACGCCACAGAGGTAAGACCATAAGGACACTAAAGGTCACAGGTTTAAACATTCCGAAGAATCTGCTATTGTAAGAGGGACTCAACGGCAGAAGTTCTGAGCTGTATCAACGGATGTTGGAATTAGCTGAACAAAGACACCCTACTAATTTTCTAAAGGGGAATAAAAAATTCATTCTGTCACACACCAATCATTGGGATTCGTCCTTTGACAACTGAAGAACGAAAATAAGTTTTTCGGAAAAAATGGAAAACCCAGTTACTATACAATGGATTCCCTCCCTGGAATGGCGTTACAAATACTATTACATACTGAAGAGAACTTTACCTGAACACTGAAAGCCCTCAAAAAGATGAACGTCTTTGGATTGTGTATGAAGAGATACTTGACTTGGAGAAAACTTCATATATTGCTCCCAACATACAAGTCAATCTGGTTCAATTCATGCCTGGGTCATTTTTGCTTTCCTTGCGTCCTCTGAGAGCTTAGCTAAAAAGCGATGAATGTCTGTCATCGTCCATCAGCTTATCTCTTTTATTTTCAGCCGAATCTTGCCCTTATATCTTCCTCAGTCAGACAAGCACCTTTTCATTTCTGCCACTATCTAACTACCATACCTTTAGCAATTTTACTACCCCACATTCCAAAAGGTTCTACTCCCTTATTTTTTGTAGTGCTTACAGTATTGGACTCACACCTATATCGAGTCGAATTACAAACAAAGGAAAAGGTTGAATCTGTATGTAAAGGCTTACAGATAGGCTGACAAACGGACTTCAGAAAAATCTGACTGGATCGGGACTCAAACCCCGATCCCACTTACAGGGCAATTGCTCTACCCTTGGCTGTAGGAGATCCAGGTTCGAGTCCCACTCTCGTCTCGATTTTTTCATGTCCGTTTTGCCTTGGGAATTTTCCAAACAAAAGATTTCTATAATGTCTTTCTCGTACGTACATCTTGATTAGAAAATAGATTTATGATCTCGAAGAAGCCATTTTCGATTAGGCTATGCTGAAAGCCATGTCCCAATACCACCTATACATCAAAATACCTCAAATTACTACTACCATGTACAGTTCTGATGTTTTACAACTAAAACAACGAATTCGCTTGTGTCTGACTCTCTTTTCCTTATATGAAACCAAATACTTTGAACGGGTCTGTTCTCTAACTATCCTTTGCTTTTGTGTTACTTGAAGACATTCTCGAATTAGAGCTATTTTATGATGATATCTGTATCATTTACCAAATACTCTCCTATTATTTCAATATAACCTAATGATCCACTTATCTTCAGCATATTTCATTTCTTCTTTCTAAACCATATGTCCTCCTGGATTCCTCATTCGCATGATTTTACTTAGACGGCCATCTCACCCTCACCTGACTTCCCTTATTATAGCTATCCCTTCTTCGAATCCCTATACTCATATCGCTGCTGCCAGAAAATTGTACATAATGTAATCAGCCCTATATACTCCTGCATGAATGCACTGTAAAGCAATCAATGTCTTGATTCTAATCAATCTTATGGATATATTGTATGTATTCTAAAGCTTTGGACAAATCGTAAAAGAGACAATCACCAATCGGCAGTTGGGGAGCCTGATATATTACGCTCCCACACGGTTATTATATTCATACAAAGTGTTATTAAAACATTCATGAGGAGCTTGCACGATGAAAATATTTCCAAAAGGTAAAGCACCACCCGTTTGGATGGGCGGGAGATGGCGGCATTGGTCTATCATTGACAAGAGGACTACACTCATTCGATTACAGCTGCTGCACCTTTGGAGCTTCTAAATGGAGTATATTAACTATAGTGAAAATGAATAAGTCTCAAAGAAATCAGAAGAATGTATAAATGAGACATTTAAGAGGAAGAAAAACTGGAAGAAGGTCATTCCAATGATAGGACCTAAGGAAGACCAGAAGGTGTAATAATCCTGATCGATGAAGGTTATGGAGTGTTACGATCAACTGCACGGGCCGTGAATTGGGGATAAGATTTCATGAAGGATCAAGGAAAAGGCAAACTTCTACAAACCTCAGTACGTATTGATGATGATCAGAATACATATTGATGATGACTCCATGAGGCGAAACCATGGTCGTCTTCCAATAAGTATTGTGGTTTGTAAAAGTTCGACTTTCCCTTGTTCCATTATAGAGAATATTAATATTACATTAAATACCAAGCATTTTAATGGAATTTGGTTGTACTTTTGGATGGATGTAACAAATAGAATGCATGTTACCAGCTCTCAGAAGTTTCACAACAAAACCTTCCTGAATTTAAATGGGGAATCCAAGACGTTGTCTGGACATTTTAGTTTCAAAAATGAAAAAGTGAGTATGCTTCTAACTTCAATTTTGGTAAAATCGTTTCGCCTGCTGCCTTCTCCAGAAGAGAATTTTCCTTGTTAATCAAGGTTTCAAAATTGTTATACCTCCCTCAAAGAAAGTCCCCAGAGATTTTTTTGACTTGAAATTTCAGCTGAGCCATAATTAGTTCTCTTACCCACTTATTATTCGAGATGATTTCGTACCACTTTGGTTCCACCAAAAGATGACCTTTCGGGAAGGGTGTATAATCACTATTAATTTTTAGATTTACAAGGAAATAGTTTTTTTTTGACCTGAAATTTCATCAGAATCAGTTTAGTCGTAACCATTTCTCTTACCAAATAAATATGTACCACGTGCGACTACGGAAGACGACTAAATATAAACCGTAGAATCTATCAGTTAAGTAATTAAGCTATGTTATCTACGTTTCATTGAAGTGTGAAAGGAGCTTCTTTGGAATCGTTAAACATTTTTTACAGATATCCTAGTTTTATAGGACATTCAGAGATATTTTTTAATATTTTTATATATTTGAATGATTTAAAGATTCAANATTTTGAATGATGAAAGGATTTAATTCTATTCAAAATGTCAAAATCCTTATTTGAAAAAAGAGTGTTTTAAATTTCTCCATGCTTTTCCCCAAATTTATTCTGTACTTCCTGAATCTGGTCATGAAAACCTTATATGTCAACCTCCATTAGATGAGTAGTTATATAATGGAAGTTGTTCACAAATTGTCATGCCCTCTAGTATTTCACAAATGATATAGAGACTGGTTTGGATTACCTGGGTGACGACACAAAGCAATCCTCGTTAGTTTCTTGCGCTTCCTAAATTGCTGATAATTTAAATCTGATTCGACGACACAATATTCACAATTTTTATAACTTTCTAAAACAATTGGTCTAAGTATTATTATCTTTTTAAGCTGATAATGGTATTAATGTGGTAATTCTAGGTAAAGAAAACAATATGTGTCGAATTCTGTACTTTAAATTAATAATGGTCCTTATGTAGTCGTTCCCGAATATCCTTATGTAATGAATATGTATTTTTATACAAATTAGAGAAATTCCTGAATTATATTAAGTACCCCATCTACTTGAGAATGATTGGAATGCTCATAGGAGCAATATGACTCATGAGTATATGAGCCATATTGCTCATATTAGTCATCTCATATCGATTATGTTAATATTCCCATCTACTGCATAGCCAAATGTTTAAACTCACGATATTAGTCAATAACTTTTCCTTAACTGCATTATGTGATAAACTTCTTCAATTTCACGAAGAGAATCTAAAACCTGAAGGACCTGAAGAATTCTGATTAGTGTTTCTTTTAGTGTTTAAAGTCTGTTTCCAAGTGTTTCCATTTCTGAAATTTTGGACATTCTAAAACAGATGTTGCATAATTTAAGTTTTTAAACGACATAATGGAAGAATACTTACTTTTATCCAGACTCTACATTACTCAAGCTTTCTTTCAGTTTAATTAGTTTAACAAACACGCTTAGGATGCTACTATAGGAAACTAGTAGTCGACTTATTCATCAAATATTTTTATGCAGTTCTTTAAAACCCAGTGTGGCAGTACCTTCGGTTGCTTTCCTAAGGTGTGGATTCAATATGTTGATGAATATTCGATGCTTTTGACTTCGAACTGTCTGATCTTAATAAATAGTATGTTTCCGTCCACTAATTTCACGGTTGAACATGCGTGGAGTAGCTCCTTGCCTTTTTTGGATGTTCTGATCATTTCTAATGGCAGTACTTTAGAGTTTAATATCAACAGGAAGCACACTTCCTCGAAAAGTTTTATCCCAAACTCCTCTTTCCACCTTAAGCAATACCAAATTTAAAAAAGAGAAGAATTTTATCGAACATACTGCTGTACAGTTAGGTTTCGATTCCTCCTTAATTGATATATTGATCAAGATAGAGATAAGCTTTTAGGTCGTAGTTTGACCATGTTGTCTTCTGGAATTAATTCCACTTCCAAACGCCACATTTAAATATCATCTCACCCTTACTTAACTAGAGGTGTTGCCAACATATTTAAACAAAAAATAATAGAGGAGTGTTATTCTGATTATTTTAGTATTAAAAATTTACTCTCTACCATCAAGAATAATGATGAAGTTATATGTAAATCAGGAATATATGAAATCATCTGTGCCGAATATCAGACAAACTAAAATCGGATTATCACATGGTTCCAAGACCGAATTGCTTATTTTAAATCCGGCAAATTTCAGCATTCCAGCGTTGCCAGAGATTTGGAGGAATTTCCATAATATTTCGATCGATAATTTAAAGTAAGTAGATGTTTAACGTTAATAGTGGTCTTAAAGATCTTTAAAATGTATATATTTATAAAAAAGGGTGTCCGGTGAAGAATTCCGACCTCGATTTAACCTGAATTTATATCAGCTTCTAGTCTCCGTTATTCAACTGTTTTTTTCCGCTCTCTTGGTATGCCAATTGCTAAATATCAGTTCCATTTTACCCATTAATGAACCCTTCTTGAAAGATAAAATGAGGTTTTTACATTATACACATTTTGATGGCGTTTAGTAATTTGGTTCATTGACATTATTAGTAGAAAGTACTTCGGATTTAATAATCAAACAAATTCTCAAGATAAACGAGCGTTATTTTATAAAATTATCCAAGGATATAAGCCAACGGTATCAATCAGTAAAGCGAAAAGAAGACAATTTCAATTAAAATCTCGGCCCTTTGGTAAATAAAGAGTTCCTCTAACAGAAAATCTTCATGGGCGACTTTAACGCTCGCGTCGGCCAAAAAGAAGTGGATAGTCCTGCTAAAGGAAATTATTCGGATTGGGGCAAAGTGCAGTTACTCACTGTCTACTGAAGGTCGAGGAATATAAAACACCAATAGACTTGAGCAATCATCTTAACAGGAAACCGACATGGAATTTACCCAAGGGAATAAAGAATGACATTTACTAGATATTAATTAACAATCTATGAGATAACAAAACCTGAAGTTTAAAACAGCTTTATTACTGGAAGTTATCACAAAATTGTAAGAAGCAGAATGAAGATTAACCTCCGTATGGAATGCAAAAATTTACCTTCTGGTAAGAAAAAAGACTTAACCTTTAGGAAATTAAAATATAACCAAGATATTTTCTGTTAGAAATTAAAGAAAAATGTCATGGTACTTTAAGATGGTGAACTATAATCCAGAGCAATGGAAGCTACAAAAAGGCAGCGGAGAAAGGGGCAGACGCAACAAGAATACCAATAGGACCAAAAGGTTTTCTGAGAAAGTAGAGAAAATTATGAAACTATGAAAAAAATTAAGAGAGACGTCTGAAGAGACAGCGCTGGAGTATTGCAATAAATGCACGACTATAGGAGACAAAGAGGAGGAAAACTTAAATTCGCATGAAATACTGTTCAATTAATGAAGGGAATCAATAGCAAACTTAACAAATAGAAGAGGAATGGAATAACTGAGGGAATGGTTCCAAAACAATTGCAGCTGAGATAAAGTGATATTGCACCATTTAAAGCACGATTAATGTTCATTACATTCATATGTAAACATACATGTCCACACATAACTGAAAACTCAGATAAATAAATATTTTTCCATTGTAAAATATTATTCCCAGTCCATTCGCCAAACCTGAGGACAATGAGACCTGAATAAAAGAAAAAAGTACTCCAACTCCTCACAACAGAGACAAAAACGTAACTTTTTATATCTTTTATTTAGGTGATATTTATTAACCGTTAATGCATTTCAGTTCAAAAAATATTTTACTTTTGTGTAAACCAGGGTAATGCTATATGCATAATAAAGTATATGTTCACCAAGCTGCCCATAGGGACATATTTATCCCATATCATACGTATTTCCGGAAGTACTTAATATATTTTGATAAGAATTCGGTCTTGTAATCTAATAGGATAATTTGAATTAAGGTGTTTAAAATGAACATACAAGGTAAATTTTATTTCAAAACAAAGGTACACACAAATTTGTAAAATATATCCCAAAACATACATGTAAAGTTAATTAAATACAGGGTACGGCAGAATGACTTCCCCGGCCCCTGACAACGCCTTTCACAGATCATTTTGCAACACCCTGTATATATTCACTCTTTCTTTACTATCTTTAGGCATGTGTTGTTGTGTAATGTAATGAATAAAATGAAAGTGTCGCTATGGTTTGGTAAGAAACACTCATAAATCTTAGGAGTTTTAATGTGGCGAAACTAAAAAGAGAGTCTAAGAGTACTTTAGTCACAGATTCTGTTTTTAAATGAGTTATGGAATAATTAAACCATCCAACTAATGGGTGATGGCGATTATTGCCAAATTTGTCAAGGGAACGCGTATTTCCAGCATGCCTTCAAACCATAATTATTTTCTTTCCAGTTTTTACTCCGATAACAAATACTATAATAATAATGAAAGGTTTTTAATGAGCCTTTTGAACAAAATAAATTTTGAGAAACCTTATTTCGGTTCTGGTTGGATATTCAATTGGTTCTGGTTCGATACTCCAATTGCAATTACTTATTGCAAGTTTTAAGACGGACAAAGTATAGTGTATATCTCCTTCTTCATTGAAATGCTACTGCAGATCCCAACGTGTATCTTCTCTGAGTTCTCCTAACCCAAGTCATTCTTCCTTCAAATTGTCTATGATTTCCTATATTTTGTTTATGATTCTCCTTTCCTTCTTTTCCCTTCCACAGTTCCCTCCATCGAATCTTTCGACTTACAATACCTTCTCAATTTGTCGCCAATTTAATTCTTTATTCAGTGATTATTTCCATAGCTGATTTTTCCTCTCTTATTCTTTTCAAAAACTTTTCATACATTACTTTTTCCCATTATTTCATTTGTAACACTTTTCTCTATATTCACATTTCCAAAGCATTCGGAGCTTCAACACTGTCCACCTTGCACATCCATACCATTGAACAATAGCAGAAGCACTACTCAAGTTTTTTCGTAATTTAACTTCTGATTTTCTTTCTTCCATATTCCAGTTGGCTTATGTGTCTATCCCTTGTTCATCTGCAGAAACCCCAAATTCCCAACATGAATATTGAGAGGTTTGGGACTCCACCAAAATGAACCCTCATAGAAGCTAGAAAATGCAAGTTTGCTGATCAAGGAATTGCACATTAATTATGATTGGCGCGGATGATGAAACAAAATGCATAAAATATGAGATTTCTTCAGTCAATTCGGTGAATACCAAGAGAGAATAATTGCAAATTGAAAACACCTGTCAACGCTGCAACATGCCCTATAAATATTATTATTGCAGCCATTTCACGTGGATTATTTACATAAAATTGTAATCTGTGTAGATAAAAGTCAACTTGTTATGTTTAATTGCCTTATTTTCCTTTAAGTTGGCCTCATTTACATATTTACCGGTGGAAAGTCTTAATAATCTTAAAGAACAGTTCTTGTCTGTAATACTGTGAATAAGGGTTTTTAGCAGATACATATAATATTGGAAGAGGAGACTTTAAAGTCTCAATTTCGTCCATAATAAAAACGTTATTTATTTATTTATATAAAACTTTTTTTACACGCATATGGTATGATTTAGGACGCCTACTTGGATACAGCCTTACCCTAGAGCAAAAAAAAATGGAACAGGTAAAACCAGCAGGTCTCCAATCCTTTCACGGGTTTCAGCCACAAAAAAATGAAGAAGGATATTCGTCCACCTGTTGAGGTTGATCGTTTGATGGAACTAATGATGAATTTACTAACCACTTGTTAATATTTATCTTGAGTAACTATTGAACTTATGGAATACCAACTTTTACTAGAGTTATATCAATGTGCTCCTAATATATAAATCGATACTAAAAAGACTTAAATTGAACTATTGAAAGAGGTTGAGGTTTAATGGTCATACGACGAGTACTTTCCACGGCAATAGAGACGCGTTATAATCAATAACTTGCAATACATTTATTTTTTCGTGCTCAGAAGATTTATTGGATTTATAAGTAAAGGGACGTTTCACTAAAAAATCCATTACGCTGTGATCGAGCAATGAAAGGTGTACTAGACTTGAAAATCCTAGAATTAAGAATTTTATCTTCCTGAAGAATTATGAAACGGAAACTTAGAATTAGTTAATTTATTAGAATCCAAAATAAAGTAATCAACTTAAGACACCAAGGTGAGGTAAAACTCATCAAAGACTCAAAACTATAGAAATCGTCCACAGGAATAATTCATTAGCACCTCAGATCAGTGATCACAATTTCCAAAACTTGAAAGTTATAAATGAACAGGTAAAGAACAACTTGCATAATATTCTATTTGAATATGGATACTTGAAGAAATATTTTTAAAGGTAAATATCCATGTAAGAACCAAAACATGCCTACAGAACGACAATGCATAATATTTCCTAACTAAGGTTGTAAAATTTTGCAAAACAAAACTACTCGTTTCATGAATTCATTTATTTCGCGAACGATACGCGAAAGTAATCGATTAGGCAAGTAGAGTCATGGTGCATGCACCCACTGCCAAACGCCGAAAGGCTGTTTGTTGGGTGCATGTGTAGATGTAGAGGTAAATGTTTGCAAATTTATATGCAATTAAATGTACATATATTATGTACATATGCTACAAATTTAATTTGCTCGTTAACTGAATATTTGGTAACTGTGTAACTCTTAATTACCAACCGCTCTACATACGAACTTTTCGGCAAAAAATCTTTTTTCTAACTCGATTTCGACCTCTAATTACGAACTTAATTTTGAGATACAAACCGAAGCAAAAACGAAAAGAAGTCATGGAAAACCGGGTTTCGAGATACAAACATTTGGAGCTGCAAACCGAAAAGAATTAAATTAATTAAGAAAGAATTAAGTCGAGGTACCATTGAGTTGTTAAATTTTTATAGCTATATTTCTTGTTATTGGTTATTGTCTCTGTTTAAACTACTATTAGAGAATACGAAACTTATCGCAGAACCTTCAGCGTCCCACTACGATAGTATGACATGTGCAGCAGAATTGCACGGAGCTCGTCTGTTTATGGAATCGATAGAGGGTATGCGAACCTTGTTGTGATAGCCTCTCTAATCGATTCTGCCATACTTACGACGGAATTAGGGCCATAGACTCAAATTCTAAAAGAGGGAACATTTGTCCCACAGGAGTATGGAAAACGGAATCTTACCTTCGGTTAAAGACACTCAGACGTCTCTGCGTCTCTTTATATAAAAATAAGATTTTAAAAATATATACAAATCTTCATTAACCCTTATATGACGATGAATTTAGCGAAGGAAGGTTGCAACCTAGTCATCTTTTTCATGATGTGAGAATATAACTGATTAATCCATTTCCCTCTCTATTTTCGCGGTTTTTTCGCACCCTTTCTTGTGCGAGCGTTTTCTCTCTATGCCTTCAACAGCGGAGTTTTTCCCCACACTATTTCTTTCTTCTTCGATTACGTAGTTTATTTTGCTGTCTGGTATTTGACTTCAGAAGTTACGTGTAAGAGAGTCTCACATGAGTTTAACCTCACCTAACAAATAGTAGAATAATATTTATAATAATATACTCTTATTCAATTGATCTTTTCGTGTAAAACTGCCACGAGAGAAAATTATAGTCGGCCTAAACTGGAAAGAGATATGTCATATTTTTAATACTAACTAAGGTGCCGGTAATATTGCAACATACTTCACATGCGTTATGCTGTATATAATAACGTCCAATGCATTGAAAAGTATCGCAATAAATATTTATTGCGAACAACTTGAATGTTACCTTAACTTGTAATTAAAAAAGATTAAACAAACCTAAGAAACGGAAATTTTGAGAACGGGAATAACAAAGGAATGGGTTTATTCAAGAGAACAACCTACCTATATATCAGTACATTACGTATTTACTTTACTCACAATACATATTAATCCCAAGGTTTGTCTTTCACTCGTTACGATAAGTACCGTGGTACCTCGTCTCTCGGACTTAATTCGACCCGATAAAGTTCGTAAATCGAAAATTTTGTATCTCGAAACAAAGTTTTCCAATATTTCCCTTCCATTTTTTCTGTTCTTATCTCGGAATTAAGTTCCTATCTATAGGTCAGAATGGAGACAAAATACAGGGTTATTTACTGATTCTGATTTACGAGAGCATTATTGTTTATAGCAACTAAAATGTATATCTACGGATCGTTATTTGGTAAACATATAGAAATTATTGCAATAAGGTATTATTTTTATATTATGTTGTTTGACACATGATAAATACAGTATCCGATAATCAGCGTTATTACTATATATGTAAGTACCATGCAAGCCGCCTTTCGACATGTGCCAGAGGTGCTTGCACCATGACTGTACTTCCATAATCGACTACTTTTGCGTATAGTTCGCGGAAAAAATGAATTATTGAATCGAATCCTTCTAGCATCTATTTCCCTGATCTTTCTCACAATATCAGAACAGTCTATGTAGTAATATGGAGGACGCATTACAACGGCTACATCATTTGTGAACGTGCTTTCTCCCAGGTAATTTGGTAAAAGTTTCCTTTGTCTTCCTCTGATTTCTCTCACAGCATCAGAACGAACTAGGCAATACGCAGGACGTACAATATAGGCTATATCTTTACGAACGCACTTTCTCTGAAATTATTATGAAAATTAAGCCCCTTTCTAAAAATTTTTCTTCCAGAGATTCCAATTCTGGGTCCTGGAGCATCTTTGTTACGCCCACTGATTTATGGTGAAGATTTTTTAGGAAACTTATCGCTCTCCGTTGTACGAGTGTCTTCTCTAATTCTAGAATACAATACTTGTCCGCAAGGTCACATACTCGTCTGAGAATGTGTTTTCTCTGAATTTATTAAATTTATCCTCTGTTTAAATGTTCTATCTTCTAAGGATTCCCATCCTGCGTCTCAGAGTATCTGAGTAACGCTCACCTTATCATAATATAAACAGTTAATATAATATATAGTAATACACGAATAAAAAGCAGCCATATGTGTTAAATTAAATTAATTTACTTCTTTAGAGTTTTTCAAACAGCTCTTCCTTTCAAGTTTCGTATTTGTTCCGTCTCAACTGCTTTCCCTATTATCTTACGCCTCCGTGTTTGGACGGGCATTCCAAATGAGTGCGAATGAACGCAATGAGATCCGCGGGATGGGGTGTTAACTGTGTCGCGTGGCCCCGCCCCCGCGTCCCAAAAAATCCGCCTCCCAGGCGACAAGTCACATGACAACAATACAATCAATGGCCGATGCTTGTCACCAATGAGCCATCCGGCCGATCAGGAGGCGTGGGGGCGGCGGTGTTGTTGTGGAAGGGGGGCAGGATCGAAAGGGAAACGTGGGGGAGCAGAGAGGGAGCATCAGGTAACATCGGCAGTTGCATACGGTGCCTTGCAGCCTGCATTTCGCCAGTTCACGAGTTCGTATCCCGGGAACGCCACTGCAGAACTCTGCTGCACCCGGCGGGAGGCCATTTTAAGGGATCGCAAGAGGGCAATCGTCTTCAGAATATTCGCCAATCAGTGCAGAACTCTCAGTGGCGGGAAAAAAGCGAAAGGATTTCTTTTCTTTCCAGAGTGAGATGAAAGGAAATTCCAGAGCCGTAATTGGAGACAAAGGATCTCGACTATCATTGCCTGGTTTTGAAAAAGTTGAACTGAGGAGTTTGGATGATTTGGTGAGTATTTATATTTATTACCTAATGATACATGAAAGTAGGGTTCAATAGGTTTATTTTGCATACGTGAGGACGGAGTTTGTTTCCTTCCGACGACCTTCCGATATCGTTTTCCGCCATTAATGTCCACGGTTTTATTGTTTAGTCTCTGACTGCTATTTTAGGTTGTTGATTCAACGAAAGTTCGCAATTAAAACCTGAAGATGCTGGTTAAATGGAGACGTATCTGTAACTTTCGCTGCAATTTTTATTGCTCATCGCGATCAAATCGAAGAGAATACACAAAATACTCCGAATTATTATCGATTCGTGACGAAAATAGCTCTTTTAAGATATTTTCCAGTTACAGGATGCATTATAACCCTCAAAAGAGTTTCTACGACTTCTTAACCATCCACATTTTCTAATTTCTCCATCATCGTATGCTACTGTGCGATAAGAATTCCGTCATAGAAAGCGATTTCATATATTTCTTTCTCGTAAATAATCATCTCGCAAAATATTTAGATCGATCGCCTGCGGAAAAATGTTCCCTTTGATGGATCAAACAGTAGCACACTGCGGCGGGAGTCACTGCTATCGATTATTACCCCATTTCGCTTTCGCCGATTCACGAAAAACCCCTACTTTGATAGAACAAATAAAAGCTTTGAAAAGACGTCCGATTTTCTTTTATTTTGATTTGATGTTTTATAAGTAATTCCAGTCAATTAGCACTGAATCTTCTGCCAAGAGACAATTTTACGTGACGTCAGGCGCGGATTCATATCGCAACCATGTTCATCTAATGCTAAAACGATAGCGTTGTCTTAGTGAATGCGATAACGCTATTTACAATTGGGGAACATTGTAAATAATTTCGTTGCCGTTATAGACAAATAATTTATCGGTAGTAATTCTATATTATTATTAAGAGAAATAGTGGACACAATTGATGGAAATTAAGTGAAAATGAATCGTGGTGTAGGTGATTCCGCATTTGAGGTCCCTCATAACCGCTAATGAAACTATGTTTAACGCACCGCTCACTTTTTATAATTCTCTCTCAAATTCATCCGCGCATTTCACTTGCACGCCATATTCTTTTCGTCACTCCTGATTTTTGCATTGTATTAACATACTTATTACAAACATATCTGTGCAGGTTTTTCACACCCCCTCCTTTGTTGGGGTTTTCCTGCTGTGGGTACTTTTTCCTAAGCTTCGACTTTTAATCCGCAAATAATTTCTTCGCCTTTATATTGATTTATTTAATTTTTAGTTTTGCTTATGAATGATATATAAGTAACATTGAAAAAGGATTAAATAGAAGATTAATCTTTAAAGTCTCAATTTCTCCCAAAATAAAGACGCTATTTATTTACTTTTCATACTTTTAGTAATACGATAAAATAAACTTATCCTCTAATAATATCCTAATAATATACTAATAATATCCTAATAATATACTTATCTTAATAATATAAACTTGGAGAAGTTACCATTTAATCCCCGCGTGTTGTTATATCATCGACATATTACAATGCGCATTACAGAGCTCCTTTTTTCAGCTATACCTGTCGTCAACAGACAGAAATGACGGAGAGTGCTTTTCGATTGGAAACTTCGTGATATACTTCAAGGAATCTCTATATTTTTAGACATATTAGGGAATGAGTTTCCTTTACGTTAGATTTGTCCTTCAGCGGGAGTGTGGTCACTTTAAAGAGCGACTGAACTCGTTTCTGTGGCATATAACAGCAGCACAGCCTCTCAAAGCAGATCCTTCTCGCTGGACCACTCCGGAGAAAGATTGTCGAGTTTATATCATGGGGAAGAGAAAGGGGAAGCGGAAAAGACGCGAAAAAAGGGACACTACAACGCGTATTCGCGCATGCGCCGTATTTAATTTGGACCCTGGCTTATAGATGGCAGCACGACTCGGATCGACCCTTTTTGAATAAATTTTGGGGCATTGGTCGTCGGGTGTCCCCCCTAACCCTTCTATAAAAGGGTCAGTTCACGTAGTTTCGCCGTTTTCCGAAAGATGGAATCACCGAGTGGAATGGCCAAGATTCTAAGCGGAGAGAAGAAATTCGTGCGAAATTTTGACTGCGATGAATCTAACGGAAACCATGCTTTTTTTCTAAACTAAATCGTCGTTGATAATAGTTACTCTTACTGGGAAAATATCCTGACAATTTCATAGTGAATATTCTACTCTAATTAATTCTAATTTCACTCAGCCTCGACTTCTATCGTCTTTGCTCGAATTCTCTTAATCATTTACCGAGTTTCTCTATCTAAATAAACATTTTCTTCGGTGGGTATTAGATGCTGTAATCCACATCAGTGATAGTTTGAGGGAACTAGAATTACCGCGTGATATTTAAATAACAAATGGCAATCAAGAATTTGTAAAAACATTCACTGAGACGTTATAATTTAAATATCAGTTAGACTTTCAAAGTTTCATGGGATAGAAACAGCGTTTTAAATATACCCTTTATGTTTATCATAATATTGTAGTGCAATAGTTTTCATATCCGGCCAATCTTAATGGCGTCACACGTTTTCATACTATAAAATATCAGCGTCATATACTTATGTAGCAAATTTGCATCCCTTCCCCGATGCCATTTCTGAATGCCAAACCTACTCGACGGCCCTAAAGTGGGGTGGCAGTAACTACTAAATCAAAATGACGAAATTGACCTTAATACAAAATATAATTACTTAAGCGTTCAGCATTTGATAATTGGAAGTGATTCACTTTTATCTACCAAGAGTTCGTAATAGTATTTAAGTACAAGTATTACCATAGATCGATTAGAAGAAACGCAAAGAATCCAAAAGGGCACACCAAAGTCCCTATCAGAATCGTCAACACTTACCAATAATTTTAAGAAGATTAATGACAATTTCGGTTTTTGTTGTCTTAAAAACAATATCTAAGCCTGAATTCAAAGAGGTCACCGCCTTACCAAAATGCTTCCGCAGTTATTATTGTTTTAGTTATCACATGATATGGAACATTAGTTATCATATTATATGGAACTGTTATCACATGATATGGAACTGTAGCTATCATATGATATGGAACTTTGTAAATTTCTTTTTACTCTAATTCCTATTTTTCAGTGTTATTGATCTATTTCAGCAGGATGAGGGATGAATACTTTCCATTATTCTTAGTAAAAAAACTTGGGCATGTTCTTTTCTCTCCCTAATAGGAATGCACACGTCTGATATGAAACATAATGGAGGATGACGCGGAAATTTGATGTCAAACGCCTTTTTTTATATAGGTAACCAGTATGTGTTTGTTTCATTCCTAATTTTCAGACTCAGCAGTTGTGAAATGAGTGGTATTGAAACTATTAAATGTGGATTGCTTTGCATTATGCTACCGATGAATTTATTTCAACTGTTACGAGTTACGCCCAACTTTTCTTATTTCCGTTATGGGGAAATTCCATAAGGTAACGTCTGAAACCGTTTCATTGATTTCACAGCAATATTCAATCTCAGCTAAATACAGCGGAAATAACGAAATGTATTGAAAATTCCTTATGGATAATTTTTTTAGAAATCAGTAATAGTTAAATAAAATTTACGCACAAAATTTCCGAACGCAACCATTGTGACACAACAAATACTGAACCAAAGAGGGAATCTGAATAGCTTATACCACAGAAATCTTAAACAATTTTGGTGGAGTGAATTTTCTACAATTTATTTCAACTAATTTATTTTATGCATCATTGATGACTAAAATACCGAAAGGATGCTTTTACGATGAACCTTATCAATAGAAAAATTTTAATTGCATTGGAAATGCGACTAAATAATCACTTTTGTTCTAAGACCAAAACTCTAGGACTACATAGATTTTAAACCTTTATGCCCATCATCGACAATAAAATAGATATTCGGAAGTTTTAAAAATCTCATCAGGCTGAGACAGCCCTAGTATAATTCAGGATGTTGCCGTTGCCGTAAGTTGGTCGTTTCTTCGATGTCTCTCGACGTTTCGGCTCCTGTCTCTGGAAACATATTCAGGAATGAACTTCATTCGGCTGGCAACTCGAGAACACTTCATTCATATATAAGTAACATTGAAAAAGGATTAAATAGAAGATTAATCTTTAAAGTCTCAATTTCGTCCATAATAAAAACGTTATTTATTTATTTATATAAAACTTTTTTTACACGCATATGGTATGATTTAGGACGCCTACTTGGATACAGCCTTACCCTAGAGCAAAAAAAAATGGAACAGGTAAAACCAGCAGGTCTCCANCAGGAATGAACTTCATTCGGCTGGCAACTCGAGAACACTTCATTCACGATATACTCCAGAAAAGCACCAGATCCTTTCTAAGTACTTGAATTACTCTATAAGTTCAGATAAGGTAACATTCTTAGAGTATGTAGTTGATATTATCCGTCCTCTAAAGTCCTTTTTTCCACTATTTATAACGGCAGATAATTACTTTTAAAATGTTATAATTATAGAGTAATATTATTCTCTACACCAATTTATTATGATTGTAATTTACTAATACATGACGCTAAAATAGGATCGGTAGAGTAATTCTCATGTAATCGATGTACAGATTAATCGAAATGGAACCTATTCTTGTAAGAATAACATTGTGAAATTACACATTATTTAAGTGAAGCTATTTCAAGAACCTCCTCCCTTGAAATAAAATACTGTAAAAGTTCAGAAGTATGATAAACGTAAAACAAATTGAGATTTAATGGAGAAAATGAATAACAGAACCTTACCATAGAAAGTTTATAAAAATACCTTTATCATAGAAAGTTTATTCTACGGCCATGGTGACGACTCCTGACAGTTCGTGACGAAACCTGATATTTCGGTACCTTTTGATGGCCAAAGCGGCAAAAAATACATTTATTTTTATAACTTTCTGTGATGAAGATAAAAGTCTGATTTTTCATTTTACTTAAGATTGAAAAACTAACACGAAGTCGTTGCCGATTTAGTAGATTATATTTTGATTTAACTTAAACAACTTTCTAGTTATATTAGATCGGTGGTGAAAAAAGGCAGCCCACCAGATGAAATCCATTTACGAAGATATTAGTAACGTAAATTTGGTCATAAATTAATAAGTAATATTTCGAATCTTAACAATATTGAAGCTTCTACACTAGCTTTCGCTATGTTCAATTCAATAGGATAATACTCAAGTAGAGGAGGCATAATGGATCTGACTAATAAAATGCACATTTTAACCTTACAGATGAGTCGTGTTTTCCCCGACGAGTATAAACTTTGTGCATCGATGTATTAAATGGCTGCATTTGTTTCAGTCCGCCAGGCAGATGGAATTTTCATCGCTGAATCAAAGTCTTAATTCCCCATGAATCCCTCCTGAATGTCCATAAAAATCTCATATCGGTAATAAAATGCTACATATAGCCTTTTTTTATTTGCAAAATGTACTTCGCTGCGTCCTTAATCCACAAAAATAACGATCACCGCGCAAATTCTGTTCTCTTCCAATCGCAACAAAAAATCGATCGTCTACGTACCACCGGCCGATGGTCAAGGAGATGTTTGCATAAGAACTTTTCCCAATAGACAGAAGAATTGCGAGGGAATTCCTTTGACCGCCAAAGGGCAAGAAAGGGTTCGGCCAACGGATTTAAGGGGTTTCCTCCATGGGAAAGGCGATTGTAGACCCCAGAAGAAGCAACGGACCGTCCCCCTATACTCTCCACGTCGGAAGGGTCAAGCGAAAGAGACCGGTTGTGTGATGGTCAAAGGGAGTGTTCTGGAATGACGAGGTCCAACAACGGTCGGCGTGGAAAAAAGGGTGGCAATTCAAAGGAGATATCGGCTTATGGTCCACGGCAGTGCATCAAAAAGGAACCAACGCTCGATTAAATAGCCCAGATTACGCTGGAGACGATCTTGACGGGACCGAGGGAATGCTCAAACACTCCCTGCTTCGACTCAGATATCGGCTCGGACTTATACTAGAGTTTTTGGGCGATTGCAACCACTGAGTAACACCGATGGCTTAGAATCCATAAATTACGGCAAATTACATATCTTTGTACTCTAGCGTCACTGGCATGATCCCGTAAAACAGTACGAACATCTTGATTACGAATGTAATCATCTTCGTCTGCTTTTACATTATACCAGCCGACCATGCAATGCACTAACTTGTCGTGTGCAAGAAACCTATTCATATTTCATTGAACCAGCGCTTCGCGTAATGTTTTCGGCGGGAGAATTGACGCCCCGGGCTGGGAACTATGCACGCAGGCCCCTTCTAAAGAAATCCTTTAAGGACTCCTATTTTTATAAATTCCTACTTTTCGAGAGATATCTGTGGTATTCAATTAAGTTAAATTCAACAGAAATATTTATTACAATGACTATTTTATTATGTACTCTACTTATTAGCGCTTCAATATTAAAACCAAGCAAATAATTTTATTAATGCGGAGAAAATGTACTCCATGAATCGTTAATTACTATTGATTTTGAGCGATTGATTCATAGAAATGTTTAATCGAAATTAATTCTAAAATAATTACCAATAAACTTATATTACCAATCAATATAATCAATCAAATAACCCTTCTTAAGAAAATTCTTAACCTGGGATTCGTCAATACAGCAAAAAACCTCCCATATAGTTCTATAAGGGGTTTTGCTATAAAGAAAAAACAAACGTATTAGACAAGATATGAACGTATTGACGCCTCAAAAAATCCGAGAAACGTAATTTGCCCCCCAAACCCAGGAGACTACCGGGTTCGCCCCTTGTCTCGGGACGGCCCTAGTTTCCGACGTCATGGTATTCCTGGTACGAGATTTTGTCCCAGATTTTGCTCGGTCTGTATCGAAACTTATTTTTGGGACGCTTAGGCGCTCAAATATCGGTTAAAAGCACTCTACCTGTGTTATATCCGTCATTAATTGATCTATCGAGAAACTTTCTAATCGCTTAACTATTTTTAACGCTTTTTTAACATAGTGTGAAACCATATGTGACTGAACACGTCGGATAAAAGAGGCTTATGAATAATCATACAAAAGATACTCGTTTAAATCTATGCGTAAGAGAAGTGTACATTGAATATGCGAGATCGGATTACTTTTAGGGTAGCTGTTGCTAAGGACATTTTAATACCCCGATCTACGAAAAGGACTGAATCGTGCATCTTTTAATATATTACCTCATAAATTTATGTCACGTCATTCTCCCAATTTTCGTAGATTTTTCAGAACGATTTTCCCCGAAACTTTTATTCCGCCCTCATAAGCAATTAAGGGAAGATGGGACTCTTTAGTCCCAATAAAGACGTTTTTCTTTATTTTTATTTATTTATTAGCATATCCGTAGAAGTAACAATCGGGAAAAATTGTTATTTCGTCATCCATATATATTCTCCTTCTAAACTTTAACAGGCATTTATCGTGTAATGTATTATTTCCTCTGAGTAATTGAAAATTTAAGTTAATTTCGAGTTTAACTAAAATCTGACGGCAGTGTTCCAAAATCTTAATAACTTGAGAAAAAGTTTTATCTTCCATTCTTTTTTTTAACTTCCCGTTGTTAAAATGCCGCGAACGACTTGACAAACAAGTAATCGAAATAATTCAATAAATTGCAATGAAACGTTCTATTTGCTCCAATCATTATAGATTTCTATTATTAAACTTTCGGTGATGGAGCAAATAGTGATTTTAAAAATAAAAATCAACTGATTCGATATTTCGTAAAAATTGAAATTGTTATTAGATGTGTTGGAATAGATAGCAAAAGAATTACATAACTCACCGTTTCTTTAATCCCATGTTCAGTAGACTTTGAATGACTCAGGAATCCTGTGCTTGATCCTTCTCTGAAAGAGTAGTGAAAAGGTATGTTAAGAATGAAGTAATACATTACAATGCAATGCAATACAGACATCGTTGTTATGCAAAGTTGAGAGTAGAGATCTTCCATTTAACCCTTGTCAATACAAATACGAATATATAACATTATGTTATATTTTAAAAAAGGATATGTACAGAGTTTTAATAATTTCGGGGGAAATAGAAATAAGAGAAGGAAAGAAAATATGGATTTGTGGAGAAAAAAAACTGTGATTTATTTATTTCAGGAGAAACTTATTTTTACTACAGGAAAACACCAACAAAGAGAAAGGGGAAGGGGGTGAAAACCTGCGAAAGTTGAAAGGAATGAAACGAAGATGGAGAAAGATTACATAAAGGATAGTAAATATTACAAAAGATATTATCGTATACAGTAAATATCTGAACATTATTATTCTTTGTCAATGAAACTTCAACACAAAGAAATTTCAAATATAGTGGGTAGTACGAACGATGGATCCACAGTCAGATTCGTTTGTGATATTTGAATTGTTTAAAGCAATTAAATTCACGTCATCAAAGTCAATAAGTGCAATATAAACATTCATTTTCTGCATTCCGAATGATATTTTAACACAAAAACCGAACACATTTGCTAAATCAAACGTCAAATTATTTTCGATTAAATACCATCCCCTTTCTTCAATCACAAACTTATATTAATTCTAAATAATCTCAATCAACTTTTTTTGGCTGTTATTTAGCTTTTAATATGGCAGCATTTCAGATCATAGGCCTTATGGTAGTTGAAACGGATTTTTTGGGCTTCCGGATAGCCAAGTGGGCAACGCATTCGACTTCGGCGAAAGCCGCCCCGGGCTCGATTCCCGGTGGGACCCTACGTGCGAAATGACCTAAGCTGTCAAAGTACTTTTAGCAATACTACTACTGAAACGGATTTTTCTAATATCTGGAGACGAGCTTTACGTTGAAAGTCTATAGTAGGTAATATTGACTGCGAAAGATTAATTCCTAATTTCAATGCCCAATTATCAGTAATTTCCCATTAATAAGAGATCTTGAATAAGAGTGACTTGAAACAAGCGAATAAAAGAGCTGATCCTGAATAAATTTAGATTATCTGTTGCACCACGTTCCCTATCCTATAGGTCTTCATCTGTTCGAGTACCGGGTTCAATAAATAAGGGCAAAAAAAGGACTTGGCCTGCCATTCGGGGGCTGGTGCATTTTCAAAAAAAGCCTAACACGTGTCATATATGAGGCATGGTGTTTCACAGAGGAGCTCAGCGACGGAAAAAAATCAGGCCACCGAAGGAAAGCGAAAAAAAATTCCACAAACAAGTAATGGCCACGCGACCAGAGAGTTTTTTTATCTATACGCCGTCTTCGGGTTGTAGAGGGCGAAAAAAAACGTCGGCAGGTATCAGAGTCGGGGAGTCTTTCTTCCATACAGCTGGGGAAAGAATATTTAGGATGACCTACGATACAGATCGGGTGAACGGATATCAGGACAGTAAAAGAGATGCAATGTGGTAGTTGGGGTTCCAGGATATCCAAGTATCATATGTTGCGCGTTCGCCTTTTCGTGGAAGAGGTCCCGGGTTCGATTTCTGTTGGAGTGCTTATAGACCTCAGCTGTCGAAGCACCTTAAACAACATTACTACTACTACTACAATAAGATAATAATAATTGTAATAAAAGTAATAATCATAATAAATCCAGAAGCTCATGGGTTTGGTAGAATTCCCTTTTCATATTGACAGAGCCTAGTACATCGGATCTATTAGACAGGTGAAATTGTTCTAGCAGAAAAACTGAGAAAGTACAACAACAGCAATAATAATAACTCTAATAATAATGACGACTCTATTAAACGAATTTTGGTATTGAGAGACCACTCTCACCATTAACCTTCCTCAAGTCACGACCACAAACATCCATTCCTACCCAGTATTCGAAACCGGGACGCCGGCGATGCTGGACTAACACGCTAACCCCTACAACACCGAGAAGACAATACGGTAGTCTCTAAAGTATAGACAACTTACAGATCCCGCTTATTTAATCGTGAGTCCAATTACACCTGCAAATATATAGAAGGCATACATAACCACTAACAAAACGTAGATATCGTTAGACTGAGAATTTTCAGCGAAATGCTTTTTAAATTCAAAGTCAAGAAGGGACAGGTGACAGTAACGTCGAGGCCACAATACCTGTGGGAACCAACATCGATAGAAATTCCTGCAGTTTTCCCGCTTATGTTTCCGTAACAACAAGAAAGCAGTACAGACCATTGCAGATAGCGGGAAAGAGAGTTCAAAAGCTGGAAGTTAATCTAATTCAGTACGTATGGTCACCTAAAGTATGCACTACGCAAGTTCCTCATACTTTCCTTATGATGTCCATATATATGGTTAAAACCAGACGTGAGAATGAAATATATGCTTGGTTCGTACTTGTATCTATTATTTAGGAATTCGCAGCCACAATATATCTTGGATCACTTTCCCTGTAAAGGTTTACATTCTTCTGTTAACACTCGATCCGGCCCTAATTTCCTCACTCTATTCATCATACCAACACTTATGTTAACTCCTTCTTAATAACAGCCTTTTGGAAGTCTTTACCAGATAGGATTAAGAACTCTACTTCATTAAGATCTTTTGAAGACAAACTATTTAAACATCTTTTTATTATTTATAATTAATCTTGTTTTGTTTTATTTATGTACTTAACTTACTTAACTTTTGAGTAGTTTTTTTTCTATTTTGACATTATTCTATTGTATCAATTTTTGGAAGCAAGATTGTACTTATCTTCCAGCTCTAATGGGCATCCCCCCCAAAGATAATAAAACATTAATAATAATATACCTGAGGAAAAAGTACAAGTAATAGATTTCGCAGTCATGCAGTCACAGTTGCATTAAGGTCTTTCTGAGGCCAATTTAAACACTGCTTATTTTTCAATACCTTCACGTACCTCTTAAAGATCTCCAGTTATGTGTAATCATATGGTATATAAATCATCATTTTATCCACAGATAATTTATTGATTCTTCGCTTCGAAGGGAGACTTTACCGTTGACTTATTTTTAGAACCTGTTTCGCTACTTTTCTAACGGCAAAGAGAATTTGTTTGAAATGAATTGATTGGCATAGTAAGGTGAGGAGTACATCGGCCTTTTCAAAAAGTCATTTAAAAATCTTCCGATGCCTCCTGAATGATTTTCCAAAACGCATTGACCTTTGATGATCTATCCTATTTAGACAATGATCATTTAATTAACTCCATATGACGTGATATATTTCACTCTTTCAATTGATTATTCAGTATTAAAATATTAGTACAATTTTGCTATACATATAGGAAAAGGATTTGAAGGAAATCCAAAGACGAAAACTACTCATTAAGTATATAATTAAAATTATATAAATATTTAGTAAAATTATCTATATACAAATATACGGAAGTGTTCACTAATGTTTACAATTTTTAATTCTTCTTGAAACAACGCAAAACTATAGTATAATAAATCAATGATTGAAACAATTTATATGATTTTCAGTTCGATCGTCTTCACTTACGAATTAGTCAAAATAATGCTATAGATAATGCTCTGGAAAGGATTATATAGGTAAAGTTAACCTTTCCTGTGATGCCAAAGAATCCCTTTCCACCTTTACGGTCACTAATTTAAAGGAAAGTATTATAATTTCCTTCTCAATTTACTAGAGAAAATTTAAATTACAGTATAATACCTTAAACTTTACTTTAGTGATTGCAAGTTGAGCAAATTTTTCATTCCGTATAATATACATATATACAAATGTATAAAAAGATATAATCAGCATAAGGTAGCGTTTAATCACGTAATGTAAACTTGAGAACCCTAGTATATTAGCTAAGTGTAGCGTTTTATACATAAATAATAATAATGATAGAAAATATGAACCAGAAATCCGAGAACAGTGAAATGATATTTTTGTAGTAACAAAATATGTAGCTAGAATTTTCATTTTACCATTATCAAGGGTGATTTAATCTCACTTTGGTGAATTTCCAGATATATAGAGTGCTAACAATACTACATATTTTATCCGACATACTCATCTTTTAAAAATAAATGTTTGCTTCAATCAGATAATTGTGCACATATATTACTTTTTTACCGAAATTCAGGCGGCGTTGTTAAAACACAGCGTTTTATTTTCTTACAAGAGAATAGTTTTTGCAGCAAAATAGAGGACTTCATTTTAGAGAAGTGTGTTACATTGCATTCCTTCGTATATAAGTTGCGTTTTTAAGTATTGAAGTACTGAAATTCATCACATTTTTTAGATTCGTATATTTCTATGTTATGGATTTACAAATACTAGTAAATGCACTAAACGTTAAAACATGGTAATTTGTAATTAAATTTAACGTAAGAAAAACTAAAATAAAGAGATCCACCAAAGAAAAGAAAGCTAAGTTAACGATCAGTGTAGATGCTGATATAATAGAAAACGTAGATTATTTCTCTTACTTGGGAAATGTTCTATCTTTGGATGGGAGGTGTACAGATGAGGTTCGATAAAGAATAGCATTGGCTAAGGAAGCATTTGCGAAGCGAAAACCGATGACTAGAGATTTCGATAAAGGAATCAGGAAAAGATTGGTAAAATCCGTGGTTATATTGCTGAATGGGTGTGAAACGTGGACCTTACGAAAGGAGGACAAGAAGATATTAGAGGCGTTGGAGATGAGAGTATGGCTTACGGTAACTTGGGTCGATAGAAAAACAAACACAGATGTACTAGAGATGGTCTAGGAAGAGAATTGAAGTAATTGACCGTCGACAGATGAAATGGGTGGGACAAACATCGAGAGGAGAGGGATTGCTGAAGAATGTAATTGAGGGAAGAATTCAAGGAAGGAAACGGAGGGAAAGAGAAAAAAAAAAGTTGTAGGATGAGGTAATTTACCAGGAAGCAAAAGAAAGGGTAGGGAATTTTAGGGCACAAGAACCTACCGAAAGGTAGAAAGCTTATGTATAAATCTACTTTATGAGAGAGTGTAAATTTTGTTTTGATCGTGGCACATAGATATCCAACTTGCTATTCTGTACTGATGTGTGTATGTATGAATTTTATTTCCAAATATGAAAATTTAGTCGAATCATTTAATCATAATGATATATCACTGAGATATTAATTTGAATTTTTTAATTCAAAATAAATTTTTTTTGTCAATCACATTTAAAAACTGTAACTTACCATGGTTGTTCATAATAATTAATTTTACTTCCATAATTAATCATCCTCAGCGACATAATTATCTCTCAAGAGACTGGATGACGATTTAAATGGAATAAAGTTCACGGAGGATGAAAATCCATCGAAACAAAAATGGGAGACAGGAGAGTACGTTTTCAAAAGTTTTGTTAAAAGTTATTTAAGAAAACATAAAAAATAAAAGATTGAAAAGGGTTGTTAAGTACTGAATTCATAGTCTGTTTTCATTGTCGCAAAAGTGCAGATAAACTAAAAATAATTACATACAAGTCTATAATGAGGAAATCTTTGCAAAACTAAATTATATGCATACTTTTTCTAAGGATATAAACACTCTTCTTTATTTAAGAGGTTTATTCGCAAATAAACCATTGCCTGCCGTGTATATTTGTCATCAGTCATTCTTTTCATAGTTTCAAATTATTTCCTTAGCATCAGTGGATGCTCCTCGGCAAGGAAGGCCGGGCAAAGTGACGAATGAAACGGAAAAACAGCTCGATAAAAAGAGCGCCGCCTTTTAGGAATAAGACCGTCTCGGTGTAATCAACGCATTCCGTTCTTTGCTCGCTTTTTAATTCAGTGGAAGGCGCGAGGGGGCGGAGTATAGAAAAGGCTTATTTAGAAGGGACGCAGCTAGAGGGGGCTTCATTAAGGCCGCTGGAGGGAGTCGTTTTTCGCAAGAAGATCCTCCTTTTTACGAGCTCGTCTTGGCGGAACGACCCAAGGGCAAATGGGGAGGCTGCATCTCGCGCGGACGGACAAATGGGGGGGCTCAGGAGATTCCAACGACCGAATGGAGGGAAATTGCGTAATGCATTGGCGCCTCGGAGTGCATGGTTTAACGAGCGGCGCCTTAATAACGAAGGGAAATGGAAGAAATGAAAGCAGCCTACGTAATTCCTGGCCTCTGGAAAGAATTCCACTTCGGAAGGGTCGAAGGAGGAGTCGGATTAATCTTGGCCGTTTTCTCATCCGCAGTAAAGTAAGTCCGGGGGACGACTAATTGGCGGCGAACTTCAACTATAAGTGCAACATTCTGAAAAGATAAGAGCGGTAAAGAACTATGCGCGCGGAAGGAAAAAATGTACAAACGTCTTGAATTAGAAGAAGTTAGGATTAGGGAAAGAGCTACGGAACGTAGCGTGGCATCTGTTTGTTTTAATTAAAGTGGTTCAATTGTATAAAATATAGTTTTGTCAATTTTCGTTCGAGAGTGAAAATTCTTTTGAGGTTCATATTTATTTCGTTTATACGAGTATATAGTATATAGAGTTAGATTTGTGTGAAATTATTTATGAATCTTCGGAAATTTATTTTTGGTAGCAATCGAATAAATAATTCCCTTTCTAACGTGATTAGGAATGTCATAATACGTTAAGGCTTTCGATAAAAGATATTTTATACGTTTATTGATTATGTTTTAATCGCAATTTACGAGAAACATCTCGTAAAACGAAAATTCTCCTTTGAAAATTCATTAATTCCTTGCAATTGAATAATTAATCATATCAATTGATAAATACTGCCCATTATTGGGTAGGTGCGTCTTGAGAGGTCATCCTTCTTTTACGACTGAAAAGTTCTCCTAAGTGCTTCCGAAGAGGTTTTTAGTTTATCCGACTTTAAAAGGTAATTAAATCTCCAATTTATACAGCCTGTTGTAAGTAAATTCTCTATTAACTTATAATTCAGCATCTCTTGGAAAATTTCCACGTAGTCTTTAGGTGCGAATATTGGTATATTACTTACTTGGTGTAACATTATTATACAAGGTATGCAAACCAGGATACGATAGGATAACCTATAAAATAATATAGAACCCTGTCGGTAGAATTTCTATCTGAACTAAATGCTTCCAGTGAAGCTATGAGGAGAAATATTTGAGTTAGATTTGAGTTCCTCACAAAACTTACCAACAGAATGCACATTCAAGAGATGAAATTAGCGAAGAATATCACACAATTACATGTGATTAATGAGATGCTAATTTATATCACTTTGTGATTTTTTTACCATCAAGGAATTAAAACATGGTATTTAGATTAGGAAATTATCTTTTGATTTGGCGAGTATCGATTCCGATCAAGAATACGGAAATATATATAAGCTGATGAGAGAATATCTTGAGATGAAAGACTGCGACTCCTTTCCTACATGTAGCACATGTTTTTGTGTAATTATACCGAATTCCACCAGAACACAACAAATTTGCATTTTAGAAGTATTGAGAAGGGGCTGAATTGTTTCGAAGCTTAAGCATTGGAGCAATGTTTGTGTCTCGCGTAGAAACAACGTGTTTAGGAGATTATTTCACTTTCTCTCGGAGCATATTTATCTCCCATTCAGATTCATCGCACGTTGGTACTTAATAATTTTTGCCAAAGGCAACTACGCCGCTTTAATAGCCGATTATGGCTCCTAATTATCCCCTCTCTGTGTATTTTATTCGTACGCATTTCCAAGAGGATGAATTCGAGACGTTATCAGCTTCCCCTGTGAAATACCGTTCATCTTAAAGCGCCTCGATCCGTAGGAGAGCAATTCTCGTCGTGCGCCAATTTATATTCAAAATGGAGACGATTGCGGCGCGTAATTTTTTCGGGGGTTAGCGAGGTTGCCGCCGTGAGTCGCTGCAGGAGGACCCCAAGAATATTTAGGAACGTCATTTCCCGCAGTCTCAACTTTGCAGCTCCGCCAAAGCAATTTCCAGAATCCCACGTCCTCGTATAAAAAGGGCCCGAGGAGGCGCTCGGGGTACCAAATGAATCTCAGGAATAAAGGAGACTTTTAAAATGGCCGCGACTGCATATGGGGAGAGATCTTTCTATCTGAGTCACGTCCGAGATTGAAGCGCCACACACATCACTGCGGCGGAATTGGGAACTTCCCTCCGGGGTCTCCTTACCCCCTGCGCCATAAAGTGCCCCCTCCCCACGAATGGGCACCCCTTCGCAGCGAGAAATCACCTCGGAAGCCTGGCCAACGGCGCGATACCTGAATATGCCACAAACGAAAATTCCCTTATCTACACACACACCCACCGCTTCACCCTCTCCCCCCGGTCACGCCATGGATAATATCGTCGGCTCCGACGTCTTCTTATTGGAGACTTATGTAAATAGAGTTAAGCTTCTTTGGCGTGGTAAAACATTGACGAGAAATGCTGAGCCCAAAGCCGAGTGCAAGAATCAGAAATTGTGTGCTCTAACTTCAATTCCTGAGGTCCTTTAATGTATACTGTTGGCGCGTGACTCACGACTATTTTACATCTTTTCGCGCGGCATGAAGTCAGATATACACTGAGTTCGCAACATTACGTATCACAAGAGACGTGAACTAATTGCAAGTCAAGAAAGTTTCTGCAGAGTATTGGTTTCCAGATAAGCACGGAATTAGTTATCCAAATTTACAGGAGCATATTTGGTGAAAATCTGGCAATAGATAAAACTTTTCATTACATTGTGCAAGCAAATGTATGCTCTTCTGCTAGTGAATTTCACGTGAAAATATCATGGTTAATATTTTGTTATTCTCCACACAAGCGAAAATTTTTATATTTAATCTGCTCAATGTCTTTTATCTCCTTAAAAGTCGGAAAATTTCCATTCGTCAACTCCTGTGTCTAGCAAGTATATGATCAGAAAATAGTTATTTTCAATCGTTATAAGTATTCGCAAAGCAATCAAAATCAGGTAATTCAAAAATACATTTATTTAGACTGGAATATATTCGATAACCTCCCGAAATTTTAGAACCTAAGGATCAACATCCAGTACTTATTATTATTATTACTGACTCGGCATCAAAACCCTCGAAGTCCATTGAAAGGAGTGGGAAAATGTCTCATACGCTGGATGAAAGGCAGCAAAAGGCTACTGAAGAAGAGAATGCGATATTTGGAATTTTGTTTAAAAACGCAGACAAATATTATATTCATAATGAAACTATCCCTCGTAATGGCCACCCCACTGAGGCACAGACCCTTGGCTGCAGCTTTACTGAGGTACAGTTGCTGCGTGGACTACCTTTACTTTCACTACCTTTCGTCTTGCCCCTACCTATTGAGCATTCTGGTATGGGTGACCATATCAGAAGCAAAGTTCCCACCAGTGTAGCTTTTCTAGGTCATAGGAACACGCAAGCCCGTCCACCACGACAAGGTTGTAGTCCAGAGAAGGCTTTAATAACATTATAGTTCCTTAAATTTTAGAACTTGTGATATAAAAGAAAAATTATGAAGGCATTTATTGAAATTCGTGTATAAATTAGAGTTGTGACTGTCATAGATAGTTAGTTAATATACTTATTACGTTGCTATACATCTATGCTACTACGTGCTAGGGCTCTCGTATAGCCAAGTGGCTTTCGGTGAAAGCTGTCCCTGTTTCGATTCTCGGTGGAAGCCTACGTGCGAAATGACCTAAGCACTTTTAACAATACTACTACACACAATCGATAGGTAAAGTGAAAATGATAAAAGAATTTCGGAACAGAATACATTACTGATTCCGGTTTCGGTTTACTTTCGAGAAATTCAATTTTTCGGTTCCTGCTTCGTTTTCTCTCCGCAAAACATAAAAGAGAGTTTCAGCACAACGTACGCCGTAGACTCACTTCTTATCGGGGACGTGGAAATACGAAAAATACACGTGCATGCGAGTCACACCAGGACAACGTTACGTTTCGCGCATGCGGAATGACGTATTCGGAATCTATCGGTGAACCTCTAGCAGCATACTAATACTCTCTAATGTTTTGTTTCTATCGTTTTTAATTCGCTTCCGGTTCGGTGCCCTGCTCTGGACACCACAAACAGTTCCTTAGCCAAATCAGATTTACTCTCTATAAATTCCAAAACATATTTACTTATATCGATGGAGTTCCGGAAACCCTGAGAAGGGGTTTCGTCTACCAAGGCAGTGTTGAACGGGTTTGACCAGCATACAATAAAAAAGAAGTATGGTTTTGTTAGACGATTCGGGAAAATGTAATGCTCGTATTAGGATTTGTGTTAGTATAGAAGATTAGATCGTATTCTATAGCCTTTAATGAAACGTTCTTGTTCACATTCGAGATGTCAATATTCCAGGCGATAAAAATAACAAACTTGAGAATCCATTGACAGAGAATAGCAAGAGAAAGCGTTGCGTGAACGGAATTTTGCCTTTGAACGTTTTTAGTACACAGAAATAGTAAGTTATAAATAATATCACTGGACAGCACTTAAGAAAGTAATGCGCTGGCTCCCAGGCAAGTATATTGGAGGAAATTCAGCTGTAGAGTCAGAAATCGCAGGGAAAAAAGAGTTTCTCTACGTTTGATCATCGCGAGAGCTGAAACCAGCCAATCCAACCCAACGTGCTTAAACTCAACCCTAGTATAGATCTCAAACGTATGTACCAGTAGTATTCGAGGATACGTCAATTGTGGGAACACTAAGAGAATCCTAAGGTCGGATGAGGTATTTCTTGGCTCTTGGGGTGGGCATCCTCCCAAAGTCTAACGAATTATAGTTCTTCATTCCTTTAGCCTACCATATGACGTTGAGATTACACTCTTTGGAGGATAAGTTACTGCTATGTTTAACTTCTACGTATGCATAAGACTTGCCGCAATAAGAGTTTTTTCTAATCTTACATTTTAAGAATGCTGTTCTCCGATGCTTTACCATTTGCTGAATATCGTAAGTCCACGATAAATGAATTTGAAAACCAATGAATAGGAGTTTTCGTCATAGGTTGCCATATTATGACAGCAAAAGGCATTGATCTACTTTTAGAAGTGGACGGTACTCACAGGTCACTCAATTCACCACCCGCCCGAAGATCATTCATTTTCAATGTCTGCCTTATCGGCAGGTTTTCTTCATGAGCTTTTCCTCCATCACTCTCTACTTTCCGCCTCTCTTTACATTGTCATTTATTTCTCCTCTCTGTTACGCTGCCTAACGTTCACTTTCTTCTCCTTCCTATTTCCCACTCTCCTTCCAGAATTCCATCTATCCCACTCACCAGGATGTGGTCAATACAATTCTTCTTTTAATCTTTTCTATCTAGAATATGTAGCGTATACTATGCGTCCTCCCTGCTACGTAACGTGTGGAGGAAGCACTTAAGAAACTCGGCTTCGTTAAGAGGATAGTCGGTGAAGAAACAGTTCACGAGTTCGCGAAAAGTTCCGGGTCGGAGTGAAGAAACAGTTCACGACCAATGTTATTTTGCATCAGTTAGGCATCATCTTGAGTATGAGTGCATTGTATGTGGCTCTGCCGACAAGCGTTACATTCAGAATTAGAAAAGGTGCAGCGAAAAGTGATGCTTTTTGTGAAGAAATGCTACGATAAGTCAGTGAGCGTTACACAGATGGTCCTAGACGCAGGATGGAGGAAGTTAGAAGACTCCTGCATGACGAGGAGTGAGGTAGTTCTTTCTTGCTCACTTACCAAGTCAGATTCCTATATAAGGAAAAAGTGCACCGAAGTACAGTAAAATGACCAAATGAATATTAAGGAATCGTTACTAATCTGCATTTGCTCCATGGATGTTGGCTCGATGTTTGTAATGAGTAGATACCCTTGCTTGTGTTTGGAAAAACTATATAAATTGCCTTACATAGCGTCATGTCTCTGCAATTACGTACAGAATTCACTCTGCATATTGAGTAGTTGATTGTATTCCCTCATCGACGCAGTCATAGCTAATGATGAAGGATTTTTGGATCCAACCAGCTATGCTATCAAGCTGATAGAAGACTTTACTGACTGATATTAGAATTGTGATATAATTAGTGTGTGTACTTCCCGAAAGTCGTAGATAGAATAAGTGAATTTCAATGGGCGGAAATAATGGTAGAGTTCATGCACTCAGGAACTACAGTGTCGAGACAAGTCCTTGTTAAGCAAGGAATAGATAGGAAATTGATAGACAGAATGGAATACAGATGATCAATGACTATGGTTATGGACATCAATAGGACGTCAGTGGCGGAAAAGTGATATCGGTCCTAAGTCCATCCTATTTAAGCTAACTTCGGCGAAATTAGAAGTTGCAAATGCGAATAGTTTCGCTCAAACCGTTAGTCATAGGTGCCGAGAGAGCAGTACTCTAATGGACTCTGGTGGCAGAAATATGAAACTTCTCTTATCACGAGAGAATTGCGATCGCCCCGTTCTAATACTTTCGCACGTGCATTTGCGATTCAAGTGATTAGCACCTCCTGACTCGAGCAGATATCGCCCGACAATCGAGTGACGCCTCCGTAACTCAGACTCAGCAGTAATGCCTTTTAAGCGAAGCAACTTCCAACTTACACTCGTAATTTCTTGGCGAAATGTAGAATATCCCGATGTATACCTTCCAAAGAACACAAGCTATGGTGGCAGAGACAAATTTTTAATCCTATACATATATCAGTCATTATAACAAAGACTTGACTAATGATTTCCAGTAATAGAATATAAATAATATAATCGTCTTTCTCCAGTAATTTATCTCGTGTCAAGAACAAATTAGAAAACCTTACAACCAATAGAAAAAAAATCGAAGAGAAGAATAACTTGTTTTATTTTTCCATCGACATTTTCAATCGAAATCGGTTTCCTTTCTCAACTCGAATATTTGTAGTTTTTTTGTTATAGTTCGCAAATTAATTACGATAAAAATGTCTTACAACGTAAAATAAAGCAGGCATTAAAAGAGCTTTTAAAGTTGTACAAAATCGTACTAATTTAATCGAACCAATTTATCACAGAAAAAAAAATTTAATCGATATCCCAAAATTCTAATCAGTTCTATATAAATATGAATACATACAATTATATGTACCTACTTCATTTTGATATATATTTCTATTTAATGCATAATTATGGTTGTATATAATTTAGGCAACAAGCACGAAAAATGCATAGAACTTAAAACTTACAAACTCACTTGACATATGAAAGACACCATGCTTAAGAAAATAAGACTATTTCATAGACCTAGGATGATTCATTGGCTGGCCATTAGATGCCTCGCTATAAATAGATAATAAATATTTCGTACTATCGATACATAGTATATTTATATTATCATTCGGCAAACATTTTTATTTTCTTTTTTTCAAGCCTAACTCAAAACCGCTGCACTGTAAACGTATGACTTCCGAGTCACGTGATGGTGTTTCTCTGCAGAGTAAAACAAAGACAACGAATAAGCGTCGCCAAGCAGCTCCGGCGAATTATATTTCATAGTGCCCTTTTACAAATTCGTCATATTCCTTATATATATTTGATTCAAATATTAGGCTGCTAGATTTGAGAAGTAATGGAACTGATGTATCTTCTTAATTCTGTTTCTTGACTGATTAAAATAATAAATACTTAAAATATTTTAAATTCTATTGCACTAAACCGCTTCTACTTTAGACCTTCAAAATGATTTTTCAATTGAGAAACTTTCCACTTTCTCACATTTTTTTACTATTGCTTTACTTTGCCTATCGCTTAATAATATTGGGGGGAAAATAGTTGAAAAAGGAATTTTCGCTTGCATTTTCTGATGGTGATTTTAAAAAAGGGAATAAAATAGTGTTTTCTGATTTTATGGGCGTATTTTTGTGCCTAAGTATGTGTAGTTGATCCTTTAGAGGCAATTTCCTGAAACTAAATAGTCAAACATCGGTCTGCGAGTAACTTAGTTTGTGAGTGTTTTGCAGGACGTGCAAAAATGTTCAATAAGTTTTGACACACAAGAAAATGGTTAAGGTGACTTAATAACACGATAAGGAGTGCACCTAGAAAAATTCCTAAGGAGAAACGGACATAAAAAAAAGTCTGACGGACCCCTTGCCCACAAAGTCTCCCAAGCGGCGCGGGGAAATGTTCAGGTCGGATAGCTCAATGGATAGAGCAACCAACTGGCAATTGGGAGACCCGAGTTCGTGAGTCTCGTCAGACATCTTTTATGTCCATTTCTCCTTGGGAATAAATTTTAACTTATATACGAGCGAGGTCTTGCAATATGAGCAATGCATAAAGCACGTACACGCTGTTTTGTCTACCGAACCTCTCGTTAACACTAATTCCCTAGTAATCTTTAGGTTTTGGAACGAATCATCTGAGTTTCCATTATTTCTTAAAGAGAAATGCTTTGATATTCGAAAGCTTCGGATTACGAGCTCGTTTTCGGAACGAATTATGCTCGCAATCCAAGGTTTGACTGTACTTATGTTAAAGTCCGAATCATTACGAGGGTTTCAAATATATATCTTAAATTAGAGGATTTCTCACAGACTATCGGCGCTCTATCATTTGCATGAAACACCATCGAGTTTTCTTCAGTGAATTCCTAAGAAGAGGGTTGTACCACTGCTAATTTGTATCCTTTTATCTTACGTCGCTTATCCTCCTGGACCGTCGCCACAATAGCCAATAGATCGATTCCTCTCAATATTTTGTCTAAGACAGCAGTGTTTCCCTATATATATATACTCTCAATTCCCATTTTCCATCTTTCCGAAGAAACCAATTCCAGCAAAGAGGTGAAAGTTCTGTTTTTATAATTTTCTGAGTTTAATATTTACGAAATCCTTGTGCGCAGATGAATGGCAGGAAATGGAGGATTTGTGCACAGTAACACACAAATATTTTTTTAAAATGGGTCTCTAAAGAATAAAAAAAAATGACATCAACCTGCTCGCCTTCCTTTTAGTAGGCGTGAAAGTACTATTTTTGGGACGCATCCCGTCGGTTACGAAAGACTGTCCTAGGGTACACTCAACTACTCATTTTGTATTTTGTCTGAATTGGTTGGGGAGATTATGCTGCGATTGCTTGATAAATTCAGAGAAAGTGCATTTGCACTAATCGGTATTATGAGACCCATTCTTTCCGCGAACGATACGCGATAACAATAAGCTAAGATGATAATTCCAGCGCTTGGTATTTACACCCCCTGCCACACGTCGAATGGCGGCTTGCAGGGTATTTAAGAAGATGTTGAGTGCAGGGGAAAATGTACTATTTACTGATCATTCGTAATGGTGGCTTGAATAACATTAACATTTATATTAAATTTATACATTTATATTTTAATTTAGAATAGATTTATATTTTAATATATCATATTTTTACTTAGCATCGTAAGTTGAATGTAAAATACGAGTTATTGTAAATAAAAGTTGCTGTTTTGCCTGTCAGAGTATTACGATTATTTAAAGCTCCGAACGAAAAATGCCGTATGGCAGCGTGTTGTAATTTTTCAGAGCCATTATCTAAAACCATAAAACCATTATCCCACCAGTCAATCTCAGCCAATATAATGAGGCTCTCAAAATAAACCTCCCACTTGTACAGTGTTCATGAACATCAACTTGTTTTTTTTTATATTTCTATGTTCAGATGAATATGAGATGCACAATCGTGTACGTATTTAATCGGGCATTTTCAAGATACGCAATCCCTTCAAAAATGGCTTGCATTTCTGTTCTTATAATTTTCTTTACAGCCCTAGTAGTCCTCTGTTATATTTATGTCAAACTTCGAGCGAAAACTGCAATTCGAAGTTGGCTGCCGACCTTATCGTGAATTTGGCGTTCTTATTGAAACGGAACGAAAGTTATTACTCGAATTAAGCTCGAATTCCTGCTAGATACAATCTAGAAATATCTTACGTTGGGTATTCTAGAAATTGAGACAGAATCGCCTCTATAAATGGGCCTGAAACAGCTAAACCCGAACCCCAACATATCTACCGACTCCAGTCACTAAAATTCAGATGAAATGGGCGACGGGTAAATAACCGGCAAAAGTAAAGTCGCCTTAGAACGCTTTGGCATTCGCTTGTATCGCCGTCCGGTTTCATTAAGCGCAGTCGCCAAGGGTTTTTGCTCCTTCCGAAGGCCTTTTTTGCTTCGGAAGGACTGCCACAGCGGGTTGACGCACACTGCATGCCATTGCAAGGAGGCAAAAACTCGCTATTCTTTTCGGCTGTCGAGAAAGGAAATGCGGAGGAGTGGTTGCTCGTGAAATGTCTTCGGAAGGACGGCGAAAAGGGAGACAAATGCTACTCTGGGGCGGAAGACGCTGCGTTACCTCGCACGGTTAAATGACGTCGAGGATGGAAGCAAATGTAACTGTGTGAGAGTTCTTTTGGTGTGCAGTCTTCGGATTAAAATGCATCGCCATGACGCAAATGTGTCAATACTGGGCTTTCAAATTTAGTTGCCAATCATTCAGGATCGGAATCCAGAATAGTCCGAGTACGAGACGATAGTCGAGTTGTATGTATAGAGTTCAACCGAAGACCCTCCCAGGCAGCCTATCAAATAGTCTTTGATTTATTTCCCTTGTATGAAGGCATCCTTAGTAATACAATAGTATTGTTAAAAGTGCATCGACAACTGAGGTCATTTCGCACGAAGGCCCCCACCTGCAATCAAATCCGGGACCGCTCTCACTGAAGTCTAACGCGTTTCGCGCTTGGCTATCCGAGAGCTCTATTTAGTAATGCAATGTTATAGTATAAACTTATTCTCATCCCTCTACTGGTCTCCAATCGCTGCTGACGGAAGGTTTTCGAAAAGCTAATAGATTCAGAAATTATAGACGAATTTGAAAACATTTAGATATAAGTAAATAACAATTTAGATCCCAGTAAAAGAAGAGACCTATCGACAAAGATGAACGAATCATTACAAAGATAGTTAAAATTTAGATTTACACCCCGCGAGCAAGTCGCATTCTTATCATTATTACATAACCGACATGGCAAAGTATTCTTTTATCAATAGAGGTACAAGGGAATGGAATCCTTTACTTGGAGAACTTCTCATAATGCCGAATAAGGCTAAAAAAATTCAAAAAGAAACAAAAAGGTTATAAAAGTTTATTTGTTTGTATTTATTACAGTTATTTCTAAATCCTTGTATTTAATTATATATATTTTCTAAGTTAATGAACTATGGATGATTTTATATTTTGTATGACCATGTTGTATGTACTGTAATTATTGTTAAATTCTGTACTGTCCAAGTTTTTGGGGGGTATTCCTCCCGTCTTTGGGCGAATGCCGAACAGATCTCGTAATTATTTTTCTTACTTCCCGTCTACCGTTGCCACCTGGTTCTCCGACCAAATTGCAACGTTTTACTATTATATCAATAAATAAATATTATTATATTAAGGATTATATTGCCCATTGTGTAGAGTAATAGCATGTTAACTAAACTGTGATACCTCAACATTCATTGTTGCAACCTTGTACGAAACTTCCGCTGTCGTCACTGTTCCTTTGAAACAGAAGTAACAGCTTTCCGAAAGAATCGGACCTACAATATAAAACCGTGGTGACCTATATCCTCTGACCCGGAAGACAGAAGACCGAATGAGGGGGTAATTTCCAGCCGAGTATTTCTCTCAAGGAAGCTGAAATTAGAAACGAGCGTTAATGAATTCCCTCCGAAGACCACTTTCAAAAGAGATCCTCAAAGGGCAATGTGGTCGAACGCAGATTGGAAGGAGGCGAGGGCCTTAAAGGCGTAGACAAGAAGTAGATGAGAGGCGGTGGCAAATAGCCGTCGAAGCCGTGTCAATATTTGAGGTAATTTTGGGTAAAAGCGACAAACTGCGGGAGGAGTGGAGGGGCCGATATTAGCAGCACATTTTAATGAGCATGCGCTGAGATGGGAGATATGATTGGAAGCCTCCAGACGATAATTGGTATTAGGTGAAAGAAATTTCTGTTCCGCCGCAATCTTTAGATTTTATGACTTACGGTCCATTTCCTTCAAACAAGTACTCTCTGGAGGAATTGATGCTTGTAATTCACTTCGAAGGTAACTTCTCTCATTCAAACCTTTCACGTGACGAAACATGCGGAAAAATAAATTGAGGCTGTCAACGTCTCCAAACACAAAGAAACTATCGGAAGGAAATAATAATAATTCGATAATGGTGCGACTTTCTTCGAAGGAGACTATCAAATCTCTTCTTACGTCTAACCCTTCGTCACATCAATTCCATCCAAATAAATACCCAAATAAACATATTACAAACATTAACGCAATTTTAATCACATCAGAAAGCAGTTAGAGCCTCTCTCTTAAAAAAAGCCTTTTACTTCATCCACCAGCCCAAACCTGGTGGGTTCTTAATATTTCCACCGTTTGAAACAAAAGATTTTGAATGGGGGATGAGGCTTATTAGGACAGATGAGGAGTGAGGTAGTTTGTCTCAGATACACTAAGAAATTATAATACACACCGTACCATCACCTGATGGTACGGTATATATTATAATTTCGTGAATTAACATATTTTGTGGACAATATATATTTTAATTTCTTAGTACATTTTAGAATGAAGTTTCACCAGATTTCAATTGAGATTATTAATCATATAGTTTGTCTCGGTTTTCTTCGCTGAACCAGAACTGTATCGTGGAAAACGTTGACGTACACGCAGCTCAATGCGCAAGAAAGTGTTACTTTACTTAGTATTTTTGTTAACAAAAATCATTACTATGCATCGTTCATATCCCAGTGGCGTTCACATCATCACAGCTTTGAGCAAGAATGAGACCGGAGTAAATGAAATGTTTTCTTCGTTCAGAAGAAAAATTCACAGTGTTCAATTCCTAAAAATATGGTAGTACTGGCATTTTGATAATTTTTCAATATAAAGGCTTTTACGAAGAAAAACTGCAGATTACGCGCGATTAATTAACATTCGTATTTGTCCGCAAATGACAGACCCCAAAAAACAAGTATCAGTATAAATGGTTGTTCAAAATTTACAAAACCCTACGACCTCACAGTCATTTTCTATGTTCTCTCGATATTCGATATTTACCAGTTTCTCATAGTGTATTCTTGCAGTTACCACTTTTTTATGTTATTTTATTTTTGTAATTTCGTTTGAATGTTTTACCTGATGTTTCTGTCTTATCAATTATTTCCTCATGGTTTATTATTGCAGTTTTTCCTGTTTATGATTTTATTTTATTATTAATTTGTAATTTTGTTATATTACTATTGATTTTGTAATTTTCTTTTTATACACAGCTTTCTTAATCATCTTTTAGCATGAACTATCAGTAGGTTTGCGCAGGTTTTTCACACCCCCCTTCTCTGAGGGTGTTTTCCTGCTGTGGATATTTTTTCCTAAGATATCACCTTAGGTTTTTTTTTTACATCCACTCCTTCTAAAGTTTTCCTCTCTATTTCTTTTCACATACACACAAGTCTTTATGTACATAAAATCATTGACGCAAGGTTAGATGGAAGAAGAGACTTTTCAGTCTCAATCTCGCCTTTAATAAAGACCTATTATTATTATTATTATTATATATGAAAATGTAGTCCAGTTCCCAGCAAAAGGAGAATATTATAGTGGCAAAAACTCCAAAATTCGATAATAAAAGCCTTGTATCGTGGTTATATTAGTGAAAGTATCGTATATGAGAGAGATGAATTCATAGCGGAAAGAACTAAACCTCATTCCACCTTTCGTAGTACCTACGAAATATTTTTCTGGGAAGTATCAAGGATTATTTCAAATGTATACGTTTTTCATAAATGAAAATATACTTTCTGAGAATGCATTGAACATTCCTGAAGTCTCTTTAAAATACTTCCGAGTGCCTTCTGACGGAAAACATAGAAAACTACTCTATAAAGTTTAGAAAAACACTTCAAAAAAGTAGGATGAAAATTTTCGGGTTTTTTCTAAAATTTTCAACAAAAGTATTTCTGGCCACGATATATCGATATAATACATTTATAAATTCATAAAATCCACTTCTTAGCAGGCTGACCAACTAATTTATATCAATGACTGCAAACCTTCTCTTTTATTTATATTTTCAGCTAAATATTGAGGACATATCTCGAATTTAGAGTCAGTAAACTTCTTTGAACAATTCTAAATCCATTTCATTGCCATAAACTTCATGAAGCAGGGCTACCAACCTTAAAAATAGGTCTAAAAAAATTGTCTTTTCGCAGCTGTTGTATAAATAATAAGATTTTCGGAGCGCAGACTTGCGTTATACGAATTGCTAAGGGCCTCCGAATAGCCATGTGGGAAACGAGCTCGACTTTGATGTAGCGGGTTCGATTACCAGTGGGGTCTCACGTGCGGAATGACCTTATCAGCCGAAGTATTTTTGAGAATTATTACTTCTACGAATTGCCAAGCTTTCTGGGATCCCAAAATAAGATTAAACTTTAACGAAACACGGCTGCCAACCTCACTGTCTGTATTGTGAAGATGTTGTTTAGATTTTCATTACAAATCAGACATCTCGTTATGAATTTGTCGAGAAAAGGCCATTATTGTTAATGTAAACAATGAAGCAGGGTTGTCAACCCAAAATAAACTTGCAGCTGTTATTTCCAAGGAATCCCGTTTTCCGGGATGAGGTCAGCTTAATATTTTCGCTGATTTTCAAAGGAAGAATTAATCCAATGGAATTATAATAAAAAAGGTAAAATTTAAGGCTGTTTGAATTAGTAACAGTTTATATTTTCTTGCTTCAAGGTGGGTAATATTCAAAATATTTTACTCATCAGGACTCCTGATAATGGCCGTCAATGGCTGAAACGGGTCATGTAATAAAATATCTTTTAGAATTTACGAAGTTTTGTTTTTACTCGGTTATACATTTATTATCGGTTATTTCCAAAATAATGATCCTCCTTAATAAGAATTTTATATCCACTTTATTGTCTCACATCTTAAATTAGCAACTTGCATTTGATGTCACTCTATACCCCAGACTCTTTAGCCGAAATATTCCAAATGAATTATTTAAGATGGTTAGATCAACATTCCACGAAGTCAAGATTGATCATATTAATTTTCTTAAAAATTACTATATGTTATTTTAACCATTAAGAATAAAGTCTAAGCAATATAATCTCCTACTACTAATTTCCATTATAAATGCAATTTTTGTTATCCTACCATATTTGAAAGCAAACAGAATTTATGGAAAACTGACTTCGAAAACAAAACAGGAAGAGATAAGGAGCTACAAATGTATTCACTAATATAACACTTGGCAAGAAGATTTTAATATTATGTTTTAAGTCACGTATAATGTTTTTCTTTATTTGAATATTAAGTAATGTTATGTTTTAGCATAGATTTTAGTGCATATGATATGACGTGAACTGACTACATCTCTTTCAGAGAAAAGGTTATTTTTGTAAAAGTGGCGTCCCTGTGTGAGGTATTGCCGAAAACTTTAATAAGGCTAATTTCTTTGATTAAATATTTACTGCAGTTGCCATAAGTTTATGATTACTAATAGTCTGATTTTGAAAAGTGAGTCCCAGCGAATGAGCAAATTAGGCGATTCAGTTTGTTGTGATAATTTCATTTTCCGATACTAGTCCCAAGTATTACTGCGGTCAAACTGGAGAAAGCTCATTATCTATTGATACAGCTAAGAGCGGAGATGGCCTACCAATCCGCCGAAAGTGGCACACTACATAATTATTAGTGACCCTCTGAATGGAGCGATTAGGTGAAAATATACTCCTTAAACATTTTAAAAATATACACACAAATAGAAATACTTTCGTAATATAAGATATTGCAAAATGTAAGCATATTTTATAGGTAATTATAATAGGTTGTATCGCACTATTGAAGTTTGTAAGGCGAATCTCAAATTTAAATTACGTAATTGACGAATCAGCTACGAAAAGTTGGCCACCCCTTGTTTAGAGTGTTTCCCGACATATTCTAATCGTATCAGATTAAATTTGAAAAGTATTTTCACTCTAAAAAATTAAAGTTCTTAAACTTCAATTCTTCTACGCAAGGAGGCATATGAAGTGAAACTTATAGTCACATTAATTCACAAATAAATTTCATGAACAAGTAATAACCATTACAAAGATCAGTTTCATCATCAGCCTTTGCTTTGGCATAGATGTTTCGATACTTATGTAGTGTCATTGTTACTTCTTTTTAGGGGAATGACCGGAAGTTAAGCTCTCTGTGGATCAATTTTTCCATTTTTCCGCTTACAATTCTAATTATTTCTTATATTTCACCGCCTGCATTTTTATCATTTGAGCCAAAAATGGCCCATACTTTTTATGTTTGAATACTTTCTTGAACTTTTAAAGTTATAATTTTCGAAAGATTCAAAATTTGTTCGATAATTTGATTTAACTGCATTTCGATGGAATTAAAATTGTAATACTGAAATAATAGGAGAAGTCTGTGCTACCATAAGCTTTAATCATGAAATTTCGATGTGAAAAGTCGATTAAAATCACATCAGCAGCAGTAAAAATGTCATCGTTATAACAATAAAAAGAAAGTTAACTTAACAAACAGAATGATAAATCCGATCGAAGACAACGCCGCAATTGGTGGTAAATTGTGCGATATTCAAATAATTGGGCGATAAATGAATTATATAGCGAAGAGAATTTTTGAGTTTAATTTAGTGAAAAGGGAAGAGGGGTTGGCGGCGTGCAGATGTCCCGCCAGCGACCTGGCCGCGGGCCGCGAGCCGCTCCCCCCGATTGCCGCTCTTTTCTCACCCCTCCCTCTCTCTTCCTCTCTCATCTCCTCTCCTCTCTCGAAAAAGAGGCACTCTTTTATCCCCACTTCATGTTTTTCCCACCTCCCACTTCCACCTCTCTTCTCAGCTAATCTAAGGTGTCATTGCCCGTAACTGATAAAAGAAAGATCCATTTAAACCTTATTATTGCATTCGTATTGCGGACACTCTTTTGGTACCTCCGTCAGCACTCATTTATCTCCGATTGATTTTAAATTATGATATTCATCTATGAGGCTTTCAAAAGTCGCATTGTATTTATTTATGGAATCGAAACGTAACTACGTGCGAAATTACCTTATCTGTCGAAGCACTTTTAACAATACTACTACTTCTCGAAGCGTAAATGAAACATTCTTTCAATTTTAAGGGTTTTTATCCAATTAAATGCAGTACTTACGCTTAAACTTCACCGTATCAGGCGAAGTGTTGTGGAAATCCATAAAACTTCACCGTATCAGGCGAAGTGTTGTGGAAATCCATAAAACTACGAATTTCAGTTGTCGAAAGCTCACTGAGATGAATCATAAGAAGAGAACATAGGCATCCTTTCAAAAATACCCTAACATATTCGTTACTCTGAGGGTTTTGGAATAACAGCCAATTTTTTCTCGAAGTATTTTTTGATGCAAATAAAACTTGATACATTGAAATAAATATTAAACACATAAGAAAAAGGAATACAACGTAAATGAACGTATGTTTCGTGAAACATTACGTTGAAGGTAAAAATATACGGAATTGTAAGAAAATTACTTTCAGCGTGTTATATGCCAAGCATTTAATCAAAGTTATAAAGGAATACGATCGACATCAGAAGCAACCTCAAAACGCTAAACTTTTCCAAGCAGCACCATATATAATCAATTAAATCTAGTACTGGAGGTTTCTTAATATATTCACTCCTAAGAATTGCGCGCACACCAACTTCTTCGAGTAATATCGGCGATTAATCCCTCAGATAATTTGTTTGTAGAATCCCTTTTAGTTCCGTTTCAAGATTAATCGAAGCTACAAAAAGAGAGGAAGATAAATAGCAAATGGAAGAAATTAAATATGAAAGAACTTTACGATTGACTCAGCAGATATATCAGAACAACTAGAAGTGTTACTCATAATAATTTAACCATTATGTATGTATTCTCTGTAAGAATTCTCCTACAGAACTTCACGTTTACAGACTTTTCTTGATGCCTTTTACATTTTCATTTACATTTGCATCCAAACCCCGCAAGCCGCCGGTAGCGCATGGCATGGGGTGTAAAAACACCGATAATCCTATCACACCCCAACAGCTATTAGCTTCTCTAATTCTTAGAGAGAAAAACGACTATAAGTAACTTTCCGTCCTGGCAATCACTTCCCTGAATCGCCGCTTGGTTTTCTCTTGGAGTTCTTCGCAAACTAGAATAGCAATATCAGCTATCGCGTCGACGAGATATGTGGTGATAAACTTATCGAAAAGTCACGTCGGTAATCAAGTCTTCTATCCCTAAACGAAATCCATCCGAGGGATTCCATCATAGCCGAAACTACAGTCGAATTTTAAATATGCCTAGATAAACTTAGCCGCTTTATGTTGAACCATCTCAAAATCGAAATTTAATGCTTAATACATAAAATACTTAATAAGAACGTATATTATTTTTGGTCGGTGCACTCCAATGTCAAGAACATACTTTCTTTGTCAAAATTTAAACAGTGCCAACTGTGGTCAGACAAAAGTATAGAAAAAGAATAGTATCCCAAAAGAATAGTCTCCTAAAAGTATAGATACTCCCTCAGAGGCTATGAGAGGAAAAACAAGGATCATATAAGTAAGAAAATAATTCCGTTGAAAAAATAAGAGAGCTGAGAACAATTAAGAGGAGAAAATACGATCCAAGAGGAAATGTCCATATTTTGAATAGTTAAAGAAGTTACAAGGCAAAGGCGTAAAATTAAGATATTTGTATCTAAATAGCACGTCGTTCGCGAACAAAATAATGTGATCAGAAAAGTATAGGGTCAAAAACAGCATACGAAGTTCAACAGAAAATTGCCAGGGATCAAAATTACCATAAATAACCGTGACGAATAATAATTTATCCAGCATAAAAACTTTCAATTCAATTTTGGTGACTTTAAGGGCGGCGAAAAGCGGACATTTGATTGAATAAATACTGACGTAAATCTAAGTGACGTGAGCGAGCCAAATCAATAATTTTCTATAGCTTTCTAACACTATGTGTTATTTAACATTTTTCTAAAAACCATTTTTAAGCTCCTTTCCAGTGGAAGATAAATTCTCGAGATTTGGCGGATAGTTGTGTTCTCACGTGTAGTGCCTCCAAAACAGCCTATTATTATACGACCTCTTTCTTGTCGAAAGGTCGAATCAATCCCCTCATTACTATTCCCTATTTCACCGTCCCTTGAACTTGGAACAGGTTTTGCGCATTCTCTTATTGGGTTGCGGTCCAAAGGTGGCTGTTATATTGGAATCTCCGAACTCACGCCGCATCAATAAAAGGAAGTTAATCTTTAAAGGTCGAATTTATGGGATTAAATAATTTCCATCGAAAAACATTTAAGGGACTCAGTTGAATGAAATTTACGTCTTTTTTTTCTTTGATTGAGGAACGATAGAGTTTTTACCGTCTGTTAATAGGAAAACCTAATTTGTTTGATGAAACTGTTTTCGTTTTGCTGGATTCTGAATTCCTCCAATGTAGAGATAACGTTTCCCTCCACCTGATATTTACCATCTCGGGCTCAGAAACATTACTGTAAAATAGTTTTCCTATTCGTGGCCTATATTAATATATACCAAAAAAAATAACACAGCGACGCTAATCTGTTTTATTAGGCGTTGAAATACATTGATTGTAACAAAGGCGGGTAATTTCCATTGAGATTCAAGTCGTGTATTTGGGTAGATGTTTTATCCCACTGCAAATATATCGGAAGGAATAATATCGGAGCTGCTTGATCTACTATGTTGATAATAAAAATCCGATAGAAAAATATAATGAATAGACTAAAATAATGCGAGGATTTAGAAATACCTCAATTACCACACGCAATTGACCAATCATCAACGTCGGATATGAATATTCCAAATTTATGAACAGACATAAAAATAGACTTTGCCGAAAAAGTTAAACTTCTGTTTCGAAACTGATCTTTAAAACTCTTTAGCATCCTCTTTATACATTTTCCGCAGCTTCCCCCTTTACCTGAATTTTAAAAATTCTTGTCTATAAAATAAAAAGTATAATAGCTGGTTGAATGTCCAACCTAACCAGTACTAGCGAAACCTTAGAGGAGGAAATGAGGATTACCTCGATAGATGAGGAGTGAGATACTTTACCCTTGCTTTTTTCACTTATTTTAGAAACTATAATTGAAACAAGGGCCCTTGAGCGTAGCAAAATGAGTGTGAAAATAAAAGTTTCCATGGCATTTCAATAGAAGTTACCACAATAACGCATCATTTATCACAAGAAGCAGCATATTATCTTAATCATGAGTAAGACTAAGACCAAGGCACATGAAAAATACACTTTCCTCCATATTGTACTTAGAGACAAATGACGAATACTATACTGTATACCTAAAAGTGTGTCTGTTGCAAAATGTACTCAAACACACCAATCGTGTCTCGCATTTAACGCAGATGTGATGACCGCGAAATGTGTGTAGAAAATTCAGTTTCTGACAATAAATCTGAAAGCACACAAGAGACCCCACCCCACACTCTTCGAAACTCCAAATAAATATTACATGAGAAAGAAAGCGTGCAGCAGCCGCCGTTTACCCGTGGAGTGAGGCCAACGGAAAAAAGAAAAGAGGTGCTCAAAAAATGCAAAGAGGTGAGGACCAATCACGGAGCTCGAGGCACACCTCACTTGCATGCACTCGACGCCGAGGGGAAAAAAACGGGTCCTGCAGAGCTGGGATTAGATGCATGAGCTGCTGCAGGAATAAAAGGGGTGTGGTCGCACACCTGAAGGGAAGAGCGGCGGACGCAGTGGCCGAAGCAAACGCCTTGAGACCGCGGTGCGGGCCGTGCGGCCTCCCTGCTAAGGATCCGCACTCCAGAGGTAAGTCTCTTTTCGATGTACATTTCTGAGGGTTTTCAACAAGTCGGTGGGTCCGAAATTGTAAAAATTTCCCCTTTCTGATATTCTCGTTCTCTTGCGAAGGTATATGTTTCCCTTTTGAGATTCTATATGTAATTTTCATTGTAACTAACATTGATCTAACTAAAAATCCCAGAATATAGCTCGACTATCCTTTCCATATCGCCTTCGTCATCGCCTTTTGCGACGGAATATTCTGAATTTTCCTTCTGAAATTGTAAACTTAATGTATATTCTAGTTATAATGGATCAAAATATTGCGGAATATCGCTCCATTATCCTTTCCACATCGCCTAGTAACTTCTCCCTAGCATAACTTCTTTCCCAAATATATACCGAATGATCTAGAGATTTCCTTTGGCCCATCGGATTTTTAGTTTACCCTTCTGCAAAACCCAAGAGAAAATCAAACCCGGAAGTATCTAAAAGCATAAGAACTCTTATATTCTTTTTTGTTTCAAATAAATTGGTGACCCAAGAATTGCCCAATGGAATTACCGAAGGAAATAAAAAGCAATATGTGTATGTATATGACTGGGACTCGAACCCAGACCATTTACTTAACGAGTGGATCGGAAATATCCTGGATTGGAAGCGGAGAATTAGGTTTCTAGTGCCAATTATGTATTTTACTGCAGTTATTCCTTGGAGTTTATTAGTTGGCTGTCAATCTATTGTTTGTTGATTACATTCCTTACAATTTGCTTTAATTTATCCCACAATTGAGTGGCATCTTTGGCAGGTTGTAATGGTTAATATGAAATGCTTACGATGAAAAACACCCTAAAGTTGTTAAAAATCCGATCAAAGTACGCTTGAATAGATAATATTACAATATTACGTAATACCTCGGCGGAGATTGATAAGCTAACATAGCAAATTTTAACCAACTTTTAATAATGCGAGTAATAACGATGAAAAGTTTTGAGCTTTCATTCATATTAATTTTGTAAAATCGCTTCTTAATTCTTTAGTATCGCGCATTTGTAAATGTTTACGACTCATTAAATATTAGGTCATTAACATCGGCGATCTCAACTTCAAACGGAAGAGAGACGACACGTTCCTGGAATCATATTAACGCTCGAGCTTTCAGAGAAATAAAATATGTCAATGGAATGGACTTGACGACTATATCTCCGTTTCCATGGAAATCGCTAATAATCAAAGGAACACTAAAATATGGGCTTTTATATGTTATTTAGTTAAAGAAGTTAAGGCTAAATTGGTCTTGTTTTATCTGCAAAAATATCCCAAAGTTTTTCTTCACAATCTGTTTGATGTCACCTCCTTGGAGCAACTTCATTTGCTTCACTGGGAAATATTTAGTTATATTTAGAGAAATGCTAATCGGTTTCAATACTGCTTTGTTGTTATTACTATTATTGTTATTGTTTTTTATAGTTTTGTGGTTTCTGTTATTGTTGTTTTTGTTATTTTTGCTACTTTTGTTGTTATTATTATCATTATTATTATTACAATGGAAACAGAAGCACACATAAGAAATTAAATTCATTTTAATAATTATTTACAAACACAAACGGTCATTTCCCAACCAGAAAAATCCGAGTAACGGGGACTCGAACCCGGGACCTTGGGATTGGAGCTAGAACACCATTCATTCCAGAACTGAGGCCTGTAAACTTTCAAGGTTACTTTCATATTTAGCGTATGGCATTATTTAATTTTCGCAAAAGCTGCAAAAATCCATTACTCTCATTTGCTTCATATCCATATTTATACTGCCTCTGATTTGATTTCAACATAAAGACAAATGAATAAAATCAAAAACTGCCATTCGTGTCTGTGCCTTCAATCATTAATATTCACCTCAAACACCACGGTGATGCTCTTCATGAAATTTATATACATTTCATTTTTTAAACTATCCCTTTTAAGATCAACAACGCTATATCTCGTTTATTTACAAGACTCCTTATTTTCTAATACTTGCATATTTTTTTCTTTTCAGACATATCATTTCGTCTTTCCATTCCTCCTTTTCATTCCCCAAATGCCATTCGTCCCTTCGATATCTGATTAAGCACACTGATAAAGCTTTTCCTCGGTCTTCCTCTTCCTTTAGAAACCATTCGCACTCTTCTCCTTCTACTTCTGCTTCCATTACTCCATGATTACAAACCAATGCAGCGCACCAATATCACAAAATCTATACAGGCTATCTTCTAACTGACATTCATAGATTATATAATAAATATCTATAAGCATAGATGACTACAACTACACACATCAGAGGCAATGTTAATAGGATAGAATTATAACGGATGCGGTCTTAAGATAAAGTCAGAAAGGTCCGAATTTTTATCGATATCATTAGGTTGCGGCTCACAGCCTGATTGCTCAGATACGAACTTATACTATCTACTGTATTTCCCGGCCTATAACACGCACGGGTGCATAAGACACACTGTGATTTATCAAGTTAGAATTAGTAAAAAACGCTTGGATCAGACAAAATGATCAAGTTGCCTGTTTTAATGATAATACAAAAGAAACGGAACGGGTTACATTAAAAGTACCGAGTATTAAAAGTATATTACTATCGACACTTGTAAAACAATAAATTATATGCCTGATGCGGGAAAAATATTTAATAGTATTTTTCTTGATGAATCAGCTTTCGTCTTAGAGGACGAAGTTATACCCTCGCATTATAAGACGTAGGCTGATCTAAGGGAACCACTTATTACACATATATTGCCGGTACAATTTTCCATTTCTCCCATCCTGCACAAATGGTGTGAACGTTACAGTAAATGACCCAAAGTAATGCCAAAGATAATCGTTATAAATACTAATGGAAGACAAACCTCGCGAAGCCTTTGCAAAACCGAAAACTTTCCGCTGGAACCAAAGGGTAACTGATCTTGTAGAGATCACTCATTAGGGAAGCCAATAGAGAACAAATGGTCGCGGCATCGCGGATTAAACATTTCTGATGGCGAAGAATAGGACTTTGGTTCTCTTCGCTTCCCAGAGATTGTTATGTGGAATAGTAATTTAGTTTAATGCCAACACGTTCATGCGGCCAATGGACGAATGTGAAAGTTGCTCTTTGATCAAAGCCCCTCAGACAATGGAAGAATTAGATTATTTCGTGGGCCTTTGACGGGCCCTTCATAATGGCCGTCGCTTCATTAGCTTCGATGGGAAATATCGCTTACCCGCGGCTATGTTCCAAGAGATAAAGTGATAAATAGCTGAAGGATAAAGGGAAGGAATTTAACGAGCCACCAATTACATGTCTCATTACACGCCTTTTGAGGTAAACGAGACTCCAAGTGATTTAGGCCTCAAAAAATAAACTCTTTGAGGTGATTCGGAAACTCTAACGGAGCGCATATTTTGATTCGTTTGCCGCAAAAGGTTAGGAATTGTGCATGAAATTACTTAGCCGGAGTTTTTAAAGGTCATCCAAAAATCGCAGAAAAATACTCGGTCTTATTCGAGTCATCGATTAGCTCGTGGTTGTCTTTGCGAAATAACTCTTATGATTGACGAAGAAATTAAACAGAAAATGTATGTCGTAGCCGGGAATCGATCCCGGGTCCCCCAATTTCCGGGTGGATGTTCCGACCTCTAAGCTATCACAGAAGCCCGGAAAAAGTGAGACCCGGGTTCGATTCTCAGCTACGGCAGACTTTTTCTCTTTCATTTCTTCGTCTAAAATCAAGCATTTGAATCATGCGATATTGGCTGCTTATCAACCTTTCTGAAGGTCTAATGAAACCGCGATTTCTTTCTCTGTGGAGAGAGCGGTATGTGATATACTTCTTCTCGTGCCACAAATAAGTTTGATTTTACCAGAGACGCTCGTAGGTAAATATATTCGATTAATAGATTAATTTTCGATCAGTTAGAGGTAATCGAATTTATGATTAATCATGGAGTAAGCCTTACTAGTGCGCTATGTTGTAAGTTCCTATTTTTTCTATGATATTCGTATTTTCTTGAAAACTGATGTAACCAAATTTATCAAGGATGAGGAGATGTTCTTTTAGATCCACCAAAGGAAAAGATACTTAATTTTCAATGGATAATGTACATTCTCCTATTCAGAAATCTTCTCTCCTAGAGATGGCATCATAGTTGCCGAATTGTGTACTGAGAACAATACTTGCAAAGCGCGACCACGGAGAATCATAACCACCCCTGGTTGGATTTCCTAATTGTTAGTTTCTATGCAAATCACGCCTTTTTGGAGATTTTTCCAAAACTTTGATATTTACCACAGCCGTGTTTATTTTCCTTGTGAATTACATTTTCCTAATCTACAAACCGTTCAATTTACAGGCGGCCATGCGCCATGAAATAAACTTCATTGAAGTCAACCAAAAACCGGAATGACAAATGATGCATTTGTAAAGAGAATTAAAACGAAGTTCAGCTAACATTTCCAACAAGTACGTGTCTTCCGTTCCTCAAAAACTTCCTTAAGTTGGCCCAAGTACATACCATTATCCTCTCCAACATTTCCTTCTGCTTTACACACCACTGTTTCCGCTTGTTTCCATTTTAAAAAGATTTACTTCCTCCCGAAATAATAAATAACGATCCTAAGTCAATGTTTATTGTATGATTAGGCTGCTTCCTCGACTCTTCTTCACGCCGTTACGGTTTTCGGGAATCCCTTATGAAATTCAAACGCCAGGGTGTAACAACAACAAAACGAAACAGTTTATCCACTTTGGAAAGATATTTAAAAAGCGACTCATTTAGGCCGTAAGAGAGGGGCAACCTTCTCCTCTCTTCGAGTAGAAAAGGATTCGAAGAAGTAAGGAGAGGATTTTTAATATAGAAGTGCTCTTCATGTGGGAGGAACAAGAGCAAACTCATTATTATCCGGCAATATATTCTTTAATATGGGAGCGCTGGCCAATATAAGGGAGCAGTTCTATTCCGGAAAGAGAGGAATGTTCTAATAACGCATTCCCAGACGCCTTCCTTCGCCCGTCTCCTCCCACAGCCTCACTTTTTATCCGTAAGCGTTAAAAAGGCGCTGGCAACGCGGGAGGGCAAATGATGAATGAATTCGCCTCGTCAGCGGCTCACTTTCCCCGCGGACAGAGGGCGGAGCGCGCGCAAAAATGAAGAGGAAAACAAAAGAAGGGAAAAAAGCTCACGTCGTCACTACTTCGCTCTGTTTCATTCCCTCGAAAGAGAAAATGTACGCTAAGGACGAAGCTCAGAAAATAGTCAATGGTATAGATCGCAGACCTTTCCCTCTTTCTCCTCAAAACCCGTACGAATACTCTGTTAAATGTAGGAGTGTTAAAAAGAACTAAATGTTAGGAAAAAGTGTACAAGAGGCCTGCACAAAATACATGCACGTGCGGCCCGCGATCGGTTTTAGAAATTACCCTTATAAAATCCGCTAATAAAACAAACAATGATGTAAATTGGCAATTGAATAGAAATTTTAAGCTTACCCACCTTTTGTCTAATTCAAAATTTCTAATGAGGAAAAAATCCAGCATATGTAGTTTGATGAATAAAAAGGGCTACATAAAAACTGAAAATAATTCCCAATTCCATAAACTTTTCCTGATAATAGCATCTCAACTCGATCAAAGTTCTACCCTTAAAATGACTGGATCAATTATAATTTTTTCCGACCAGATGAGATAATGTAAGGTTTTGAATTTAGAAGTCTCTGGAAAGTTTCGTACTTTTATATTTAAATAAGTATTGGCAAAATATAAAAATAACTTTCATTTTTCCTAAACTCTTCATCTGCGGTTTTTCGTTACATCCATGCGACCATTTCATTCTTGTAAGATATGCAGGCCTGGTGTACAGTATCAAAATCGTACATAAGATTCTTTGTCTTCATATCTCCTTCCCAATCAATTAACTCTTTATCCTCCCCTGCCTCCCTTACTCGAAGTCATTTCCCGAATGATATTCACATTAAAAATATCCCTCTCAATTAATTCCTAAATAAATCCTTCCTCCGACCTCATTTTGTTCCTTAAAACAGTCTCATAAGAGAGTTTAGTATATTCTGATAGTCATTGAAGCCTATATTTCATTGAATTGCTCGAATGGGATAATAAACCTAATCAAACCCGTGGAAGTGTTGAATCAGGTTAATCATGCTCACTCGTAAAATTATCCATTTTAGTGGACTCATCATTTCAACATATTCTTCTAGTTTTAAAGAAAACTAAATTAGTCAACTTAGGTGTCAAAGTAAATAACTTCTTGGGATTCAAGAAATACACCCACCATCTTCTCTCCTCCTATATAATTAAAGAAATGAAGCAAGGAGATACCACAGTAATCAAGAGCAAAATTTACTGAGAAAAACTTTTAACAATCACTGCCTAGCTGATACTCAATCACATAACGTCTGATACCGAAGGAAATATCTTTTGACGTCCATAATTTGTACAAGTTTTTCTGTTGGAATAAATTCCACTACAGTTGTTTCAATGAACTTCGCAAGATAAAATGCAGAAAATTCCGAGTTAAAAGCTCCACTTTTGGGGATATAAACGCCGTTGCACGGCGCCTGCATATGCCACCGCTAAAACAGATGTTTTTTCGGAAGAGAGGGAGGGCGACGGGAAATAAAAAGTGAGCATACAAGGTTTGGGATCAACAAGTAGGGAGTAGTGGACTTGCCTTTCCACGGATATTTTTGCGGAAAAAATCTCGGGTCATTTACGTGTTCTCACAGTGATAGTTTAATTACTTTCATTTCAGCTACGGAAGGGAAATTGCAAAGAATCTGAACAAGGTTGTTTAGGTAATGACTTTAATTTTGTTACGACAAGGATCGCTACCTTTCCAGTATGTGAAAAGCTTAATTATGTTATAATTGAAATATATCTTTTAAGAGTCAAAAGGGTACCATATTTTACGCTTCTGCTTCGGTAATGCGAAATAGGAAATAACGTAAATTTATTGTTTCAAGATAAATATGTAGATCAAAAATTGGCCTATGATTGATTAGGAATCAAAATGTGTTAATTTCTTCCTAAGTTACTTTTCTTGCCACAAAGAGTTATAAGTATTGGTAGTATTTTACGGTATGCATATTAACAAAGTTTAAAAACCACAGGCCCGTTTTCCACATTCAGTCACTCGCATATGTATGTAAGTTTACTCGCATATATATATTTAAGGTTTGTGACTTCCGGTTAATAGCTATCATTTAAAAAATGTTATTTATGATCGAGAAATTCTTCAGCAACTGCTTCCTTAATTTTCATCGATTTCGCTATTAAAAATTTCCAAGTTTCTAATACAGGTAAAATTCTTAGATAATAAAACCTTAGCACAGTTTTCTCTTTCATGTAAACTATAAAATGTAATACTTATACCTGGCCAATTTTGTCTTTCGAAGAATATGTCAAATGATTTCTCCAGATGTTAGACAGCCATTTCCCGTAATAATCCAGAAATGTCATTAATTTTGCTCATCAATGGCTAATTGCAGCACCGACCGTCTTCCAGTCGGCCATTGCAACTTTTAATATTAATAAAATAAAATTTTATGACACATCAGAAATGCTCTTTACATACTAAATACTATGCTTGCCACAACCTCGGTTTTCCTTGTATACCTTCATCAACAGTTTGATATAAAAGTAAATTGAATAGAAAACAAAAAAGGCTTTATGATTCTTCCAGGCAAGGAAATCATTCCAACGAAGGGAGCAGACATCACTCAAGTGATAAATATCTCATTTCTATCTCAATCCACAATTTCCAAACATTGTTCATCATTTCCCGTTAACATTTCTCACTTCAAAATTACGAAATTGCTGTAGGATAGGACGAGAACAGCCGCGCAATTTGCAAAGTAGCTCTTTCTAAAATATGTATTAACGTTCTTTGGAGTGCGGTTATGCCTTGAACGCGTTTATATTTTCTTATTCGCTCATCTTTACACGCCAAGAAACATAATACCCGAGCAGCGCTTACAGGAAACAGAGGCGTTGTTTTCTGTATAAGCAAACCTACGCAGCCTACGTATGGGAATTGAGAAAGTTTAAACAAGGTATCCTTTACACGCCAAAAGTAGGAAGAATCGATTTTTTCTCGACGGTTTTATTTCTGACGGAAATATCCTCCGAGAATTATAACAATGGCTTCATTATGGTAAATGTCAGCCATGTAAGAACTTTCTTACGTTAAGTTCATAAACATCCATGTATCGACTGGGACTCGAACCCACCGGATGAGTGTTGCTAGGGACGCCAAGCGACAAGAAGGAAGGGGTTCTGGACCGGAAGGGAATCCCGAGGAATGGGAACAAAAGAGGAAATAAGAAGAAAGGGACGAAAAGATATAGAGTTGGGTATATTCGCAGCTCTTCCTTAAACTCCGAAAAAGGCGACATTTTTAATGAGAGAGGCACGCATAGGAGAGGAGACCTTCGCCAAACAATGCGTTGTTTACGAAAAAAAGAAAGTATCGCGCGCTGAAAGCGTCGGAGGAGCGGAAAAAAGGAAAGAAGGACGTCGTAGTAGAAAAGGCCCCCCCATCACACTTCCTCAGCAGCCCCCGGGGGAAGAGTGTAAGGGGAAGGAATAGTACGTGGATGCTTTATCATCCGAAGCCCACCCCCCGTACCTGTCACGAGAGGAAATACTGCCCCCGCACCCTCCCTTGGCTCCTCCCCTCGGCTGATCCCGCCCACCGCCGCACCCGCAGCTTCGATCTCGCTGCCAGAAAAGTTGGTGGTTTTGGAAGGGGAAGGAACATTACGCCGCCTCTCTCTTCTCCTCTCCTTCGCCAAAGGAGAACATCTGAGCAGATTCTCTCCTCCCTCGCATTCTCCATTAATTACTACGTTTCTCTCCTCCTCTCCGTTCTTTCCGACGGATATTTCCCTTCTTCCAATCGTCCATTTCGCTTCCCTTCCATTTCCGCATCTCCTTCCTGCGCCAACCCATGTATTCATACCATAACATCGCTTTCCTTTAATAAACTACGTAATTTTATAACGTACGAGTGCATGTACAAGTTTAACAATATGATTTAACTACACAATTACGTAAGTTTTGATATTAGTAAACAGTTCTAAGATTTACCAATGTAAATCGGCACATATGTCGATCGCCTCCACCTTTGCTGCCGAATCTATTTTAATAAAACTCCACTTAAAGATTCATAAAGTCGTTGTTTTGAGGAAGAAAAGTCTTCAATAATTATTTGCTGAATATTTACTAAAACAATAATCTTTTCCAGCTCCCTTGCATGTCTTGCTACATTAATTAGAAAGACTGTTCAAGGATAATGCTCTGCATGCTATCTATTACTATGCTTATATCATAAAACAAATAAGTATCATAAGCCGTTTTGTAATAAGTGGATAGTCCTACACTTGTATCAATTTTTGACACTCAAATTTCCTTCTAAAATATTTAAATTGCGGAAATATGATTAAAATATTCCGTTAAGTAAGGATCTGTATCTCATACTTCCCTTTAGTCATTGTGTTTTTTGGAAAAAATTTTCTAATGCAAAGGTTTTGGCGTTCCTATTCACGACCTTACTTTCATCATTGTAAATGTTTTAATATCTGCGATCTCTTGAGGTGGATAATTATTTCTTTCGTTGTAAACCCATAATTTTCCAGTATTTTACAAGTCTTAATTCATTAATCAACGTGACGTAATTTAGCAATTGCCAAGTAATATACGTTTTGGCTTTGTTTTCGAAAGCAAGATGCCGCTGCCTAAAGCTGCATCTTTGGCGACGTCCTCCATTTTACGTATCGACCCCAGCTTCTTAATCATCGCGTATTGCTTACAACACTCGTCCTGCTCATGACTCCAACTACATCCCCCTTTTATCTCCCCTCCATCTCCTTTCTTAATCATCCCCATATTTCTTACGGCGTTCCTTATTCTTTCGCCGCGGATGACTCATTACCGCCCCCCATCTCCTTTGTCTCCCCCGTCCAATCCTTTGGCAGCGCAAACGGCCCCTTTCCACCACACAGCCCCTCGGGAGGACCCTGCTAAGCCCGGGTGGGTGGGAGCAAAGTTCTTGTGGAGGGTTGTGTGCAAGCAAAAGGGGGGTGGACGGCGCTAGAATGGGCTTTTGGAAATTCGAGAGAGGGAGGAGTTTTAAGGAAGGAGGGTTCCCTGGGGGAAGAGTATCGCCGGAGCTCAGAAAAGGGGAGCAGAAAAAAGACGTGGCGTGGGTCGGGTGAATTTGAAGGGGTTTGGAGAAGGGTTCTCCAGGGTGGGGCGGCCGTTTAAAAAAGAAAGCGAAAGTAATTTAAAAAGGAGTCGGAAGAGGGGAACGGGAAAGAGATTCCTGGATCTCAACATGGCGGCAAAAGCCGTAGAACTCCTGAATCGATTTTCGGAGGTTTAGGACAATATGGCTGCCAGTGTGGGCCGAATGCTAAGGCCTCTGGACCCCCCTGTCCCCCCTTCCTCTTCGAAGGTCTTTTGGTAACTAAGATGCGCGGTCCTTTTTTCCAGCAGCTCGATATTTTGGAGGAAAAGAAGTTCGCTTTTCATGAGGAAGAAGCCTCCGTGCTGGGCCGAAAGAGGATAATTTCGTTAGGGAGAAGTTAGAGGAAGCCTTATCTTACGGCGACGCCGTCGACGCTCGACATGAGTTTCAGCTGACTAAACTATGCTCTCATTCTGTATCAAAGATTGTTAGTGACGAACGGTTTCGACAAAAATCCAACGAAAAAACTCCTTCGCCAATTGACTAACAGACGAAAATCGAACCTGTCTCTGTGACGCTATAAAAATCACAGAAGATACGTAAAAAATAATAAAATTTCTATTATTCCATATATACAAGAATGTATATATGATAGGTTTCTATGCAAATTGACGGTAATAAGACAGACACTAAAAGGACGTTGCATAAATTTGTACCATGGATTTCTCTTCTCCAATTCAAAAATTTCTCTCTCACTATGGATTTCTCATCTCCAAATTGCAGCATTTTCAGTTATAATAATAACAAATGTAATGAGTCTGGAACGTAAAACCACTCAAATACGTTGGGATGTTAAAATAAATGTTTGAAAATTTTTCAGGAGACAGTTATCGCTGCCTGATTCTCCCATCAGTTTACATATTCAAACTACAATACATGTATACTCAATAATCTATAAGGTTTGGGATATTCAATGTTTAAAAAGCGTGTGAAAGTTATTTTTCGTTGCGTAAAAAAGTTTACTTGTCGGAGAAAATGGACCCAATTAAGGCTTAAAAATTATTTTAAGTTTTCATTAAAGCATGATGAAAATGCTGTTTCTTTTTCAAAATAACATTACTCTATAAGCATACTTCAGAGTGGTATATTGTCTCTCCCCATCTAACAGTTCCATGAAATTACTCTTCCATAAAATGTATCCTTATCATAAAAAATAGATAAACACGATACTTATCGGTTGATTAACATTAATGAGGTTCGTAATACAGCATCAGTTCACGGGAGCATACATAAAAGAGGATGACTTTTAATGGTAGCATAAACGACGCCTAATTTTATTATCAAGAACAATATTCATATTGTGAAAATCTTCAGAAAGAATGAGTATCGTTCTGTATACTCAGCATTACGTACAATCTAACAAATGCCATCGTTAATGCTCAGCTGTTAAATTTTTCTTCGTGATTAACCCAAAATACTCGAGGAATTAATTAAGATGTTACATTCAACTGCATGAAGTTGCTGCAAAGAGACGACACGCTTTGTATTTGAACGCGACGCGGGACAAACGCACACTCGAAGATCTGGTCGGAGTTAAAATGGCCGACGACAGATCTGAAACGAATTGGACCATTGCGGAGAAAAGGGTTATCGCCTCGGATTCACGAGAACACGGATTAAAAAGGAAATAAATAACAGCGTCGGAATAAATGAAAAAGAGCAGCCTGTTGATCGGAAGAAAGGAAGCCAAGGACGTGCAAAAGGATTCTTGAAAATAAACGAAAATTCTCGGTGGACTCAATGGAGCGATATCCCGGAGCGATTGAAAGAGAGAGCGGCGAGAGAAAAAAATAAAAGCGGAATCGTAAGGCACAGCTGATTCAGCGAAAACAGCCGAGCAGCGGGGATTCCCCGGCGGGGAATAAAAAGGAAATAAAAATAGAGGGAGATCCCCGTACGGCGCATAAAAAATGGAGAAAAAAGAAAAGGCGGGAAAAAAGGGGTGTGGCGCATGCGCAGTACATCCGTTTAATTCGCGCGTGTCACCGTGACTGCCGCCCAAAGAAAAGAGCGAATTTTTCCTCGGATAGGGCACTCGGCGCCGGGCGCCCTGGCAGCTGCCATCGCCCCACCGATGCCATCGCCACAACACGTGCCCATTTTAAGACGCCATCTGCAATCACATTTATTCCCTCTTCGATAACTACAGTCGTCCGGATTTATGAGTTCCATTTCTCAAAGTCTTTAAATTGGTTCGACCATTTCGAGCGTTGACAGGTGATAATGAAGTAACCATTTATGACGACTACGACAATAAATTCTTTTGAGACTAAAATAATGTAATGATTCGGTTTACAGGCGAAAATAGGAATTTTGGCGATTAATTGGTAATGGTTCGTAATGGATACGAAGTATTCTATGAACATCGGAAGATTTTGCACCTACTCCTTACATCTTTCATGGCATTCCACGATCATTTTCCTAATTTAAAGGACAGAGTGAAGCGATCACGTAACATATCTTCCCGTCTGGATTCTTCGTTTAAATCAAACAAAAACAAGCAAACTTCAAAAACAAGTCTGCATGACTAAAACACATACTCAAAAATAACTCCTACATCATCCGAATCTCAAATACTCTTAAATGTGTTGCTGTCTGCAATACGTCTGCTTACATTTCACACCAATTCATCTCTAACAGATTATTATAATTATTGGTAGTTCAAGAGTCTAAATCAGTAGAAAAGTAAAATATGAAATGAATTTTTTGTCAAAAATCAAAAATGATACTTATAATCTGCTTCAAAGGCTTTGTCGCGATTTGATTTCTGCATTCTTGACTTTCATGTTACGGGTATTAACCGTCCTTCGGGGACTCAGTCTCACATTTTCCTCAAAATCTTTTTCGCCACATTCGAATTGTTGTCATAAACTGTTATCATTATTCCTCTCTTGAGATCAATTACATTCGTTTGCTCGATAACTAACGTTTGCTCGAGAAAAAATAAAATCTCGAACATAAACATTGAATTGATCCAAGTAAAAATATAGTAATTGCAATGGGATCTAACTTCGTCAATATACATTTGAGTATACGTTAAGATTCTTCACAAATAGAAAAGAATATCTCAATTCTACGTTTTATAATTCACCTTTCCATTTATTACTATTTAGTAATGGCATTCTGTTTCAAAAAAAGCCCACTCAAGGCATTCTGGCTCAGTGATGAAAGCAATGGCTAACTACTTCACTCCTCATCTTGCCTAGTAAGCCTCATTCCCCTCTCCTAGCTCTTCCTAGCTGATGGTAGAGGGGATGAGGTCCCAACAGGCCTTCAGGCTGAATATTTAAAGACATGCATGGTAACAATAACATGCCACGCCATCCTGGACCCTTATTTTAACAGCAAAAAAATCAATGCAAACAAACGATTCTTATTAATAGCTCATCACCCTGCAACTAATAGTATAAAAAACAAATATCGGCAATCACCAAGGCGACGCAATGCTTCGAAGCATTTTCCCTTAAACTGAGAATGCGCAATTACTCTCTATGCGGCAATTAACGCCTCAGCAGACGAGCAGATAAGATGGCGGAGGAAGGCATCAATTTCCGGAAGGACGACAAGAGTTCGCAGTGGAAAGAGTCTTTAACAACTTCGGCGGTTTACTTAAAATGGCCGAAGACAGTTGAAAAACGAAAACAGCTCCAATTATTTACGGCTGGGCGACCGCAACAAGCGCTAGAGTAGCTTCTTGTAGGGAATTTATCGCTGCAATCGACGTCGCTTGAGATCTCCCCACTGTTTGCTGCATTTCCACACCACGGATTCCCCGTGTTAACACAAACCGTCTTTTGTTCAAATCCTATGTGATTCTGAATGCTCGCCTCGAACGCCGTAGTCCGCATAATTTTCGCCACTCCAACTTTCTGCTGTTTTCAAATCCCAAACCAAACTCATTAATAATTTAACATAAATCGCTCTCTCGCAACTTCTGCTCTCATTAGTACGCTTAAGGCAACACAGACTCAAATCATAGCTCAAATATTTTTTAATTCAATATTGATGGAATTTTCATATCGCTTAAATTTCTTGTACGCCTTAAAAAATATATATCACGTTAAGAAAGAGAGGAAACTTGGTCCTCGTTTAGAATATAATATCTGACCGATAACTTAAGCTGCAAAACCATGAACGAAATACTCCGATTCGAACAGAGCGTTGACTAAAAAAATCCTTATTTTAAAAGGATTTTAAGAATTTATATGTACCATGTTTTATACAAATGGCATTTAATCACATAAGGAAAATCACTGAAAAGGATAATGTTGACGATTAGCCTTGAAAAACTTTACTATGCATCGATCTCCAAATGTAAAAACTGTAGTCGATTAGTAAATTTATTTGTTTTTCTTTCGCTCTGCCTCTATTATACTTTATTCTCACTAACCTTCCCGTGCAACAATAAGAATTAATTGGCTTGTCGAGAACGCTATAACAAGAATTTTTAAGTTTGTCAACAGAGCAAGAAACAATACTTCAAGAAGGTATATCAACTACTTCCCGAAACAGTCACAGAATGTATTCTTACAGAACTATCTTTTTTCTTAGGACCAGAAGAGGAGATGTTCGCTTGAGGCCATTAGTAGAGATATGAGCGATGCATTTGAGGAAGCAGAGGCTGCGAAAAAAAGGCGGGAGAGGGCCACGTGAAGGGAGGAGGGGAGGGCCACTCCCTATCTGCCGTGAACCGGACTTGCAGAGGGTCGAGGCGGTGCAGAGTGGAGATAATTCGCCTAGCTGTATGCAGGGATGCTGGGCGAATGTATATTTATAAGCGTCGGTGATCGTGGGAAGAAGTGCTCTCCTTAACGTCTCCCCTGCGCTTCGAGTACTTACGCAAGGAATGGACAAGTAGTCCAGGTTATATATGAGACGACTTTCCTTTAAAGAACGGTGAGGATGTATGTTAATGATCCGCTGCTCCTCTAAACGCCCTTCGAACGGAAAAGTCTATGGGAATTCGAAGAGAAAGAACGGGAACTGCTGACTAAGATGCTGTCGCTTTTGAAAACTTAAAAAGTGGCATAAATTCTACTCCACCAGACCCAAGTAGCCTCCTTCCCAAAGGTTTGGTTCCGTTAAGAATAAATTCAACTTTTCCGTTCGTAACGGAAACTATTAGCGAAATGAAAAAGTATTTGGAAATACGTTAATGACTCTTTCAAAGGGCTAGGAAACCTATTTCTATAAAAAAGTCGCGTGTATCTTCCATTAGGCTGTATAGAAATACATCTAACCGCATATGAAACCATCTGATAGCATTTGAGTTGTTTATACCTACACCAGGGGTGGATTTATATAGTAATAGTAGTACATTAGGAGTGGATTTATAATAGTAGTAGCAGTGTATTGTTAAATGTGCTTCGACAGCTAAGGTCATTTCTGACGTGACCTTCCACCGGGAATCGAACCATAGACCTCTATCGCCGAATTAGAACGAATTACCCACATGGCGGAGGGCCATCGCGGATATATAACTAGGCGCCTGGGCCTTTTACATATGGGGGCCTCGATTAGAGTTTACTCATGAACTCTCAGTGACGAATTACAATTATTTTCAATTATTTTTGAGATACACGCGTTCAGTTATGCTGTTAACGGCTACATAATATGTTTATAGATCATATTGCATAATTTATTGTGCAATATATTCTGTGCTGCAAAATCTATCCATCCGTTCATTCTAATTAAGGAAATACTACTTATTTTTTAATATTTTATTTAATCTTGCCATAATGNAAATAAATGCATGCATATGTTTTAAGTTGGTAAAAGTTTTTAGAGTAATCAGAGCTGCATTTTATGCAACTGAATGTTTTTGAGTCTATGTTAATACTGGCCTATGAATAAAGCTCTAAAATTTGAAAGAGTCATTGAGTTTCCTCCTCGACTTCTCAATAATTTCCGTAGAAGGCTGTAGGGATTCGAATTTTCACTCCCATAATTCATCAATAATAATCTCGAGGATCCCATATTTGCGCTCAAGGCCTCTGATATATAAATCCGGCTCTCACCAACGTTCAAATAGTTTTACATTGTCATCGTCCGGAGGAAACGAATTAAGTCGCAAACTAATCCAAGGTGGGATACTTGTCATTCATTTCCACAAGACGACATGAACGACGCTGGAAGAAAATTGTTTGAATTCGCACATATGTTTCAGGAAGTAAAGAGGAGGCCTCATTGAACGCCTAAAATTACCTCATGCGGCCTCAAGTTCATAGGTCTGACTTCGTTCTCGACTTACATATTCTTTGGGTCCTTTATTCTAAATAATTTAGAAATTTAAGAATGTAAGTTCAATAGTATAGTATAGGAATTTCAAATAAATGTTTAATTTGCGTTTTTCATTGAGACGGGCGCCATATAATGATTACTTGAGGATGGTCAGGAATTGAAAACGAACGACTGGGGAAAAAGTAAAGTGAACGTATGTAGTGTGAGGGAGTCAAAGTAGTTAATACAAAACATCTTATCATGTATTTTTTTAATAAAGACCGATTTTCATATTTTAGTTGCCAAACTAACGATGCTACTATTCAAAGCAAATAAAGAGGGTTTATGCTTAATCTAAAAGGCATGGAAACAGAGAAAGCAAATTCGGTAATGAGATAAAGAATTACATTTAAGCAAATTGGAGGATTTTTATGCGAAATGTTCCAAAAGATAAAAGATCAATAGTATTTTGATACTATGATTGTTACTATTGGTAAATATGGCTAATTTAATTCGTATATTTAATCAATGAAGCTTTGCTTAAAAATATGAATATAATGATGAAATTAAGTTGAGTTTTGGTTGGAAGCGGAAGACCAACTCCTGCAATTAAGTAAGATTCAGCTAAGGGCCCAAAGCAGATTCGAGCATGAATCAACTTTTGCAAAGGAAGGGGAAAAAGCAATCTCATAAGGAAGTTACATTTTAGTCACCTTCTAGATAAATATCCTTTGTCCTCCTCTAGTTCTTTGCTTTCACTTTACATAGCTACAAACCCTCTCTTATCAGACATTCACAGGCAAAAAGGAATTTCTAGTTCTATATTAAGTAGCCGACTAAAAGAGTTGATTTTCACATATCCTTTCTTTTGATTGAAAAGTATTTATTTTTCAATATAATTCATCGATTTTTAGACTCGAGACCTAAATCCTATGACCCTCCTCTACCATCGCTCCCAGAGAATTTAGGAGTTTTGCAGCATACCTTCGTAAAATATCAAAACTCCTGTAGTACTGGAGTTCCGTATGTTCACTCATTCCTCACATATCAAAAGTAAAGTCGAGAGACCTTAATGCATCCAATAAAATCACTTTATTCTTGCATCTACAAAAGAAACTATCAATCAGTCAGATTTAAACCGATATTCCATCAAATTTGCAATCTCAAGTGACCTCGAATCTAAAACGTAATTGTTACTCGTTTTAATTTGCTCTAGATTCTCGTCGTGCCACTGCTGCATTTTGTAACAAAAAATTATCATTAATATAATGAATAGTAATAAAAGAAGTTTTTAATTGTTAATCTTCACCAGAAGGTATCGTTCACCAAAGACTGTATCGTTGACCGAGCCATTTTTGATCAAAACTATACGTCGTTAACCAAACACGAGTTAACAAAGGCCGTCGTTAAGCAAGGTACCTCTGTAATAATAATAGTAATAATAAAACGACGTTAGAAGAGCGACATTAAGACTGTTCAGTCTCTTATTACATCTAGTTCTTCCTAAAATAGACTTGACGAGAAAGAGACACATTGAAAAAAGTTTAATAATAATCTATGAGTGATAGCAAATAAATTACTCATTTAGTCACTCCTGATTGAAAATCTGACTGAATCATTTATCCATGTAATTGCGGAGTTTTTCTGTAGACTTTTTCCGCTTATAGCATTCTGGCACAAAGCAAGAGCATATTGTCTCCCTCGTCATTTATTCCAATAAGGGTCATACCCTCTCCAAGTTCTTCGCTGGGAATGCTGAAAGCTTAGGATTCGACAGCCTTCGGGATAAATAATGTGCCGACAAATTCTTTGCTTTATAAATCGCCATTCTAACATAATATAAATGAAAAGACGCCCGGCTCTGAACAAAGCTGCAATCGAGTACTAATCAGATCAACCAGTCATCGTTGATGCGGCGCAAATCAAACGCAAGCACACATTTCTATGAGCTGTTGAAGAGTAAAAGAGAGTGCGGAAAACGAAGAATAACGGCGAATGGAGTTGTGGCGGCCCCGACGGAGTGAGGATAAAGCAGTGGAAATGGAATCCGACTTCGGATGAAACGTCGTTTTCCGCAAATTAGATCGTTACTTTCTCTTTCAATTAGACCGCCACATCGTCTCCCGATAATCAAATAAATCTCCGCCTCAAATCACTTTACGATTCAATCACGACAAAATAAAAACCGTCCGCAAACAGAAAAAGCGGCCGCTTTAGGGACAAATCCAAAACCCAAATAAATCACTATGGCAACCCTTTTTCCTTCCCCGTCGCCTCGGGATAACCGAAACCCATAATTTCGATTCGTAGCGTTTTAAAAGGAGCCGATTTAAGTCGAAGGAAAACCACAACTTTGGATTGAGAGAGGGGTGGGGGGGCGGAGACCGTCGGAGGCGTGGGATTGGAGGGAGGCGGGCGGGGGTGGGCCGATGGACGGAAATTAGAAGACTGGGAGTGGACTAATTCCGGTCGCCTGCAATGAGCCCCGAACTGAATCACCGAATTTTCCTTAAGACGGGGGCAGAAGGGGGGGGGGAACAAATGGAGGAGGCATGCGCTGTACCAAACATGCTATACTCAACGCTCGCTACAGATAGACAGAGGCCTACGTAAGAATTTTAGAAAAGGATACTGTCTTAGGTGTAACATTAGGAAGAACTCTTTCATTATGATGAAATTAGGAATGCTATTGTAAATTTCACATTAACTTTGATTGAAAAAATACAACGAAAGGCGGTAGGTTTCGTGAAAAATTGTTGGGACAAATCAGTGGGTGTTGCTGAAATGCTTCAGGACGCAGGATTGGAATCTCCAGAATAAAAGAAGAGTTAAACAAAGGCTTGATTTACTTAATATGTTCATAGAAGGTGCATTCGTAGACGACATAGCCGATATAATATGTCCTCCCTGTTACATAATCCGCTCCGATACTGAGAGAAGATCAGGGAAATAGATGTTAGAACTACTCGTTTGAAATTTTTTTTTTTTTAACGATGAGCGAATATAACCGATTAGTGACGCAGGGTCGTAGTGCAAGCGTCTCCTGCCACACGCCGATTGGACGCTGCAGAGTACATATGTAGATGTAGAATTGTGGTTGTTGTGCATTAAAGTTTATGAGGAATTTACCATAGGATTGGAATTTCAGTGAAAATTATACTCTATAGTCTAGGACACTTGATGGAATTCAAAATGAAAAAATAACTCACAAAAACCCATGAAAATTAAAAATAAATTAAAAAATCACGTTAAATCTTAATTCAAAATCCAAAAATGAATGAAAGCGTAGGTACAGCAATAGGAGTGCTATCAGGGAACAGTTGGTGAAATTTGTTGTCAAATACATCAATATTACGTATGCATTTTGCGCTTTGGGTAATGCACATCTCTTATTTTTGCTCCCAACTGTAGAATGAGATGGGCGGATCGAAAGACAGTCACTGACCAGGAGACCCTGAATAAGTAGTGGGGAACTCTCGGCTTCTTCGGGCGTTCAATGCGGCATTTTCCTCGCCTCGTGAAGCAAATAAACGCGATCAAGCAAATACGTTTTCAATTTCTTCTATTACTTCAAGTGGTACTAAAAGGAACATCCCAATATATAGTAATCCAAGGTTTACATAGCATGTAGATTCGGTTTCCCTTGTATAATTTCGATGTTACGCTGTCTGGATGTAAGCAGTACGTCACGCAAGTGCGGTCAAATGATTTCTTTGGGATATAATTGTCATTACTCTTCGAAGGGTGCATACTTAAGACCTTTGCTGGGTTTCCAGACCTTTGAACGGTTTCGCTTTCGACAACCTGATAAATTTGTCGAAAGTGATCAATAGGAATGCCACGGACGTCATTTGGGTATCCCAAATACAAATTGATCAGGTACCTTTAGAAAACTGTTGTAAAAGCTAAATATATCGTTAAAGACTTGATTAATCGAACGATATTAAAGATAACACGGGAATGTACAGAAATAAATGCATGCATATGTTTTAAGTTGGTAAAAGTTTTTAGAGTAATCAGAGCTGCATTTTATGCAACTGAATGTTTTTGAGTCTATGTTAATACTGACCTATGAATAAAGCTCTAAAATTTGAAAGAGTCATTGAGTTTCCTCTTCGACTTCTCAATAATTTCCGTAGAAGGCTGTAGGGCTAAAGCTGTAGGCTTAAGGCTAAAAGCTTATTCTGCAATAAAAGCTACACATTTCAGAAATAATATTTTCCTGGGTTAAATAGAGTACAAAGACTAGCCTCACTACATATATATATGTCTACTAAATATGGATATAATAAAAATATGGATAAATATGGATATAGTAAAAACCTAACCTATAAATATGTAATAAAATATTCGCATGAGTTCAACTGGCTGACGTGACACTTTCTGGTATTCCACGACGGTAAGAAAAATAAAAAACAGAAACCACTTTTCTCAGTAAGAAGATTCTGTGTAATACAAAAGAAAAAACATTGCAAAATGCCACACACAAACCAAAACAAAAAACACGATTAGTTTCAGCGTATAAGCGTCACCTACAAGTCTTTTTGCAGTAATTTTTATATTAAAGAGGATCTAGTTCCCTGAGAGAAATGGATCCTACGTTTTATAAATTATTCTTTCCACACGTAATTAAAATATTTGAGTCAAAATACGCCTATATTTCCCTTGATTGAGTCCGCAGTATGTTCCGGTGACAGTTTCATTCGCATAAGAAAAGACCGAGAAAATTAACCAAACACCGTTACTGTAGTAACATATTTCCTCGGAGTATTTGAGAGCTGAGCAGAATCTCTTCTTCTGACTCCTTGTGGATTTTCGCTCCAAAAATCTCTTTTTCTGCTCTCTCTTTTTCTTAAGTCCCTTTCGCCACATTCATCAACGGACCTCTTCTTCCTTTCGACTCGATTTATTCATCCAAATGCTCCCCTTCATCCATTCAATTCCTCTCCTAGTTTATCTACACAATCATTCAAATGATTCATCCGCCCGTCCCTCTGCGTCACACTTCGCTGAATGGAAAGTTTTCTTCCGATGATCACCATGTTTGTTCGTGACGAAGTTTCGGTGAAAGAGATGTTATGGATTCGTCTACAAGAGCATAACTTTGGTCGATGCATATATAAAATAAATGCAAATGTAAGTATAACATTGGTCGATGCACATATATAATCTATTTACATACCACATCAGACACATCCTTCCTTAAGGATGACAGATTGAAGCGTACACAAAAAAGAGAATTAATTTCGCGTTGGGGTATCATTTGATCAGCGATTGCTATTTTCTGTCATTATTATTGTCACTGCAACTTGAATCACCTTAATAGAAATTTAGGTGAAATTGTAAATATTAATAGCATATTTTCTCCCTTTCGATTTTTTGACAGTTAAATTTAAATTTCCTAAAGTGTTAATGCCGTGGAAAATAGAGCTTTTTTTACCATTATGAATCCTTATCATAGTTTTCACCGACTGACAGCTGAAATAATTTTGCTAATGACTTTAATTCCTTCTAAAAAATCCGCAGCAATAAGCCCTTCGTAATATGTAATCTAGTTTTTGCACGCAATCAAATATCTCTAACAAATCTCTATCATCGATGAAAATGTCGATAAACAGTTCACCTAGTTGGAAGTATGAACCAATAGAGTAGGACGTTGCAGAGCATCGGCTCACAAGAGATGCGAAAAGAAGAAAAGGAGAAAGTGGAAGAAATAAAGTGCGGGATATGGGAGAATGGAAGAGGCTTTGGTAGCAGATGAGGGAGTATTGTTTCCCCTCCGAGACCATGGAAACAGAGGGCGGTTTTGGCAACAAGGCTCTAATTGGCAAATGGAGGAAGGAGCTGTGCACCTTTGGCTGTAAGAGGCACCGCAGCTACGATTGGAAGAATTAACCCGCCCCCCGTCCTCAGGGCCGCATCATTAATTTCCTCCGCCGAGCGTGAATCCTACTCGCCTTTGCCTCCTTATGCATATAAATTTTATGGACCGGAGTAAAACCGTGCTACGTGCTGCGACTTCCGAAATACAAACCCCTCTTTCTCTGCGAGGGTTTTTTTAAGGAGAAGACATTTCGTTTTGATAGGGAGCCATAAGTAACTCCCCCACCGCCTCAGTAATGGACTTTGTCCCATAAGAACATTAAGGAATACCCGTCTTTTTTGAGCTCGGAATTTGAATGTCTGATGAAATGGTTCTGTAGATAGTTCTTTCATCCCCTCACACTCGAGATATTTCGGATGAATCGTTAGTCGGCGTCCCTAGATACACCAACAGGGCTACCACCCGTGCAGATTTCATTCGTGTGACAGAGTACTGCAACCAATCGCCACTATGAGGGAGAATAAATGACAGATTGGTTTTTACACTCTACCACACGCCGAAAGGCGGCTTGCAGGGTGTTAATGTAGATGTAGATAAATCATTTTTAACAAAACGCCGCTCTTTCTCAAGTGGTCGATACTTCTACGTAGTTCATTTAAAATATACAGCCTGTTTTCTATCAGAATATGTGGTATTAAATTAAGAACTGCTTAAACATTATTTCATTCATCATTTAGTTATAAATCATTATTATCACTACTACAGAAAGTTCCTGTCAATATGGTCTCTCTTCCAGCTAAATTCCGTACATATTACATGATAAATATATTACACTAATCATTCAAAACAACTAAGTACAATTAACCTCTCTCTGAAAAAATAAATCAATACATCCAACAAAACCAACAAGCATATATAAGATACTTTATACTAACAGTAGATACAATTCTCTGGCTGATAAATAATTAAAACTCATACATACAAATAAGACAGATGCAAATAAAAACACAAAAATGTTGGTTTTGGAGAAAAAACTCCTCGGTTGAAGTTTTACGGGGAAAAAACACACGATAACGGATGTTTTATATACTATAAGTACATCCAAGTTTGGATGCTTGATATTTGTTTCTTAAGGAACAAGTAAAACTTTCTTAAAACAAATAAAATTCTCCAATACATCCATCATCCTATAAGAGGCAAACACACCTCTCCTTTATTCTGTTAACACTTTGTAGTAACATATTACTGAGGACAAATCACCGTGATGCACACTTTCTAGTGAAATTCCCTATTTATGTATCTAAAAATTCCTTAAAACAAACACAACATATAGTGATTGAATTTTTATAGAAGTATAATTCATTACTTAATAGAAGTATTATATATATA
>KZ308552.1:665057-675927 GCA_000376725.2 Ladona fulva
TATATGCTTCGAACCTATTGCTTTCAATCTTTCTTCTGCCTGGCGTAACATTTAAGTTCACTATAAAATATACCCGAAAAGAAAGTAAATTATGAGTTAATATCATAGACTTTTGGTATAATATATTGACCAATTACTTGCAATTTTCATTTAAATCTCCTTGGCGCATTTCTTCAAATCACACATTTCATGCAGAATAAGATGTAATTGCAAATTTCGGTAATTGGAGCTCTTAAATTAACATTCACTTATTCGCAAACTGAAATTTCGTTATTTATTTCTCTTAATCGAATTTCTCATGTTTCTTCAAAATTTAAACGATCATTTAAAAGATCAGTGCAACCTGCAGCTTAGAGATGTACTATTAATCACTGTGAAATGCGTTGAAAGATATTACTAAATCTGTATCTCTATACAAAGTAATAATAATAAACGACTTTATTTAAGGGCGAGATCGAGATTAGTTAATTTCTTCTTGCATATAACCCGTTTATAAAGACTTAGGGACGCTTCCATAGCATTATATTTGCGACAGAAAATAAGAGTTGCGCTTTAAAGTAGTGAATCGCCAGCTCCATGATTACCCAAGGAATCTCTTAAATATTGCTGAGATAGTTTAATGAGGAGAGGCATTGAACTTTCACAAAGCGTTTTTCTATGTAAGAGCGCAACAGTGGCGAAAATGCAAAGCTGTAATAGGCGCGGAAAGAGACGCTGAGTTAAAAGAGCGCTATTCGGAATGATTTATTTGGCCGCCCACCAAATGGGAGCGGTTTTAGTCGAAAAATCATTCCCATACTTGTTGCGCTCTCGGATTTAAAACGAGATGTGAAACTTCTCATTTTATCCTCTTTATAAATTAAATAGCTATGTTCGCCAACGCAGACACTTTCTCGTTTCGCACATGTGTATATTAAAGACCAGCATATTTCCCCGACTTTTATTTCGTTTCTCTATTTAAAGAGATGCATAAATTCGCCTGCTTGAGCATCGAGCTCGTAGGAGTCAAGGTTATTTAAGCTGTATGTTTCGTCTCTTCAATGGGCTGTTAAATAAATACGGTGTAGAGCCTAAGAAAGATGGGGGTTCCGCAAACAGAAATGACACTTCTATCTGAGAGAATGGCAGAAATAGTTTCCAAATTTTAAAGGTTAACAAAATAGTTACAAATTTTATGAAATATTAATTTCACTACTGCTTAAATAGGAGTTATAGTATTTATGCATTTCCTCCCCCAAATGACAAAGGTGAGAACACGAAGGTCAATAAGATTAACTAAACTATTTCTAATCTTAGTTTCAGAAAAGGTCTATTACGATAAAAATTATTTTCAATTTTGCTCTAAAATACTTCAAAGTATAGGAGATTTGATAATGTACAAAGTCGCGAGTGGATTCTCTGCGAATTGTCAAATGATATTTGACTAAGTAAAAAATCAGATTAATTTGCTATTAAAATTCATGGAGGAGGCCGTTACTTTACGGAATCTTGACATCACGAGGATTTGTTGAATAAAACAGTGTCCCTAAGGAATTTATAAGGTCAATGTCACTGCGATTTAAAAAAATATTATCCATCAGATCGAGAGACGTGTCCGATAATGATTGGAGAAAAGAGACATATATGCACGATGCAAGGAAAAAGAATGAGGGAAGGCAAAGACACATGATGTTGGATGATGCATAGAAAGATATGAGCTATCAAAGACAAAAGGACGTTGAATCAGGAATTTCTGGGAACATGAACCCACCTCAAGGTGGCAAATATAATATTTCGTCAGCAAATTCGGTCCGATCAAATCGGAATCATCGCAATCCAATAGCAACCACGATGTCTATAATGTTCCTCCATCATTTGTTTGGAACATTCGACGTGAATGAGTGAAACTGCAGCCCACTTCCGTCTCACACATGTGCTGATGAATAAAGCCGAGCCGTGTTCCTTGAGCTCCTTCCGCTGCCTCCTAAATCAGCCTAATTGAGGCGATTTTATGCACGCCACCTGGTTATAAGCTCAACCCTTTTTTCTGCACCCCTTGCGCAGGGGTGCTCGTGCAGGCGTGGCTCGAAAAAAATACTCGTTTCTCCGCAGTGAGTTGGTTTGTGTGCGGACAGTCGGGCGGACGAAGACCCCGGGACGCATCGCCGCTTGTCCCGGAGGGCAGCCTTTCGGTGAGTGCCTTACATTCGAAAAGCATTTCCCTTATCTTTTAGAAAATACTGAACGATTTATTTTATTCATCTTTTCGAATAACTGTACAAAATAACGTTCCATTTATAGCGTTTATAATAAACATTTATCGATATCCAAGCTGGCATTATTTGCCGATTACAATTATTATTTCCGTCGGAATGCTCTCTTCGCTCAGGCTGTTTTATTACTAATTATCCTCCAATTTTGTCGATCTTCCTCTGTATACGGCAGAATTCTTCAACTCGCTCGAGTTTGTCCATTTATAGTTTAACCGATACATTGTCTTTCGAGTGTAGACCATCACTTGAGTTATAATTTTATTTATTTCAGCAGTGTTTCACACTTTTTTATAATTTCTGTTGCTTTCGTATTCCTTCCTCTATGGGTATTTACCAGAACTGAGGTTTACTTCCTCCGATTACTTTTGCGTTTTTCAATGCCTTGTATTGATATTTTCTTTATATATTGGTAGTTTAAAAGATTCCTGATGTGATAATTTAGGTTCACAATTTGTTGATTTCTATTTATTTATCGATTTACAAATTTCGTCCGCGTTTAGACACAAGTCTGATGACAGCTTAGTCACTTAATATTCACTTATTAAATATAAGAACAATACACAATAGATAATCGCTATTACACGTTATAGCCTCTATATTACACTGAATCGAAACTTAACTTATTTACACAATTTATATTTCTAATTAAACTTTGCATCCTTATCTTGGCTCCTTTTCATTCTTAGATAACAATTTATAAATTAAATAATAAATTATAACCTTATCAATTTATAATAAAGCAAATAAAATAGTTATAAAAATACATCATTAATAATGACCATATACCATAATTCCGACTATCATTCCGAAATGAGAATGAAAGTCTATAAAAATGCCGGCCTCGCAAATTCTATCATAAGAGATTATTATGATATTTATCAATGTAGTAATTACATTTATTATAATTGAATTTAATACATATTTAAGTCGTTTTAGTCAAAATAAAGAAGGTAATTTGAGTAATAGGATTCCCATAAGTCCACTCACGGCTCATCAAACAACCTTCAGACTTTCTGATCAAGTCAAACTACCTCCTAAAATAAAACATAATATATGTAAAAAAATATAGTTGAGTATACCGAAAGAAGTGTATAAGCGTTTTGATAAATTGGTTTTTAATTAAAAATTTGTTAGTCATACTTTGTACATACTAATGAAAATCGAGTTCTATTACTAAACAACAATAACATTGCCTTATTGCAGTTATCACTTTCAAGAGTTCTCTCACTATGTACTTAGTAATTGATAAGTTGGCTATAATATTACATAGTAAAATAACTTATAAATTGCTAAGAGGACCACCTTCGACATCATCAAATAATAACACATATTTCTCTTGAATCAGCTACAGAACCACCAATCTCACAAGCATGCAAAAGATAAGAGCTTCATTAGCACTTCTTTTAGCACACCTTTACAACGCACTCATTAGACGTACAGAATGAGAGCTAAAGAGATAGCGCCATATCAAACTTGCGCTTACCGATATTCTTTAATTTCCAAAGCTTTAAAATGACCCGCTTTGGCGCTGACGTAAAAAATACTGCCGAGCTGCCCCTTTAATAACAGATAACATTCTTTCTGTCGGCCATTCATTGTACACGCCTGGGGTTAACTCACTTCTCCCCGAAATATTGCTGTTTTCTAGCACCTTTCAAATCTTGCTACATTCTCATGCCTTTTCCTCTAAAATTTATAGGTGTACATTTTCATAGGGATTCAATTCATTCACTATATATAAGACACGAATATCAACTTTTCACTAAAGATTTAATTCTTTTATATTACAATGCACTCGATTTTGACATTTACTCCCAATAAATCACATGGAATATTTAGAAAGTATCAGTAATGCTGAAAATTGCTTTATATCTTACTTTTGTATCTCAACTTACTTGCAAGCGACGTATTCATACGTAATGCCTTTATGAAATATTTGAATTTAATCATTTTCAATTTTCCAAAATATCTTCAGTTTATACGTATAATAGATATTATACATTTTGTAAACGTTCCGTACCAGTAGAAAAGTGTTGATTTTTGGTTTCATATATTTTCGCAGTAGTTGGACTCTAGCCCTGGCGGCTTTCAGTACACTTGATGATATAACTATGGTTTACTATATATTTACTTTACAAATAATAAGTGTATAAATATTAACTCCGGCTATTAACGTCGTTTTACATATGAAGCATTTATCAGTAGGTCTAACTTGGACTTTGGATTTTTAATAAGCCCTGGAATTGTTATCAGTTAATTACTTACAATTGTGTTATTAGTTATTATCATTAAACCGTGTTATCAGTTAATTACCTAGAATTTTGTTAACTCACAATTCGTTTTCCTCTAAGATGTGTGCCAATTCGTTCCAAGATGTCATGTTTGAGCTTTCCAATTTTAATTTCATTATAAATAAACGACTGAACATTAAAACGAGTCCATCAATGGGATTTCCTCTTCGTCACATGTTATCCTAAAAAAACCGTAAATAAGATCATTTAGATTTTCTCACCTCCTTCGAAATGTTTTTAATCTTAATTTCGGCGGTGTTTTAAAACACACTCTTGTTCACTTCCAATAATAAACAAAAACACACGACCTCGCCTTGGACTCGCTTTTCCCCAAAAAGTGAGTTGCGGACGTCTCTTCCTTTTCCACGCCCTCATTCCCTCAACAACTATCGAAATTAATGAATCCAGCGAAGGCAATTAAGGAGATAATCAGAGAGCGAAAATGGGACATCAATAACAGCGGAGCATCGCGACGACGGCGAGCAAAAGAAACAAAAGGCGATCGAGGCATCCCTTCGGAGGAAAACGCGAAAGAATAAAACACCGACCTTTGGGTTTTACACCGAAGAAACAATCGCGGAAGAGCGATGGCCTCTTTTTCACGGTCTTTCTTTCAGCGGAGTTTTGCGCGTATTTTTTGGTCGCAAGGACGCCCATAATGACCTCGACCTAGCGCGGGATATCCGTGGGAGGAAAAAATGAAAAATAAAAAAGGTCAGGAAAAAGGCGAATGTGTTCCGAGCTAATCGAGGCGTAGGAGGGGCGGGGATTGGGCAGCGGCGCGGTGGGGCGTCGGGGGCGTTTTTGGGGGGGCGGAAACCCGACATGGCCGACGTCCGAGGGGCGGCGTCCGAGTCTTCATTGATTTTCCCCTCCATTTTGTCTCGTTGGCAAGAGGGCCACCTCTTCTCTACGGATAAATAATTTTTCTCCCTTTCCGTCTTGCACTCGCCACAAAATGAACTCTTTAAATGGACCGACGGTGTGGTGTTCTTTACCACCGCGCCGAGCGAAATAAAATCACACTCCGAGCTCTCCTTTTTATTTATTCCCGGAAAAGAAGGAATGAATGGACGTGTTCCTGCGAGATAAAAGGCGTTGAAACTGTTTCATCCCCGAAAGAGAGCGCCGTAAATGCACTTACGTTGTTAACGTATGAAGCTAATTAATCTTTTCGTACGCTATCGCGTTCCTCAAACAACAATCAATCGTTAGTTTATAAATGCTACCGAATACCCTTCAAATATTTATGAATTTCACCCCTATGGACCGCTATTTCCAAACCATACATTGCTCAAAAGACTGATGGTTTTTGTTAGACTTAAGCTCCCGTCTTGAGAAAACATCCAAGGAGATCGTCATTGATGACTTAATCGTTGATGAAAGATAGTTTCTTACTTCACTTTTCATCTCATTTCACATCACTATGATTGGAATCCGCCTTGAAATCCAGTTTTAAAATAATTATTCGAAAATTACTTGATGAAATGTGATTATATACAAAGTTCAGAAGGCAATCTTAACCCTTACCAAATTATTAAACTCTTATTTTACCACTTTTGTCCACCATAAGAAGGACTCACATAGAGTGGTACCCCAGATGATATCTTATAGGAAAGTTGGAGGGAAAAAGTGGAGAGAATTGAAAATTTCTAATGTAGAGACGAAGTGAAAATAATAAATTACCTTCCCATTGTATTCGTGCTATTTATTCAAAATAAAAATTAATTTTTAAGAGCAGAAGTCCAATGAAAGACCGAAAAAGATCGAATCCTGATAAATAACTTATGAGAATTAGAGGCGTTCTTTACAATTAAAGAGCACGCATCTCAATATATTTTAGGTTTCCCTTAAAAACCAATTTCCATTGGTTTAGTTGATTATATTGATGTAATTCAATAAATAATGGCAACATTTTATGTACCTAATTGACGTTTTGAAACACTTGTTACCATTGCCTTTGTTCTCTGATAAGAACTTCTTGGATAATAGATGACGGCTATTATTTCAAGTATAGATTTTTAAATCTCAGTACCATAGAAATTCACTAATCAACAATCAATTACCTCTTTCAATTTCAATATCATAAAAATATATAAGTATTGTATGGAAAAGAAGTTTTCACTACTTTATTGCATATGACTGTAAATTAAAAAAGTGTAATTGTACCTAACAAAGATTGTGATAGTTAAGAAAAATTATTTCTTACTCCAGTTTCTCTTTATCCAGTATTATTAGTTTTCCTTTCTCAACTTTAAACGTCAAAATTTCGAAATAGTCTTGTTTGCACAAAATGTACCCGTACATGCACGTGGGAAAATATTTAAAATGCAATAGGTTATTATTTCACCACACATATGCTATTCTCAAAAGTTTAATGACGACTTCTATTACTTTTAATTTTTCATGAATATAGCTATTATAAAAGCTTCCCGAAATAAAAAATCACCTTTACGGTTGTGGAAACCTGATTCATAAAGAACATCTGAATCCGACGGCTTTGAGAAGCGAAGGCCGAAATACAAGATTCTTCACTTAATAACGGAAATGCTCGAATTTGCAGATGGCGAGGGCAAGACGGGGAGAGGAACATAATCAATAATATCGCCGGTGTAGGAGTAGAGAGTCTCCGTGGAAGAGACTCACTGGAAGATGTCGTAAACACGTTCTCTGAGTATTTTAGGAAGAGAGTGAGACGAATGGAAAAAGTGTTGTGATCTGCTGCAATAATCACGCCTTAGCTCATCCGGATTTCTTCTCCTTTACATTCGAAGCGAGACGATTTCATTAAACATTAATCACACGACTCTAAGTAAATTAACTTCTATTTATAAGCGTATCTGGGAAAACCAAACACAGTGTATGAATATGAAGGGAAAGTGAAAATATATTTTATATTATATGGCTGGACTTTGTGGAAAGATATTCTGAAGGAATAAAGAAAACTTTATAATATCCACAAGGTATCTAACATACGACCAGTTTCGGTTACATAGCTAGCATCCTTTTATTTCCTTTTATTGCTGAAGTTTTATTTTAAGGTTACAGAAAATAATTGCTTTTGAATTTGTAATTTAAAATGTAGCTACCACTATCTTTAGGTTTTTCACACACTCCTTCTTGCGTGTATTTCTTTTCTGCAGTGGACAGTTTTTCCTTAGTACGCGAGTCACGTTTTTTTAATCCACTCTATAATTTCTTCCTTTTCTCTTTTTGATTGCTTTTTAATCTATCTTCATCCGCTTTTAAAATGACAAAGGCTTAGATTTAAGAGGAGACTTTTTATCTCAACCTCGCCCTGAATAAAGACGTACGGTAATCCATTCTGTTCCATCATCAGGTCGATGATGGTGATAATAAAATGATGGCTGATAATAAACACCCTGTGGATATTTTCTTTCAAAGTTCTCTTGGCTGATAATAAACGAGGATGTGGATGTCCTGTGGATATTTCTTTCAAAGTTTTCTTTCTTCCTTCGGAAAGTGCTAAGGTTAACTTCCTAAAAAAAAGGAAAAGAAGGCTAACTGAAATTAAATCTATGTTAGACCCATAATCTTAAATTCTGACTCACTGTTTAGTTTTTTTATGAAACACCCCCACAAACAGCGAGAAATTGCTTAAAGATTATAAAAGTTAAGTATACATTACTCCCGATCATAAAAATCAACCTTTCACTAACCACCGTTCATCTCAAGAATAGCTATCCAAAGAAAGCATATTTGAAACCTAATTAACAATTTCAATCAACAGTAGCCTCCTTAGAAATGGCCATGATTAGTAGATAGTAGAATCAGTATTCAGCAGAGTAGAGTACGATAGTAGTTCAGTAAAATAAGAAAATTGATTATTGATTTAGCAAGTCTCTTTTAAGAAATTCCTTAGAAGAAGAAAATTGCCGACATTCATAAGTGATTATGTTAACATTTAAGTATAGTTACCATTCATATTTAAATTTACATCGCATTTATGTCGATTAATTACATAATGTGAATTTATATTTGCATATGATTTAATATTCATATAAAGACAGTCACATTAATAAGACTTCATCGTTTTCCTGTTGCCAATGAATTACGAACGCGGAGTAACTGGCGAGTCCCTCGGTGAGCTAACGAATAGACAAGTCTCTGGACAACATTGGTAATTAATGGAGGAAACTTAATGGTTAAACACTTCGAGGAATGAGTCTGCTGAACACATTATTGGAAGGAATGGTAGAAGGGAGGAAATGTAGATGAAGACCAAGGCTGTGCTATGATATACATTGGGCGACTAGTTTTAATGTTAGACATTGTAAGGGAATGGCTGAGGATTGGATGGCTTGGATAGCTGGCTTAAATCAATCCTTGGATTGCTAACCCACGATGATGATAACCCAAATTCAAAGAAAAAGGACTCCCCGAATAAATTTGAAGTGAAACTATAAAATTAACAATAAATTGAGCATAAAATTAATAAATGTAAAATACCCGTACGTTTATAACACAATTAGTTATAGGTTTTCGAAGTGAGTAGCAATATGATGATTAGCAAAATAGCACAAGATTCCATCTTTCATGATAAAAAAAGATATTTAAGCGATTGTTCTTGGGCTGATTACGCTCGAGTAAAGTATATTAAAACATTTTATTAATTCCTAAAGTTATTAAAAGAGAAGCATTACCTAACTAAATTTCATCATTTTCTCACATTTTTCTCATTATTATTTCCATCGAATCGATTTGAACAATAACTTATGTCTTCTTCGCTGAATAATTAATTTAACAATATACATAAGAATAACTTATTATATTTATAATATTGGATAGCTTGGGAAGACATAATGTATGTACCACTACATGTATTACTATTCATGGTTTACGATTTATTGATTTTATTTTTATTGATTTAAAATTTCATATTTTACTTTTTTCTTCTAGGTGAAGCAGATTGTTTTCTTTCCTTGTTCGGGTGTTTTCCAGCATTCTAAAGATTTTAAACTTCAGCTAAAGAGCTTTTCTCCCATTGTGCTGTTCTTTTGATATTACATAGAAGTAGTAACCTTTTCGGAATATCGCAAACTTGGCGAAGATTAAATCGACAAAGTAGAATGGGAGAAAAAATCTAACTCCGGCATACCTCACCAGATAAGGGGTTAAGTCAAATGATCAATTTGTTGATTTATGTCTTACGTCCTAGTACAATTGTTTAACCTATATGTCAATGATAAAGTCTCACAACTCTTGACAATGGAGAACGTTTTATTATATGCAGAAGATTGCTAGATATTTAACTTTGTAACCAGCAAAGTCTTCCAGAAAACGCCGAATCTATTTTATAAATGGTGCGAGAACTGTAAACTTAATTAAACCGTGAAAAAATTCTATTTCGTTTCCCTTTCCCTGAAGAAGCTTATCGGATTCAAGTATAGGCTAAGTGAAATCCCACTTTCCAGAGTAACTAAGCAAAAGGGTCTGAAAATCATTATTGATTGTAAGCACTCCTTTCTCGAACATATATTGAAATGCAAAATTATGCCTTTAAGGCCTTCTTTATAATGAAACAAAGAAACCACGAATGTTTCCCTTCTTCGTTCATAAGTCCTACTACAAAGTCATGGACGAAGCAGTTAATGACTTTTTCGTCGTTCTGCTGATATTACTGACCCTTAAGTTCTTTCCTTGCACTCTTTTTCTTTACCCTTCCTATTCTATCTTACTGCGACCACATTTGGTCCTTCTGCAGTTCTCGTCTTTCCTTTCTGGACAATATTACAAACTCTATCGCCAATTGTGAAAACCAGATTCCCTTCTTTCCTCCTAGCCTGTAATAGCACTATACTATACTATTTTCTCTTTCCTCGGATCCTTTTTGAACTAAACACGACTTATCCCACTTATGTTTGTTACAACATTCTCTTTTTGTCTCTCCTCTCCTAATTTCTTTTGTAAGTTATTGTGTTCCTAATAAATCTACCCATTTTCCACCTCTCCTTCATTATTAAATTACCGTTTCTTTTCCTTTCGCCTGTCTTTTTTGCTGAATTCCATTCCAATTTCCGTAGATACTTTTCCCCGTCGAAAAGAGTCGATATTAGGTTTAGCTTACGCAAGATCTCTTAAATTTATTTATTTACATTATTGTTGCAATTTGGTATATACCAGGTGGCAACGGTCGGGTGAATAAAAGAAAATTGCTGTAATATGTCCAGCATTTGCCCAAAGACCGGAGGAAAACCCCTCCAAAAACCTCCAGTGGACATTACAGATCTTTTCAATGTTACACAAGAATTACAATAAAACAACAGATAATTACATAGAATAAATGGGCACATTGAAGTCATGATT
>KZ308552.1:676479-704650 GCA_000376725.2 Ladona fulva
TGGTGGCTCTTCGTCGTAAAGGTTACTGAGAATTTTCTAAATGTATTCATCGTTTATAAAGAAAAGAAAATAATGACACACTACTTACTAATCTTTACCTTAAATTTCTAGCTGAGTGTGAATAGTTGTAACAGCTATTTTTCTCTTTTATAAAGAAGAGAGTCATAAATTTTGCAGCCCTCAAGATATAATGCTTGGTCAGTCAATGATATTTCCGTATCTGAGTTGGGACGCAGATTATTAATGGGAGAGAAAAATAAATATATATTGTAATTAAAAATGTCACAAAATATTTAAAGAATGGTGAATTTAAACTGTGCACTTTGAAAACTAGAGCAACAACAAAATTTTAAAATTCACAGCCATTTTTCTCAAGGAGCTAAAGTAAGAATCCGCAATAGGAGTAATCTTCTTTAACGAGTAGTTATTTACATACTGAGCGTAAGATATTAAAAACATAATCGTTTCAGAATTTTACTATTCAATTATAACAATTTCTTTTAAAATGTTCATGGAATGGCCTTGAGCTAAACAAATAAAACTTGCCCCCCATAGTTTATTCATATTAGAATACAAAAATACAAAACGTCATTATTGGGCAAAATTAAAGACCTATCTTCCTGTCATCCTTGTCAGAAATTCACCGTATGTACTCTTGCAAAAGTCTAACTTCCAATATAAAATCGCAAGAAAAAATCTAGTTTATCAAGAGTAATATTATTTCGTCATAGAGAAGAAAAGAAAACTTTCAAAAATACTTTTTCCTGGGGTGTAACAGTTTTCTCTCAGGGGTGTCCTGGGGTAAACGCTAAATTGCCTTAATCCCTGCAGAAAAATTTCCCTGCTCTAAACGTAATAAAGCTGGAATCAGATTTATATTTACATATATTCCCTGAGAGTCACCAATGGCGTGTGTTATGGTGAATATTTAAACAATTACAATTTACCTCCCATTACCTCGATTTTTAAAACCAGGGATAATGAAGAGAGGCGCTATACTTTTACCACAGAAACATTGTTATTTAATGACTAATATAACCAGGTTTGAACGAATAATCGTTCTTTACTAAATAATAATATTTTGTGGAAAAAGTGCAACGCCTCTCTTTATGCCATATGATGGATTTCCAGAAGACCTCGCCTATGGCAGTGAATCTTATTTAAAACCCATTTGGATCTTGGGGAGGAAGGTTTAACACTCAACTCCCCTGACTGCGCTACTTCTTTTTCGATAAGTTTGTATTTCAAGAATTAACTTACGTAAAAAGTACCATTGAAAGTTTTTGTTTGCTTCATCATGCGTTTCCGCAATAGCACCTCTTAGAAGTTAATATAATTTTATCTACAAAACTAACCTTTAAGAAGGGCGCTGGTGCACAGAAATTCTCAAAACTGAGACATTCGACGTATTAATCTGGCCAGCTGCTGTCGAAAAATCGGCTTTATTCTTGGAGTCCGTCGTAACATCTTTCATCAGATTCCCTTACTTGAGACTTTAATTTAAGTCATGCTATGCGTTCCATCGTGACGTACAATCGTTTTCTACTATTTTTATCCCTTGTGACTAAAATGTTATCCTCCATCAGGACCCGATTTTTGCGATATAAAGAACTGAGAATTATCAAGATAAAGTGATAATTTTACATTGTACTATACCTTAGAATTAGTGACTAAATTCGAGCTAAAAAAATAATAATCAATAATATTTATTATAGCTCCTTAAATAAAAGGCGTTGTTCGAGGTACGAGTTAAACTCGCGATAAACCTTTTGTAAACTATACTGGCTAATATATTGAAACAATAGAGATAATTATCGAAAATATACAACTTGATGACAACTGTAATTTGTAATAAAAGGAAGAAATAATTTCTTTGACCATTTCCCTGGCGCACCAGAGATATCTAGTAGAAGAGAGTGGTTTAAAACCCAGTCACACTCGAGTTATCTCGCATTTAGGATTTTCTGCTTTTTGATTATTTTTTTTTCTCTCGAAAAGAAACCTCAGTTAAGCTGTCGAGCGTATTCAGCTTGTCTAGTACGATCTTTTAATCTTTTGTGCATCTCTATTGTTTTATCCTACTTGTGGATATGTCGTAAACAGGTTAATGGTTGGGGAAATAAAAATATAATATTAAACAGCTATCCAAGGAGGAAAAAGACAACTAAGAATGGAAGGAGTGTTTTTCCCCCCATGGATAGCTGTTTAATATAAATAAATAATTAANTGTGTGTGTGTGTGTGTGTGTGTGTGTGTATATGTGTGTGTGTGTGTGTGTGTGTGTGTGTGTGTGTGTGTTATAAGTTATGAAGAACCTCCATTAGATGCATTTTACTACGGGTTACTTTTATTTACGAACGCAAACAACTTTCCGTAACCAGAAAAATCCGATTAACCGGGACTCGAACCCGGGACCTTGGCTGTGGAATGCTACGGTATCACGCTAACCACTCCACCACCGTGGCTGGTTAAGACATAAGGAAAATAAACGAATCAGGAAAACATGAAGAGGTATGGTGTAATGTAGAAGAGTGCGCATTACGAAGTGACTCTCGTAAAAGATCTTAAATAACGATTTACAGACAGTAATCCCTCAAATCTGTGTACCTGGGCCAACCCAATATATCAAATGCTTCCTAACTGGAATTTCAAAATTTTTGGTTGGACAATCTGAACACTTTTCCTCTTGTTTTTCACGAACTTCTCACGTTTGAAGTATTTTTAAAAGTGCTTCGATAGCTACGGTGGTTTTGCACTCCTCGTACCGTTTTCACCAAAGGCGAACGCGTTATCCACTTGGATATCTGATCTAGGATCAGCTTCCTTATGTCACCACACCTTTTACATATCATAGTAGAAACAAGAAGTTAATACTGCCACTTCAGAAATTAAATCCATATGTATCTATTCGCAATCTCTCTCGCAATAATGTGGCATATACCAATTATAAAAGCCAATCGTAGTTTACATCCTGTCTAAAATTGAAGGACCAGAGGAAAATATGGTATTTTTACTACCCTTTACCTATTCTGAATTAACTAACGGGTTCAGCAGGCTCGTTTGAAATACATATAGGTAGGTAGATAGTTCATGTATTGACGAAGTTGTTTGTAATAATGATATTTATAAAAATGCCGCAAAATAAAATAAATGATGACGGAAAAATATTTTTTAAGGTTGACAAAGAAAAAATATTGCGAGAAAATGACAACAGAGAAGGGAAAACGCGCAACTCTAGAAAATTTAAAAAAGAAAAATGATAAAAATTCTAGATACCGATACAACCTGCAATTAAGTAAAGAAGTGTTTATATATTCATTATTTACAATCTCTTGGACTCATTTACATCTGCATCTTCATAAATACTGTCTACGGAAGGTTTTTGGAAGGGTTTTCCTCCCGTCATTGGGCGAATGCCGGACAGATTTATATATTATTTTTCTTACGTTCCCCCTGACCGTTGCCACCTGGTCCACCGACCTAATTGCAAAGCTTTTTATATAAATAAATACCCTGCTAGTCGCCTTTCGGCGTGTGGCAGGGGGTGTAAACAAGCGTTCGAATTACTTCATTAGCATATTATTGTCGCGTATCGTTCGCGGAAACAACGAGTCTCTAAAACGACTCGTCCTCGCATCAGTTTCTCTTATTTCACGCTCATTGTCGTATCGGCAGAAGTAGCAGGGGGTCGCATAATACCATTTAATTCTTCTGGAAATTAATATCAAATTTATTATGCAATCGCAGCCTAATCTCCTTTCTTTCAAGGATTCCCAGCCGGCGTCTGAAATAAATTTTGTAGAGCTCTGATATAGAGAAAATAATTTTGAAAAGAATCGCCTTCTGTTGATTTGATTCTATAATTATGTTACTCATTTCGTTGTTTGCGTATTTACACTTTATAATAGACTATGAATGCTACTGGTTTTATTACTGAAAAGGGAACGGCATATATCCCAAATTAACAAAGTGTACATCAAATCTTCGTTTGTACCATATAAAGAACATCGGATGAAGTTTTTGCCATCTTATAAAGAAGGGTCAGTTGAATCGGTTCGCAATTACCCATATTTAAGTTTGAAAGTCTGTGATGGATAGTAGTAAGAAAAATCTTCATGGACTGTTTTGCTTTTGTATTTACTCCAACATTTTATCACAGTTTTCTTATAATTGAAATTTGCTATTCTTTTTGCCTGGAACTTTATACCGGATATATGAAAAACCTCTCGTAAAGAGAAGTGAGGCTAATAAACTTAATATGGATTCGAAAATTCCAACAACTATTCAAAGAGCTTCCAAGAGAGAGATATGCATCGCTGTTAATTGCAAATCTTTTGGAAAAATCATATTTAATTTGAGGTTAGAATAGGCAGAAGGCCATTAAAAATGTATCGATTAATTTGAATCGAAGAACTTCGCCATTGTTTTTAAATCAACTAATAGAGTAAGAATGTAGAAAAGCATTTCAAATATTATTTTCTTATTTTTGGCTCGTCGATCATCAACTCAAACCTATTCACCCAATAATACTTATATCAACACACTGTGGGGATTTAACGAAAGAAATACTTTTACCTTAGCTGGAGGTTTAAAAGAATATTGTATATGCTTCAAATGAAGGCTAATGGGAAGCCTAAAAATATAAGAACTTCAATTATACCCCTCAAAATTAAATTTCTTTTTGCTTGAACACGTTTGTCTGAAGTAAGATAATTAAATCATTTTAAGCTTTGATATATTTTTACACACTATTCAAAAGCATTGATCAACAATAAAGCTTTATCATACAAGTTCATTGCCATCAATGAATTAATACTTAATTTTATTTTCCTAAATCCATCCTACGATAAAAAATTGATGACCGTCAGCCATTCTTCGATATCTTTATTTTCTACAATTTAAAGTGATTCTGAATCAGTATTCGTTTTAAAACCGAGAGTGAATAAGATAGAGCAGATATTTTTCTTTGATTATATCTGCAGAAAGTATTTTCCCACCGCGAAAAAATGTACAGTCGTAGGTAGATAAACAGTTGAGGTTATCAGCTAGAAGGAGCTAAGTGAACAAGGAAAACCGGTTTACCTTCACAGGCACAGAGTTCTAAAGGTGACTTGGGTTAGTAAAAGTGAAGGGCGAGAAGGACATTAAGGTCTACTATGATAAAGAAGCACCTACGTAACATCAAGTTTAATAACGCTACCGTAACTGGTGATTTAATAAGCGGAGAAGAAGTCAAAATGTATCAATGTAATACAGAGAGAGCTCCCGAATAGCAAAGTGAGCAACGCGTTCGAGTTCCATGAAAGCGGTCCCGGGTTCGATTCCCGGTGGAAGCCTACGTGCGGAATAACTTCAGCTGTCGAAGCACTTTTAACAATACTACAACTAGTAATTAGAGCAACTTCCCTAACAATGAATCAATATGTAGGCGAGACAATGAATGTATCAACTGAGGAAATTGGCTGTATTATCTGGTTCGAAAAGCAAAATTGAAATGAATGTATAATATCTCAAACAAGAAAACCAAAAGCGAGCTGATATTAGGTGAAAGTTATTATATGAGAGAAATTTAAATGGAGAATTACCTTGAGATGATTGCGTCCTTCCCATTTGATATTTTCACTTCAGTGGCGCGCACTCTAAGGACGTACACCTGCGAAACACTGACGTTGAATGTCCATTTACTACCGAGCAGACTGATAATGAAAGTGAAATACGAAAGAAAATAAGGTTGGCGCGGAAATTGAACGTTAAAGTGTATTTCTATTTACCTCAGTATTGTTAGTAGAATAATACTGAGAATCCTAAGGAGAATAGGAATCGATGAATAAATGTACAGCTGCGCTAAAGCAAAGCAAAACAGTAACGGTATTAAAGGAGTTGGGATGCGAGCCAAACTGATCGCTAATCTTATTTTAAAACCCCATTTCAAATGTTTTTACTATTACAATGCTATTTTTTATCCCCAACCATAACGAACTTCTTTAGATGCAAACCATTTTTAAAATTCATTAAAAAATATTAACATCGTAAATACCAGAATTGAATTCATGAATCTGCTGTTATGTAACTAAATTACATTTTTAAAACATATTCACGATTTAAGTGTTTCATCTATTTTTTTCTGCAAATGGCCATAAAATGCAATTTTTTATCCCCAACCATAACGAACTTCTTTAGATGCAAACCATTTTTAAAATTCATTTAAAAATATTAACATCGTAAATACCAGAATTGAATTCATGAATCTGCTGTTACGTAACTAAATTACATTTTTAAAACATATTCACGATTTAAGTGTTTCATCTATTTTTTTCTGCAAATGGCCATAAAATGCATCCGTAGAATTATTTCTTTAAATGTTTCACATGGAAAACTTTCAGTTTCCTCTCTTCGACTCTTCTTTTCTCAAAATGCAATGCCTTGTCTTTGTCACTGTAGCCACTCGACCCGGTCTGAAGCTTTTATCTCCTCAAATGACTTGCATTTGGTGATCGTCTTTACACTATTAAGTAAGGACATTCCAGACTGTCCTCTTGTCCTCTTCCCCAATACTTTTCCCTCCATTATGTTTTAATGAAGTCGCTATGTCTTATAATATGGCTAATGCGTTTGATTTTTCTGAAATGTATCATTTGAAGGAGCATTCTTCTTTCATTAACCTCTTATACACTTGTTTATTCGTTTTTCTCATGTGCCAGTTTGTTTTTGTGATTCTTCTCCAGAACTACATTTCTGCTGCACGTAGCCAATCTTTCTCTCTTCGACATGACCAATAAATTATACAACAGTATTTCAATCCGCAAGCTATCTGATATGGCTGATTAGAGGAAATCTCACCGAGCGTCGACCCAAGGACGACTAAAACAAGTGAAGGAGGCATGTCGTTGGGCCTTCAAAGTAAAGCGCAGATGGAAGACAATGGGGTCGATTGCAAGGATATTGATTCGGAAGATGGGAACTGGGTAGAGAAGTTACTCTCTCATAACCAGTATCACATTTCGACATGAGAGCATAACTATTCATAAATAAAAAATTAAATCTTTACTTTCATGAATGGTTCTTTATTCACCAAAAACATACACAGTAAATTCATAATTATTCGGAAGTTATTTGGATGAGCCACTTACCTCATTTCAACTCTTTGTTACTCTCGTGCAGAGACAAAGAAAATGTCATAATATTGCCCTACCACAGTTTAAAAAACAATTCCAAACATTTTACTATAAAAAACAAGTTACCAACATTAACTTCATCTTTTTTGGCCATTATCGACGCCCTAAGTGATGATAAATAACATTTTACCCAATTTAGCATCCAAGTTCACCGCGTCGCCATCCAAGTGATAGAAACGAAGTTTTGAAGCGAACAGAATTAGGGAAAAGAAATGACGCATCGATAACATTTCCAGCGCAACCAGCAAACCGGTGAAGATTGATCAATGACGAAAGCGATTTTCAGAGCAATTCTGTGGATGCTCATTACGTCCTTCTATAGGAAAATACTTGAACTCGTTAAAAAGTGTATCTTCGACGAAAAAGGTAAAGCCAAATATTTAATTTGTGCAAAATTCGTCATTTATGAAGGAAAGAATTTTAATCGCTCAATCTAAGCCACGGCGCGTGCGTTTTAATTGTATCTTAGGGTCCAATCTTCTTTCAATAATGCCGGATAACTCGCCGTCATTAATTTCCCGTTCGAAGTCATTACTCATTCCACCCGCCTTTTCTTAAACGGGGATATTTAACGATCAAAGTTTAGCGCCGTGAAAAAATCCCCCGGGAGATAAATTTAAGAAAGTTTTTTCCGTTGGGCTCTCCTTCTATTTCACACAATATACGTGTAGATATTCATCCTCTGGTGTGGAGGCCGTCACCGGCTAAAGGAATGACACCCGTTGGTTGGGCGGATTCCCTGGAGTTGAAGGGATACCTCATCAATCTTCTTCCTCTCTCTCTCTCTCCTTCAGAGACCTGCAAAGGAAAACAGAGGAATGAATTGCCGGAATACGCAAACGCCGATTCTGCAGAATTACGAAGAGAAGAGGATAAGAGACAGCGATTGCGCTGATGGTATGTGAATTTGCCAAGGAGAGGCACAACGAACGATCTTCGTACTATTCTACACCCTTTGTTAACATTCCCATGCGGTTTCTTGTGATTTAGGCATTTAGCAATCGCAGGCGGACATCTCCCGATGCCTTTATATAAACTAGTTTCTCTATAACACGTAATATATAAGTAATGATTCATATATATCATTGGTAATATTAAATATTAGTATATATATATGTCTATATATGAGGACGATGCCCTGTGAGACACACCCTTTGCTAATATTCCCCTGTGGTTTCATGAGATTTACTGCATGCGGATATCTCCAAATGCCTCTATATAAGCCAGTTCCTCTACATCATATGATATATAAATAATGATATACACGTATTATTATACATATGACGACTCCCTAGGAGGTCGAATTGACGTGATTATATTGATTTTCTTGGCTATAAACAGAGGAGGAGCCAAGGGGATGGTTTTGGGGGTTCAAACCCCCAAATGGATGGATAGGAGGAGGGAAAATGAGGGTCGGTTAAGAAGAAAAGGAAAAAAGGATTACTGATACAAATATGCTTTAAATGCATAATATTGAAAACAACTCTAACTAGAAAACAATACATAGCAATGATAATACAAATAATAATTATAATAGTACGCATACCCATCACCATTCATCAGAGACGTAGCCAAGGGGGTGGTATTGGGGGTCCAACCCCCCCCCCCCTTGAAAACAGAGGCAACAATAAACGAAAGCATGCGAGAGGAGGGCCTCTCGCAATTATTCCTCACAAACACCACTGGATATTTGCAGGGTACGCATGTTATTGAAGCCGGGTTCGATGCCAGGTAGAGACTCATGTCCCGGTAGAGGCGAAATGACCTTGGCTGTCGAAGCAACTATTTATAAATACACCCTTTTAAAATATTTTCCAGGTTCCTGTTCGTAAATTTAAGAGACAATTTTCTGATTTCGCTTTCTTTATTCATCTTATGTTCCGACAGAAGCAACTAAATACTCAGAATAAATCGATCGTGCTCTCTGATTGGCTGAATTGGGCGAAAAGTAAAAGAGAAGCAATGTACTCTATTATCGCTAAGACGCAACTCCGGAAGGCACAAAAGTCGATACGTCGCCGAGAGGGTTGTACTTGACAGAAACTGAATGGCTAACATTAGCTCAGAGTTGTAGCTCCGGTCGAGTTCATATCGATAATGAGCCATGCGCGCTAATCCCCAATTTATAAATTTACGGGCCGAGACTCTTAGGGACGGAGATGAAGAAATCAAAGGAAGAATAGCAGAGGGCGGACTCGAAAGTGCTGGAATAGGTGCGGGAGGTTTAATGGCGTTGGTTTGATGGTGTGGGAGCGGCCATTCGGTGAGAATTAAAAGCGTCCGGCGCCGGTAAATACGTTTCCATGCGTCGTCGCGAATAACAACGGTCGCCATAGCATTCCTCCGCCCCCACAACGCATATGCAAAAGATCTTCAGACCCTTGGACGCTGTTTACCCCTCATCGGTCCCACAAGTAATTTTGAGAGACGCTCAAGCACATATTCTCCGGAGGAAATGGCAAAGAATGGATGGAAGAGGAGGGACAAGGAGGGGCGGTTAAGAAGAAGAGAAGAAACAAAGGATTGCTGAAACAAATATGCTTTAAATGCCTGATATTGAAAACAACTCTAACTAGAAAATAATACGTACGTAAGCATACCCATCATTAAGAGGCTTAGCCAAGGGGTGGTTTTGGGGGTTCAAACCCCCCTATGTGAATAGAGCACATAATAAGCAAAAGCATGCAAGAGACACTGCTGGGGATTCACAGGATATGCATGTTGAAATAAATACGTTGACATTTTCATTAGATTTTGGGCAGAAGTATTCTGGATGTAAAATGTAGTGTTTACTTTATGGTTTTTAATACCCCCCGGTGAACAAAACCTAGATATGCCTCTGATATTATTGACGCCTTTCCCTATCGGGTTTATTTGCTTCTTCACAAAACTCTTCTACCCACATTAGAAAATTCCATACGTATTTCATATCCATCCACTGAAAATTCTAGAAGCTACACACGTCCCTTTTCCTCTGAACTTCATTTACTTATTTCAACCAACTTTTGCGCTTTCTCACCACTGATACCACTAACATTTTCCTCATTAACCAATTTGACTATTTTCAGGTCGAAATAAACACGTGCTAAGATTAAAGGAAATGCAACCCAGAGTGTCTAGGAAAATACCTTCACATGCTGGTGTTCTTAGTTATTTCTGGGGCTTATTTTCCATCGGTTAAAGATTTTTCAGTTACTCCCTACTTTTTCATTATGAAATGTCACCAATTGGTGACTCCAGTATCTTATAATATAGATATTGCTCAGCTAATTCTTAAATTACGCATAAGTACTTTACATCCAAGCATGATATACTGACCGGTATGTATACCTGCCTGTCGCTTCAGCACACATCTAAGTTATATTTAAAAAAAAGGAAAAGTACACATTTGTAGGATTTGAACACTTTTTAAGCGTAAAAAGATATTTTAAAAAATTCGAAGTACATCGGAGTTTTTGAAAATATCAGATTTAGGGTTTCATTATACATTTCGTAAATCTGATAAAGAATACGTTAACTCATCAGAAAAGAACCTAAGGATATTCGTCATTTATGAAGGAAAGAATTTTAATCGCTCAATCTAAGCCACGGCGCGTGCGTTTTAATTGTATCTTAGGGTCCAATCTTCTTTCAATAATGCCGGATAACTCGCCGTCATTAATTTCCCGTTCGAAGTCATTACTCATTCCACCCGCCTTTTCTTAAACGGGGATATTTAACGATCAAAGTTTAGCGCCGTGAAAAAATCCCCCGGGAGATAAATTTAAGAAAGTTTTTTCCGTTNCCTTATCCATGAATGTCCAAGCAGTGCTGAGAAATAAAATAACAACAATAATAATAATAAAATATAGAAATTGTAGTCTAAATGGAAATGAAGCCGTATCTGGTCGAAAATATATGCTAAATTTAAACAAAAAGACACCGGCTCACATTAGCCAACCTCCTTTAATTGCAACATCGACAGCGTGAATTCATTTCCGTTTCGTCAAATCAGTCGCCGATGGAAAATAACGTTAACTCGTTAGGAATAAAGTGCAAAGAAAGGATACCTGAAAATGATCGATCGGTCCTTCGTTAAGGCCTCATTCTTTGGTGAGCGGCTCAGCAAACCGCACTTCTTTACTCACACGAAAGCCCTAGCGGGGCAACCGAGAAATCCTCGGTTCATCAACTGTTCGAGAGAGGGAACTACTGTACGGAAAACCCCTCCGTAAACAAGAGTTTGCCAACACTTCCGTCCCATCAACGCCAGAGAGAGGAAGGGGCCCTCTTCACCAGCATTTCACCACGCCTTGAAAAATGCACGCGTTTTTCCCAACCAAATCACCCAAACGTCGTTTTCTCCATATTTTCGGGAAATTACAGGTAGAAAAACACTCCTTACAATTAGGTATGTCATTTTCAACTCGGAATGCGTAAATAACTCCCTATGGATATATTTTTCTCGTTAATGTCTTATACTCATTTTTATAATTAATATTGTGGAACGTCGTTTGGGATTGCGGTTTCAACGAAAAAATCAATTGGAATGCACTACGGCTCATTGAAAATCCTCCCTTTGTAAGGGTTATTTTGCACAAAAAGGTGTGACAATAGGAAACATTCCAAGGAAATACACGATATGAAAGTTGTTTGACAGGACCTATTTTAAAGTCAGTATTCTCTCGGGATTCTTTCCTTAGCCTATTCAAATACATTGAGGTAAATGATTAATAACGTCAATTATATAAATATGCAAGTATAGCAAAGTTTGGGCCGCAAGCTTCGACCAATATATACAGGCATAAAAACTAACTTATGAACTTATCATATGCGAATTCTACTCTGTCATCAAACGACGGAAAGACAAATGACGGAAGCACTAAATATCATAACACTTTTTGGCACATTACACAGTACAAATGATGACTCAGAAACGTGATTTAACAATACAAGACACAGATACCATTATCATTTACCCCTTACATACTAATCGCAAATGCAATTAAATACACCTCGTGTATTATAGCTATTTCGTGTTAGTTGCACGGTGTTTAGCAGTTAAAAGTCCAATGTCTTTACCACATTTAATAACATAGCCGAATACCAACTAAATGTACTATTTCTCAACTACGGTGAAGCAAATATTATTGGAAGCGGTCATAGTTTCGCATGAGACAAACATCATAACTAAGAATATCATTATGTGTGCATAGTAGAACATTTCTAATTAATGAACCGTAAAATGACTAAGTTTCGGATTCTGGGTTAGCAAAGTTGGTAGCGCGTTCGCCTTCGGTGAATGCTGTCTCGGGTTCGATTTCCGGTGGCGGACAAAGTGTGCAGAATTACCTCAGCTGTAGAGGCACTTTCACTAAACAATACTACTACAAGTAAGTTGCATCGAAAATTAAGATTTGAGACGTGATAATTAAACGATGATACGTATTCCATTCAAATATTTCTTGATAAAAAACTCACTTTTTAGGAAACTAAGCTAATATAATGGTGACGGCTGACAATGAGATTTTTTGATATTTATTTATTCTATAGTGGAACATGAATTTAATTTTAGTCCTTGCTCTATTATTCTCACTTGGTGTATGTTTCACGGTGGACAGATTCTTCGACTAAAGAATCACGATTTATCCAGGCGATGCTTCATTTCAAATTTATTCGCCACAATATGTTCACTCTTAAACCTCCATCTCATGAGGAAATGGGAGCTTCTATTAAAAAAAATAAGGGCTGTCTTCATAGTCTAATATTTCTTACATTTATAAATTTATTTTAGTAGACAAGTTAAAAGAATTCGAACGAAAATTAAATAAATGAGAGCTTAGTTTTGCGATTTCATCTCTGCAGATGGAATTCGTTTTTTTCCTCTTTTTTAATTCACTGACGTCAAAAAATTACGATTCAGCCTCACGACTTTGACATCGAATCCAAGTATACGCGAGCGAATATCACCATGGATTCCATAAACAAAATATCCACCGTAAATGTATAACTGAGCAAACTTATAAAAAGGCTATGAATGGATCAAAAAGAAAGAAGTGGAAACAGAAATCTCTGCGCAATTTAAGGGAAAGAGCGGAGTTGCACTAATTTATGTCCATCCGCTAATTCTTGGATCCATTTGAAGGAAAGATGCCAGCCAAGGAACTTGCTTGGTAGCGATATCTGCTACACTTCACGCTGCCTTGTCAGCGTTGTCTATCTCCCTTTCTCTGTAAGACTATTAACGAGCGTTTTCCATGAATTCCCCTTGAAATCGGCGGCGTAAATCGTAGGATTCGGGGGTCCGCGGAGAGATGGCACCACCGGTGGTGTTCACTGAGCCGTGCTGCATAAACAAACTGTGCTCACTCGGATTGCCTCTTTCAATCGATGGAACAGACACTCTAATTGCACATTCCAATACGTCAAAACAACGCGGAAAATGTAGCAGTTTCGTCTAATTGCAAGTTACCGCTCATAACATCATTACTTGGTTACTATCGGTCAATTATTATAAATCAATTAACATCCGATTATTATTAATCATTAACTTATTACTGAATTATTTGCAATGTTGTTTATCCATAGTCACGCATAGCTTCAGACTATTTTTCCTTTAGAGATCATTAGGAAAAAAGTAAATTCTTTAGACTGTTGACGCCTCAAAAATCTCCGCAAGATTCTTAATGCTATGACAGGTTTCTTCCTCAGTTAGAACTTCACCAATAAGAATGCATTTCCATAACCTGGATGGCCGATATTTAAAATGTTATAAAATGCAATAAATTTTCATTTCGCACGTTAACCCACCGCCGGGAATCGAATCGCTTCCATTAGTCAAACGCGTTACCCTCATGGCTATCTGGAGACCCGAATTGTGCATGAAATATGAACAGTAAATATGTACACCCACATGTAGAAATACTTTTAAGAGGTAAACTTTTCAATTGACTCCTCCTTTTACAAAATACATTTTGGGGTGTGCATTAAAGTTAATTCAGCAGAAATTCTTGTTAAAAGATTTCCAATATTATTGCTCCAACTATTATCACAGATAAATAATATGAAAATGTACGCTAATAATTTGTTATTATTATTGGTTGCGATCGATGAATTCACGAAACATTTAATTTTAAATTAATTCTGCCAATTTCATTACCAGAAAACTCCCTAATACACAATAAGAAAACCCCTCAAAGTGTTGTTTAACTAATTTTTATATAAAAATATTGTATAAATTCGCGCATCATAGGAAATACGGGGTCGCCCCACGAAGTCGGCCGCCCTGGGCGAGCGCCTTGCCGAATTTTGAACCCGAATATTGAAAATCTTCTCCTTTCTCATTGCTTCTCATTATTGTTTGTCCATATGTTTTAATATATTTGGTATGAATAAAATTTTATGTAGTAATTTATATAGTATTGTAGTTGAAATGTTTGGTTAAGTCAGAAGTGGTATAGAATGCAGTTGGAATGGAATGTGTGAGGAGTTATGTCTGGGCGAACTTGGAGGGACAGTAATTAGTTTATTAAATTATTTAGACTAAAAGAAAGCCAATGTGACCAGAATGAAAGGGAAGTTTACATGCTTTGGGCATATAGAGAGAATAGATAATATAGACAGTGGTTCTAAATGCAGAAGAAGAAGATGGTTGAATGTGGTAAATGTGTTGCTGAGAAGATTAACGCACACTGTAAGAAAAGCTGTGTAAAAAATAAGGAGAATGTGTTTGAAGGCAAAGTAACATGATTATACTTCTAACATACATAGAAATGTATGCATTTACGAGTATATTTTGTGATAGCGTATTTTTTTACCGGAAGCACATTAAATGAAACAGAAAGTTTGGCTGTCGTTTTCGCGTCAGTGATAGAAAATGTTTTACGTAATAATTCCGCAATAAATTAGAACTTATGTCCATAAATTAGTTCCATATTATTTGTAGTACTAAAAAAAAGTTCTAAGTGAGATGGAATATAAAGGAGATTAGAAAAGGTCGAGTCTTTCTTCCAAAGTACCTAATTCTACAGAAGCGTTTCAATTTAATGGAGACGAAACTTTATCTCTGAAGATACTTTGTGTCGCGATGGTCAAAAAAGACGAATTAGGAGCGATCTGTGATCTCCTTTGCAGAAAGTAAGAAAGAGCGACGCAAAAAGACTCCCTCTGTGGAGAAGAAAAGGAAAGAGGAAAAAGTAGAGGAAAGCCGAGTAATCGGATATGACGCTGAAAGGAAGTTCCGGAGGCTGCCAAAAAAGCTCTTTCGGGGAAATGTCAGAGGGACTTAAAATTTGGGAAGAATTTGTTAAGGAGTGGTAATGAGAGGAAGTCAAAGTCTCGGTGCCTTCCAAAATTATAATCCACGGGAAACGGAATGTTGCGAATTTAATATTTCAAACTTTCGAAGGCGAATCCAAAGGTGGAACGATTTAGAAATGAATTTGACACTCCAAATTTATGAAGCAAGAGCTCATTTTATGCTTTTAGGTTATAAGTTTAATTTCCGACATTCTTTAAAAATGTCACCTCTTTTCCTTTCTGCCTTTTCTTGGCAGTCTTGAAAAATTATGCAATTATTTTCGAATACTTTACGGATTCCATAGCATTGTTTCCTTTAATTTCGCTTCAGTTTTATAAGTTTTTGCCATTCTAGTTATTTATGATATCTGGGATTTTTGACAAAGCAGTCAAATGTTCTTTTATACCGCAAAAAATTCTTTCGTTTTATTAAACCATTTTTATAACGTCATTGTCCAATTGATTCATTCATTTCACAGCTGAGATAAATTTAGTTATAAAATCTTTAACCAAAATCATGCACAAACTAAATTACACTATTATTACTGTATTTCGGCGAGGTTACGTCAAAAGGTTTACCTTCCCGAAGTAGTTTCATAAAAATTTTACACTATTATATTAAAAACAACTGAGGACTATTAACTTATATCCAGAAATAAAAGTATATACATACTAACAGAAATAAATATTAATTACTGCATGACAGATAAAAACTAATAGATGCGAAAGGGTATTTGAAAGGAAGTAACATAGCGCAGAAAAGCCGTGCGGCTGAATTCCAAGGAATAACACGTGTGAAAAATAGCGAAATGGTTGGAGCTCGAACCAAGGTCTCCCACTTTCCGGGCAGTTATTCGACCGACTGAAATACAGACGCGGCATGGTAGTTCAATTGTTAGAATACCTGCCCGAAAAGTGGGAGACCTTGGTTCGAGCTCCAGTCATGTCGATATTTTTCATATCTGTTTATCTTAATAGATGCCAACTAATAGATATCAACTATTAGATAGCAATTAATAGATATCAAATAATAGATACCAATTAATAGACACCAATTAGATAACAGATGCTAACAAACACAGAAAGTTTGGAGTTTTAAGAAAATATTCCTCCACTGAGGTCTTACGGAGAAAAAGGCGCGATGAGAAAAAGGCCTACATAAGAAAGGACGCATCAGTTCTGTATTCAGGCTCAAATTCGTCCATCGCCAAGTTTGTTCTCCTCTGAATGATTCTCAGCTCGTCCTGCCTAAGTGCAAACTAAGAACGAGCACAACCCCTTAAAAAAAAGCAAATTTGCTACTTAAGACAATGTTTCATCTCTTATTTAAAATTATGTACACTGACCCATGATAAAATTTACACTGATTCCTGAAGTAGTTACAGTCATATTCTTTTTTATTTATAATGTTTGTGAGCGAACGCATTCATTATTTCACCAAGTCCAAGAATGATACGCAAGTCTATAGTATTCGTAAGGAAGGAGCAAACACGAATCCGAGATGAAGGAGGAGAAGAGAAGGAAGGAATGATAAAAGAGGGAGAGGAGGAGTTGAGTCCATTTCCGCGTTCCCTCACTCAGCTATAACGAGAGCATTATGGAAATGGAGAGAAGAAGGGGCGGCCAAGGTAAACGGGGAGAATACGAAGCACCAGCAATGATGATGCTTTAGACGGAGGGGGGATGAGGTTTAGGGTCGCAAGACTGATGAGAAGGAAATATATCGAGGGACGGCGAATAAAATAAGAAACGCGAGGAATAAACGCTCCATTATTTTCCATTGTATTCAAAAGCCGCTGTGCTCGTTTCCATTTGCATAACCACCTCTGGAGAAATGCATGCATCACGCATACCATTTACATGTCGTAAGGCTGTACCAAAGTGCCTGAAAGGACGAGTGCTTCATCTGCGGGAATCCAATCAATAACTGCGAGGAATTACTCGGGGAGGACTTGGGAATCATGTCATCAAAGATGAAACTACGAAAAATTGGGTAGAAATTGTGTCGATATATTCGAGTGACATGTATGTTCAAATCCTCGTTTAAATCTGATGAAGTTTTTTCCCGAGAAGAACTCATCTACCGTACGGCCATGTATCGCACCCTCAGACTACACTTGAGTGGCGTAATTCCTGTTTTCGAATAGTATGATATTGATATAGGTCGACAGGAAAACGATTTCCATCGTTAAGTAAACCTAGGTAGCGTAGTAAATTGAGTGGAATATTTTAGATTTTACTTAGACTGGACGTGCAGTACATGGCTGAAAGTGCCGGAAAGTGCTGTGTTCAAGAATTTAAAAAAGTACAGTGAAAGGCTATGTAATATGGAGCATTATATCGCCTACATCATCTGCGAACGTGCTATCTCTGAACTTATTTAATAATATTATCCTTCGTTTAAACCTTCTGTCCTCTAAAGATCCCCATCCTGCGTCCTGATGCATCTTGGACTAACGAATATAACTCCGGAACGTACCATCTACGTTGCCATCACTGAATCCTTTACGCAGAAGACGTTGCATTCTACCATAATTAACGCAAATTCAGTGTGGCTGCAAGAAAACGCTTACAATCGGCGGCAAAATAAATGATAAACAAAGCGAAACAGCGCTTCTATGCGAAGAAAAGAACATTTCTTCCCATGGGAAATTAACGAATGCAATAATTCTCCATCTTGCGCGATCGGGCGCAAAAAGAAGGATCGCAAAAATAGCAAAAGATGCGCGCGCAGCCTTTGAAACGTCCGTCGTGGCGAGCGGTGATTAATGCGTTGAGAGACTTCTTCCCGAACACAGCTTTTTCTTAGCTCCCTTTGCTTCTGACACCCTGTCTCCGAATTAATAGGCTGTCCGTGAAAGCTGGCGTTCTCCCGGAACGAGTTTTTGCCCCAGGGTTCTTGCACCTCGAGGAAGAGACCCTAAATCAGGCGGCGATATCTTAGCAACCCAATATCTCCATTCACCTCGAAACATTCCCTCCGAAGACAAATGACGCTCGGTTTCCATAATCCACTACTACCGAAACTGTTTCCAAGATAAGTTTTAATTGCGTATCGAAGGATCTGAAGCTCCGAGCTTGTTTTGTGTCCTCTTGGGGGTTGTATTCGAAATGTTTTTGTTTCGTTCGTAATATAAGATTTTCGTAGCCTTAGAAATATTTTAGATTGCATTTTGAAAAGGGTTCCTTCGAAAGAGAAAGACATTTAGATGAACTCTACGTTGTCATAGCGACTATGCAATAAATAAATAACGACTTTACTTTGGGCAAAATCGAGACCATAAGATAAGATACAATAGGTATTGCTAATAATTGTCCTATTCGTTCTTGATCTCTTTCTAGCTTTAAAATCGTCCTTTCTTATGAATCCAACTGTAGTTTTCTTTGCTCCACAGAAGTAATGAATGAATAAATTTGGTTGAAAACTTTCACGGTGTTTTTATTTTGGCGTCGATTTCGCTAGCTTCATTGGCCAACTTAAATATGAATGAAAACTTAAAAGTAGAAAAGGAAGGGAGGTTGAGTATAGAGGGGGGAGGAAGTTGTAAAGGATGCTATGGAAAGTAGTTTCAATCATTATTTTGCTCGATTTCGATTCATAATAAAAATTTAAGATTTGACAATACTGTAATTATGCGGATATTGCCCAAATTCATTAAAACTTATGTTATAACATCTGTGATTTCTATGAATAGAAATAGGTTTTCATAACGAATTAACGAAATTATTAGTCAATGAAAGAGAATCAACATGTTTGCATAATACTTCGAGATGTTTTGAGAGGAAATTATTAGTTTCTCGAGCAGCTGATAGAGCAGCAATTTTTGACAATAGTGATAGCAGGGTGGTAATATTTAACACAATTACTCCAAAAAAATGACACATTTATGATGACATTTGAGAAATATATACCATCAAATTCCTGACACTAAAGTTTGCTGATATTTAAAAAATTCTCTCGATATATCGCAATATTAATTACTTAAGGTATCTATCGTTTAAGAGAACAACGCTTTTGTCATTACTAAAATATTTTAGATTAAAAAAGATGAACCACTTGCAAAGCACGCAACATATTCCTTAGAGAAAATTTCTCTCGATATCCTACGATACCTCGCAGCCCAGTTTTTGCCTTTATAGCCTCGCCTATGCCTTTGCTAATAAAGAAAAAGTTCTCCGCCCAATACTTCAATTTCCCTTCCCTTAAGAACCCCGCATCCATTTTTTAGTCCGTTAAGCCGTTCCCCCTCCATCCCTCTAACTAATGCCCGCACCCAACTTTCCTTTGGCAAACTTTCTTGCTGCCCCCTCACACAAGTTGCCCCCGGGGGACCACGAAAACAACGCTCCAACTCGCCTTTGGATTGGCCGAGGCGCCACTTGTCAGCAGCGGAGGAAAAGGGAACCAGTCAAGCCCGCCCCCTCCCCTCTCTATCTGCATCCTTGAAATCCTCGCACGAACAAAAGTTCCTCAGGAAGATGGGGGCGGAAGGGGACGTGGGCCCTGAATTTTCGAAGGGTAATGGGATAAGTTCCAGATAGGGATCTCAACGGGCGACGTTTTAGGGGAAATGGGAAGCGTTGTGCTGCTATCCCCTGGGCGATGGCCAGATGAGCAAGATATGCCGCAACCTGAGAGCGGAAATATTGATGAAATAATTTACGGATTTGAAGAAAGAAAACAAAGGCGCGTTCATCTTAAGATATTTAAGTTAGCGTTATTAGAGTATTTTCCGATTGTAAGCAGGCGTGTCTTAATCCACGAGGGTTTGCCTTATTGTTCCCATTTGCCAACACGATGTACTCAATTTCCCGCAGTGCAAATTTCGGAGGGAAGTGAAATCTGGAATGATAACGTCTCTTACAGATTCCCTGAAACTCCAGGCATCTATTCTTCTAGAATCGCAATGGAGATGGCTCCACGGTTATCGTTATGAAAGAAAAACGACCAACATCTCTCCATTTACACACTTGTACTTGCAGTTGCGATTTATGTTGGACGCGAAATACAAAAGGAAAATCGAAATAGCTCTGTAAATTTTTGATGTCCAATACGTTGTCATAAATGACGAAAAAGAAATAGATTTCAACAAAGAATATTTTTGCCGTCGTGTTTAAAGTAAAAAGAGTTGCGCATTAAAACGTTTCCAATAAAATATAAAAAGTCATCCGTTATCTTATTAATCAACCCTAAAAAAATTTTGTAAATGAATAATATAATGTATATACAATGTATATATAATAATTATACAGTGTCTCTTTATGCTTTCTTTAAGACTTAATACAGTCCTTATATGAATCAACAACATTAAGTGATAGCAAATTACCATTCAGCAACAGAATTAAATAGCTTTTTTCTAATTAGGAACGTTTTACAACCCTTATCAACAAAAGTTGCTTCAATTTTCATTTCAAATCACAGAAACTTTCTTATCAAAAGACTACGTTGGGGATAAGGATTTAACAGTTAAACTCAGGGCAATTCCTACCTATGGAGGCTTTTAATTCGGCATTTTTGGGCTAAAAATCTGAGGATAATTCCTTAAATTTCATTTGCTAGTAAAAAGAGTTCTACCTTTTACCTATATAAAAATTCATGAGCAAGAATGAGAAAGAAATTATAGGAAAATAAACAACATGCTAACATATCTAATGACGTTTCATCATTGGAATACTCGCATTTTGCGATTGAAAGAGCACCAAATTAATTTTGAGGCAAAGGTAGCACATGCCCATTCTTTAATTCTTCAATTGGGAGTAAAACGGAGATGATAATTCATCGCAATTGGAACGCACAAAAATTTTCCATTCCTTGGAGATCCTCGTTGATTTGAAATATCAATTAACTTATCCTATTATATAATAGGATAAATTATATATATATATATATAGTTTTTTCCGCAAACCCAGTAAGCTAGAGAATGAAGATGTTCTTTCCTCTAATCGGCTTTCTTGTTCAAATGAAAAGACGGATTGGTAAAAAGGAAAGCAGAGAAAGAACGAACGACACGTAGGATATGAAGTAATGAGAATAGAAAGATGTCGGAATGATAAAAAGAGGAGAAAGTATGAAGAGGGGTGAGCAGAGGGTGTTTGTGCGGAATCGAGCAACCTCAACGAAATTATTGGGCCTTCTCCGTGGGCACCACTTACTCTTCTCTTATCGCAGATTAAGATAAGAGGGAAATTGCCGTGGCGCCGATACAATTTACACCGCGTACGTGAAACGACGGTTTTGCTGGGAACCCTCTTCTGCCTTCTCTTCTCCCTTCGATGGACCGTTTTCAACCTCCCCTCCCCTCCATTCGGATGACGCCAAATCAATGCCGACGAACTGACGGACTAATGACGAGAGGTGGAGCAATCCCGAGTGGAAATCAACAACTCAACTGTTCGCTTTAGAAATACATCCATAGTTTGCGTTTTTAACTAAAATCAATTAAAGAACCTCTCTATATAACCTTAAGGGATTCGTTTAAAAAATTCGCGAAAATCTGATTTACTTCAATTAGAATTCACAAATTTACTTGATATCACAACAATAAACCCCTTAACGTTTGGTGTTTTAAGGATTAATAATTATTAGGTAAAGTTATACTGATGACGGCACCCAGCGGAATGTTATCGATTAAAGAAACATAAAAGCAATCATAAGATTATTTTGCGAAGGAACGATAAGGATGAAATATTCAACATCTACACATATAGCCTGCAAGCCACCTTTCGGCGTGTGGCAGGGGGTGTAAACACCAAGCGGTCGAGTTACCTGTTTTTCTTATTGTTGTCGCGTATCGTTCGCGGAAAGAATGAGTCCCTAAAACGACTTGTCCTCGCATCTATTTCTCTTATTTTACACTCATTTAAGGATCGGCTCAAGTAGCAGAAAGGGGTCGCACAATACCGATTACGTCTTCTGCAAATAAGCACTGTTGATTATCCTCATCTTCAGGTAATTTATATAACTTAAATGACTTCGTAATATTTTTAAATCTTCAGAGGTTATGCGATCTTATAAATATGTGAATCAGAGACCAATGAGTGTGGTGTTAATATAGATATTTGAGGAAGGATAAGTAATAAAATTTAATGAAGTAGTTACCCTTTATTAGTGACCGTTAAATGTATTTTCCAGCTAATTAAATTCCAGGTTTGAAAGTCGTATTTTTTACAAAAAATTTTCCGTAAGGAAAGTCTCGATTCGGAATGATTATAGTTGCCTTTATTTGACCATTACAAATTTTATGAAAGCTTTCGCAAAACTTCGTACGATACCAAAATGTAAAGCTACATTTTTTTATTTTCCTTATCTCCTTCCAGTTAATGTCTATTCACGAATAAACTTCACATTCAGAATTACGTTTACCAGTGTTATGGCCCTGAATCTCGACATTTTCTGGAAAAACTGACTTGAAACCCTGAAAATTCTCCAAGAATGTCAATTAATTATTCAAATACAAGAATAAGAATACCTTATAACATATTTATTTAATTATAATATGATGCCCGATTATATAANTTAGAGTTAGCAGTTTTCCCCCTTTAAACAGTTCATAACCATTACTTCTAATGACTTAAGAAAAGAAACACAGAATTGATCAGAGAAACAAGGAGGACTATCAATCCTATCGATGAACCAACCAATCCAATTACACTTTGTTAGAATTTACTGCTACAAGTTTATTTTTATTAATCTAAATACAATTCATAACATACACTTCAACTCCGTTATATGTGTAATTTTTCAACTAAAGCGTTATTAAAAGTTTCGATCAGATATAAATCTGAAAGGATGCGTAGATTTAGGATATTTAGGCTACGTACGTTCCACGTCATGCGATGGTCTGAAAATCAGAGCGAATTAGCTTTTGAGTTATTTCTTTTAATATTTATGCGACTCTTTAACTTCATGTCGTCTAAAACATGAAAAGACGTAGTAGATCGATACCTTATTAAGAAATACATAAGACAAACAACAATAATCATCTTACAATGTATGTAAGCAACTCGAGCTAGTCGTAATTGTACATTTTTGACCACGCATAGGGTAATTTGTTAATTTACAAGCAATTCTGACAACTTGTTACCTTCTGTTCGCTTAAATGTTGATTTTTTCTAGTTTATCTAATGATTTATTCATATCAGAAATGGAGCATATTACTTTGAGTAGATTTTACAATAAAATAAACTTTTTTGTGTCCCCAAGCAACCTATAGTGGAATTTCACCCAGAGTTTGCGAAAAAGTTTGGCCTTATAAGCTGTACTGGCTTCTAAAATAGCGGATATAATTTCGACCTTAACTTGGTGGTTCTCCATAAACAATAAAACAGTAATGGAGAGGATAAATTAATTTGTACTGAACCACACAAAAATACAAAACACAATTGTTATTGTTAGTGTTTACACATTGTTTTGCAATTTTTGTGTGGTTCAGTACAAATTAATTTATTCTCTCCATTACTGTTTTATTGTTTATGGAGAACCACCAAGTTAAGGTCGAAATTATATCCGCTATTTTAGAAGCCAGTACAGCTTATAAGGCCAAACTTTTTCGCAAACTCTGGGTGAAATTCCACTATAGGTTGCTTGGGGACACAAAAAAGTTTATTTTATTGTAAAATCTACTCAAAGTAATATGCTCCATTTCTGATATGAATAAATCATTAGATAAACTAGAAAAATCAACATTTAAGCGAACAGAAGGTAACAAGTTGTCAGAATTGCTTGTAAATTGACAAATTACCCTATGCGTGGTCAAAAATGTACAATTACGACTAGCTCGAGTTGCTTACATACATTGTAAGATGATTATTGTTGTTTGTCTTATGTATTTCTTAATAAGGTATCGATCTACTACGTCTTTTCATGTTTTAGACGACATGAAGTTAAAGAGTCGCATAAATATTAAAAGAAATAACTCAAAAGCTAATTCGCTCTGATTTTCAGACCATCGCATGACGTGGAACGTACGTAGCCTAAATATCCTAAATCTACGCATCCTTTCAAATTTATATCTGATCGAAACTTTTAATAACGCTTTAGTTGAAAAATTACACATATAACGGAGTTGAAGTGTATGTTATGAATTGTATTTAGATTAATAAAAATAAACTTGTAGCAGTAAATTCTAACAAAGTGTAATTGGATTGGTTGGTTCATCGATAGGATTGATAGTCCTCCTTGTTTCTCTGATCAATTCTGTGTTTCTTTTCTTAAGTCATTAGAAGTAATGGTTATGAACTGTTTAAAGGGGGAAAACTGCTAACTCTAATGGAAAGGCTTTGCCATGTATGTAAGTTATAATAAGATATCTCACTATGAAGCGATTGCAACAAGCTGTTAGTCAAGTTAATTGTCCTATATTTATCAGATAGTTAATAACGCGCCAATAAAGAAAGTAATCATCAATAATTTAGAATAAGTCATGTGATTTTCGTAAAAAGTAAAAAAAAAAAAACAATAGAAACCATAAAGGGAAACACATGTTCTCTACATTTCGCTCTAAATGATAGCATCCTCAGCAGGATAAAACTGTCCTGTTTTAGTTTTAGAGTGGTGTTTTACTTTTTACTATTATAACCATCAGTAGCCTATAACACTCTTTCACGTACAATTATTTTTGTTTTTCGAAAAGAAAATAAAATGAAAGTAACAGATAACACTTTCACAAATGAAAATCACCAAAGACTTCAAAAATAGCGACGACCGGTTTGGGCGCGCTCGGTCAATATCAGGTCATCGTCAGGCCGAAACCGGTATTTTATTTCGAAAATCCTTTTATGATTAGAATTTTCGAAAGTGTATTTGCTACTTTGTTATTATTTTCTATTCGGAAAATTAAAATAGTTCTACCTCAGAACGGAATTCCACCAAGTTAAGCCGCATATGATTGAGTTCATTCTTTTATGTATTTTTTATTCTTTATTTTCGTGGAGATTCTCCTCTCTTTGCCTCTTTCGTTTTAAAAGGAACTGTATAAAGTACTCTGATTGGAAAAAGACAAGGAAAATGTTATTCACCTTTCCCTAATCCTTAAGATAAGGAAAGTTATGACAGAAATGAGCATTCGTTTTTAAACAAAGTCCTGACTGCGTAACACAAATCAGGCTTGAAATAAACATGTGACAACACTGATGGTTGCATCCTTGATTCCGAGCCTCCAAAATATGGCTAATTGGTAATGAAACCTAACGTATGTTTTCATTTCAACTCCGTCATTGCGAATGTTGTGCAATGTGATTAAAGAGCCTCAACAATACTGCAATGTATCAGTTTCGCCTCTTTTATTTCGCCTGCCTCTCACTAAACGATCCCAACAAGAGCTGGATTAATGCGTTAAGTAATGTGTGAACAGGAGGAATGGTCGGCGGCGTTGGGGAAGGGCGGCGGAGAGAAAAACAACAGATGTGTGGAGGGAAAAAGGAAATAGCCCCAGATAAAGAAATAAAAAAGATTTACGAGTTTAAAATTAGGAAGAACTCGTGTTCGCAGCGACTGGGGTGTCCCTACATGGAGAAGACCACTTAAAGGACGAATCCCAATGAACCCCTTTCTCATTAAGGATTCTCCGCTGCCAACACTACAATTTTGAGTGTCGCAGTAATTAGTGGAGCGAAATTTGTCAAATAATCTCGTAGAATTACGCTACACGTTCGAATTTAATGTCTTTAATTAAGCTATTTATGGGTCAAAATTATGATGTAACAAAATTAAAGCTTTGTAATGTTTCGGATTAATGTTATGAAACTGCACTACACCATTTTGATGAGAATAACTTAAATAAAATCACTGGAGCTATTTCTTGTAATTGCGGGTAAAAAGGCAATCCTTTAGGAGCATTAATTCCTGCAAATGTTTCCCAATATTATTATTCACTCTCCTATGAATATTTACTGCTTATAAGATGGACAGTAATATATCAATATCAATAGTAGTTAAATTATAAAATTATAATTTGATAGGCAAAAACCGAAAATATCGATAAATAGAGTGTACATTATACTAGGTATAAGTATATTTTATTATTTATTACTTAAATTGGAGATATACTTATAAGTAATAAGTACGAACATGATAATGCTAATTTTAAATGTGTAGCTATTTCCAAAAGAGTAGAAGAGGAGATGTTTTTGATGAAACCATACATTTCTTTTACAATGATCATAAAACCATTTAATATAATCGACACTAAAATTGTAATTGAAAATAATTTAGTGGTTATAATCATTATTTTCCATCGTTCCATGATTGGCTTGCGATCAAATGAATATTCCGTGTTTGCTTAACGGAGAGCGTTCATTTCAGATCGATTGTTTCCTTAATTTTGGGCATAAATTCGAATTAATAATCCCAAAATCCATTTTTCAGCGCGTCCGGGAATTTCAAGTAATCATTAACAAATAAATAAACAATTACGACAAAATTTTATTTCTTTTAAGGTCGGAGACAATCTTACGGCGATTAAAAGTTTGAAATAAATTTACGTGAACGATATTTGTCCTTTGAAATGAAAGTAATGATAGTTAAAAATGAAACCGAAAGACGATCATATGGAGCCATATACAAGGACATATGGAGCCAAAAGAAATATCCTCTGTAATCATTGGGATATTTTCGGTTTTTCGAAAGACTCATTAATTTTACTATTTGACTACACGATAAATGAACTACGTAACTGTGGGTTTCGGCTGAAATGAAAAATGTAACTGGAAAAGAAGATATTAATTAATATGCATTTAATAAATCACTAATCCTGTCGATATATCATTAGGTCTCTGCTAGTTTTTCACAGCGCACTTTGCGGCCGTTTCCCTGCTGTGGATACGTTTTCCTGAGCCTCACCTTTTTTAATCCGTAAATATTGTTTTACTCCTATTAATTTAAATACATTTCGAATTGCTTATTAGTTACATATAAGTGACATTGACGATGAGTTACATATAAGAGGAGGCTTAGTAGTCTCAAATTTCGCCCAAAATGAAGACATGATTTATTCAGTTATTTATATAATTGTTGCTTATTGCTGAACAATTACAACCGAAGCCGAAATAATTTAGATATGTGTTCATCCCCCCGATTTATATGTAAACAAAAATGCGAACATACTTGAATCTTATAATACAAATATATTAAGACCACAATCATTTGATTAAAGAAAGCGTCTACATATAGTATAGTAAGTATATATATATATATAGTAAGTATACATCGTCTGAGGATTTTGCTCGTCGAGTGGTATTCTCGCTTAGGGATTGAAACCCGCTTGCGCAGTACGTATTGGTGGATTAGGGTGAGCTTAGCAGATAAACAGGTGTAAAAATCCCCACTGGCTCCTTTGGGAGGGCCCTTTATTGATGCGTGGGCGCCTTTTACTACTTGTCCGCCATCTTGGAAGAGACCGACCATTTGAACCGGATTGCCTTTGGCCGATATTATTCACGGCGCCGATGGACTCACAACGTCCGTGCGCGCGCTCCCTTTAGATTTGTTACAACATTTCGTGGATTTACTCCTTTACATCTTCTATAAAGGCAATTTCTACTAAATAGTTTCGAATTAACATCAATATGCAACATAATTATTCCACAATGGCGAGAATATGGAATATAAACGAATACCAGATAAAGTAGGGAATATTTCTTTTTTCTTCCAGAAAGAGATGTTGCTAACTAAATACTAACACTAAATACCATTTACTTTAAATATATTATTCTTTACTGAG